>JAECYV010000101.1:0-18621 GCA_023014305.1 Lepiota subincarnata | reverse complement strand
GCAAGACGAAACGGGAGGCAGGGGCTAACGCCCCACCGTTGCGCCCTCCAACCCCTCGCCTTCGGCTCGGTGTTGTCGTGCTCCACCACCCCTAAAAAACGCTTTCGAACAGTACATAGCACAGCCACGCTTCGTGTGGCTGTGCGAAGTCGGCACTAGACCCCTAGTGCCAGCCCTAATACAGATAGGACAGCTTTACGTAGACATATCACTGCCGCTTTCGTGGCCTCATGGCCCGAACCGCATCTTAGCACTAGATTACTTGTTGCGGTATAGAAATACAGAATTCTCTTTGCTAAGTCATGTGACATGTGGGTACATGTCACGGGCTTCCAGTTGGAATTTGACACAGCCATCTCCATTCAGCGATGGACCCACAGCCAAAGCGATTATGTTCGCCTGTAAACGCAGTGCCTCCCGTCTACCCTGTGCAYGATCGCGAGSAAACTGCAAAWCACCTCCCTAAACCKGAGTCCAACACCATGCAGGMCTTTTTCAACCAYCTYGGCGTCGCACTCGAGAGGGAGCCACCGAGTGTTCGCGTCGACAAGAAGAAAGGGAATGGAGAAGAAAAAACAGCCGAATTTGGCACCCCTGGAGACTTTATCAGCAAGGCGAATGCCTTCCTTGACAAATTGCCCAACAAGAGTGCGTCTGCAAAATACATCCTGCTGATTAAAATTCCAACCACATGCACAGAGATACGCTTCGAACCTTGCGGGGCCCAATACCTAGCTGATCACCCCACCGCTACCAGGTGCAGACCAGACATTATTGCATATTCAACCGAGCTCGTCAACTCGACTAATCGAGTTCCATGGGGCGCTCTTGAAATCGCTATAGAGTATCAATCCAAAGGAAAATCACTCGCGGATTGTGTCAAGCAAGCTATATCTTACGCTGCATATCTCCTCGAGGCACGTCCCGATCTGACATCGGCGCTGGGATTACTGGTGAGGAGTGACGTTCTGCACTTTTTCATCTGCGACGCTTCCGGCGTCAAAAAGCTCGAATTGAGCGAACCCGAGGCTTATAACATCCTGCTGGAGGCTGTCATCAYATTCCTCAATGACGGCCAGCAGAATGCTCGGGAATCGTCACTGCAGCGGTCTAAAGATCCTGAATCTCGCATCGTCTTCGACTTGACTCTGGACTGTGGCACGATACTGGCCGGTTACCACCACGAATATGCGAGTGATCCGTTCGGTCGCAGGACTCATGTTCTGATTCGCCGCCAGGATCCCCCGAAGCACAACGGAAGGATTGTGCCAGTGATCAAGGACCAATGCATTCGGAAAGGTCGGCGTTTCACAGAGCAGGCCATCTTGGAGGAGATCCATAAGATGTGTATATATCCGGCTGTGGCATCGTTGGTATTCTGGCACGCGGTTGAGGGGGCTGACGTTGGAGATCGAGTGAGATACCGCATAGGACTGGAAGATTATGGTAGCAAGTTCATGGAGCTGAAAACACCGAGGGCGGTATTATTAGCAGTCTACGATCTACTCGAAGGTGAGTCTATCGAATTCTCCCTTTGTTCCTTGCTGACAGCCCCCTCAAGTGACACGTAGTCTCTATCACGATCGCAAAATACTGCACCGTGACCTCAGCCCCGGAAACGTCGTCATTCGGGATTCTGTGCTGGTCCCCTGTCCAGACACGGTCCAAGGTGTATCTGCCAGCTACATTTTGCACCTGCTCGAAAAACAGTACGTGGGTTCCGCATATTTGGAATAGATTTGTTTGACTGRGTTSGCAGTCCGAATCGCTACGCATCTTCCCTSSTKCTCATCGATTTCGGTTATGCCGAGAAGCTGACRCCTGGTGAGGAAACTRTTGGACAACARCGTACTGTAYGTGGCAYCACAATRATCCGTGCYGTGGGTRCTRACCTGCARCYAGGGCACGCCCATATTCATYGCTCGTGCYGTYCAMSRAGGCAGMGCGCTCSYGCCGCAAGATGTAATGCTTTTCCCACCATTACCAGMCATCAACTCTAGCCTTGTCGAGAAATACAAAACAGTTCATCGTGAACGTTTTGAAACGTTCGATGGCCCCAACAAAGGTATCGTTGTCCTAGAAGCCGATGTATCTTCGCTTCCACAATCACCCTGGCGACACGAGCTCCGTCACGATGCCGAATCTATNGGCGTCGCACTCGAGAGGGAGCCACCGAGTGTTCGCGTCGACAAGAAGAAAGGGAATGGAGAAGAAAAAACAGCCGAATTTGGCACCCCTGGAGACTTTATCAGCAAGGCGAATGCCTTCCTTGACAAATTGCCCAACAAGAGTGCGTCTGCAAAATACATCCTGCTGATTAAAATTCCAACCACATGCACAGAGATACGCTTCGAACCTTGCGGGGCCCAATACCTAGCTGATCACCCCACCGCTACCAGGTGCAGACCAGACATTATTGCATATTCAACCGAGCTCGTCAACTCGACTAATCGAGTTCCATGGGGCGCTCTTGAAATCGCTATAGAGTATCAATCCAAAGGAAAATCACTCGCGGATTGTGTCAAGCAAGCTATATCTTACGCTGCATATCTCCTCGAGGCACGTCCCGATCTGACATCGGCGCTGGGATTACTGGTGAGGAGTGACGTTCTGCACTTTTTCATCTGCGACGCTTCCGGCGTCAAAAAGCTCGAATTGAGCGAACCCGAGGCTTATAACATCCTGCTGGAGGCTGTCATCACATTCCTCAATGACGGCCAGCAGAATGCTCGGGAATCGTCACTGCAGCGGTCTAAAGATCCTGAATCTCGCATCGTCTTCGACTTGACTCTGGACTGTGGCACGATACTGGCCGGTTACCACCACGAATATGCGAGTGATCCGTTCGGTCGCAGGACTCATGTTCTGATTCGCCGCCAGGATCCCCCGAAGCACAACGGAAGGATTGTGCCAGTGATCAAGGACCAATGCATTCGGAAAGGTCGGCGTTTCACAGAGCAGGCCATCTTGGAGGAGATCCATAAGATGTGTATATATCCGGCTGTGGCATCGTTGGTATTCTGGCACGCGGTTGAGGGGGCTGACGTTGGAGATCGAGTGAGATACCGCATAGGACTGGAAGATTATGGTAGCAAGTTCATGGAGCTGAAAACACCGAGGGCGGTATTRTTAGCAGTCTACGATCTACTCGAAGGTGAGTCTATCGAAYTCTCCCTTTGTTCCTYGCTGACAGCCCCCTYAAGTGACACGTAGTCTCTATCACGATCGCAAAATACTSCACCGYGACCTCAGCCCCGGAAACGTCGTCATTCGGGATTCTGTGCTGGTCCCCTGTCCAGACACGGTCCAAGGTGTATCTGCCAGCTACATTTTGCACCTGCTCGAAAAACAGTACGTGGGTTCCGCATATTTGGAATAGATTTGTTTGACTGGGTTCGCAGTCCGAATCGCTACGCATCTTCCCTCCTTCTCATCGATTTCGGTTATGCCGAGAAGCTGACACCTGGTGAGGAAACTATTGGACAACAGCGTACTGTATGTGGCATCACAATGATCCGTGCTGTGGGTACTGACCTGCAGCCAGGGCACGCCCATATTCATTGCTCGTGCCGTTCACCGAGGCAGAGCGCTCCTGCCGCAAGATGTAATGCTTTTCCCACCATTACCAGCCATCAACTCTAGCCTTGTCGAGAAATACAAAACAGTTCATCGTGAACGTTTTGAAACGTTCGATGGCCCCAACAAAGGTATCGTTGTCCTAGAAGCCGATGTATCTTCGCTTCCACAATCACCCTGGCGACACGAGCTCCGTCACGATGCCGAATCTATTTTCTGGATGTTAGTCTGGTGGGCGATTCAAGCAGCTCCTGAGCATCAAGATACTGAGCCCGAGCCCATCGAGGGCGCTCTATGGGCGAGCTTGCTTCCAGGCCAAGTCAGGTCCGCCGAGGGGATACCAACTGACCTAAGGTCGACGTCTTTCCTCCCTGGGCTCGCCCAGCTCCCTGGAAAGCATCCCAGAACTACCCCCAAATATCTGCATTCCTCATATAGGGAGCTCGCCCAGCCCCTCGCAAAGGATTTCATCACCGAACCCAAATATCTGCATTCGTCGTATGGGGAGCTCGAGTCGTTGCTCGGAAACATGACAAAGCATATTATCAATGATCATGAATGGATTCAGCATGAGATTATGCGCAAACCAGATTATCTTCATGAAGTATTCCAGCGGCTCATCCTGAACTTCCTCATGGAATACGGAGAAAATAAATTCATGGATTTAGAGAAGAGCAAGACGAATAGAGCGGTGTTGGGTGCGAGTACGAATTCGCACCGCTCTGCTGCAGAGACTTCGGAGCTACGTGAAAGGTCGTTGGCTGCCAGCAAAACATCGAGGGCATCGTCTACTAAACGCAAAGATACGAGTTTCAGCGGTGGTCCAGAGGATGATGATGGGGATCCCGCGGTACGTGAGCTTGCCATTCGCATGGTGATTGAAGTTCCTTGCTCACCTCTACGTGTAGGCTAAGAGGCCTAGAGCTGTTTGATGGATATGTATACCCTCCATTGTCTGCATGAAATCCCCACTGCTAGCTCCCTGGATCACAGTTATTTTGGTTATTCCTATGGCTTGAGCCGCGCTCTTAGGCGATCGCGGCGAGAGCATCTGTATAATTAGCACCACTATAATCATAATTGAGTGACAACGGCCAGTGGGATGGCAAGCAGAAATGCGTGCCTAATGAACCCCATGCTCCTTGGTCTCGCAGGGGGAAAAATATCCGCCGATACCAACTGCAAGCTCGACCCTCTTGATCCATCCGAAATCGTGCGTAGGAAACCTCAAAAGGCTGCGTTCTGCAAACTTGAAGCTCCGGAACGACGGTGTCCTCTTAGTTGTCCAGGTTCGTTCTTAGTCCTATCATTCACGTTCAACTTCGGCATCGACCGATTGAGAGTGTTGGAGGTGGGTATGGGCTATCAGCAGAGGCCCTTGATTTCTAAGGACGCTTCTGAGGGTAACATGGATGTTCGCTGTGGAGCACGATCAGATGTGTGGTGGAAATGCTCAGTACAAGTCGTTCGGAAGGGGCAGCTTCACCCCATTGATTTGACGACTGCTGAAACATCAACTCATTTCTACATAAATTTGCGGCGCCAAGCTCAAAATTCTTAGGCCAGGTTGGTTTTAGTTCGTAGCCGCACAACTCATTGCCTTTCTTCAGCACGCCCAACCGCACGGTAGATATTCTCTTCTCAGCACCCCTCAGTAATGAATCGGCCTCCTATCTACCGACACCCACCCGATGCGCTGGCCAGAACTCTCTGGTACGCTACGGGTCCATACGATTGCTGGAGGTTCTACCAGGAACCATGCCTTTATTCAACAAGCAGGTGGTTACTCGCATGAGAGGGACGAGAGCCGGGTTGAATGATAAGATAGCACTAACGATGCCCAGAAGCTGTAGTCGCCCATTGCCCCCCCTCGCCCGCTCCATGGTCTCGAGGATGACCGGGTTCTTGTGGAACTACCGTTTGTTTATGGCGACATCAATGCGCACGATGTGCTCCCACACGATCCGCGCAGCGCCATTGTTGAGGTGCCTGCAATGTGGTTAGTTGGTACCGAAGGATCGCCAAGACGGGGTAGCGATTGGCCGTACCCGACTTCTGAGTTTCCCATGAGGCCCTCACTGAGGCCTACAGCGGTCCCCGAGGCAGCGAGTGTACGATAGCAGTGGTTTTTGGCGATGGTGTCTACGTTGGTGGTATCGGCGGCCTCGTTCGCATTTCCATCAAGACCAGGCTCGGCGGCGACACCCCAGCCGTCGTGGACACTGGGCAGTTCGGGCCTCGTGAGAGCCAGCCCTATGGTGGGGGCGATAGACTCGAGCACGATCGGGCGGCGAGGTGGGGAGTGGTACAGCCTAGTGGATGCCATTTGTGGAGATGGTGTGGCGGGAGAGAAGCAGGGCGACAGTTGGGACTGGAGGAGAGTGAGTGAGGGGGTAGGGGATGATGCGGGTCGCCAATCATGAGCTTGCAGGTAGTGGATACGCAACAAGTGCGTGGAGCCTGGGGTGGTCAATAGGGTGGGAGATGAGGGAGAGTGTGAACGTTGTTCGAGGCCTCGAACCATTTCTCAGGTTTCAACGGCGAGTCATCTTCTAGGATTGGCTAGTGGAATCGTCCAGTGGCGAAGGTTGATGCTGCTAGGGTAGCTGTCTGTGTCAGGTGCTGTCTTTGTGGCTGTGGTAGTAGGAGCACCGTCGATGGATAGGGATGAGATTTCAATAATTGGGACCGACACACTCGCCTGGGAGGGACATACAAATCGTCTTGGGGGGGTAGCGAGTGCCTTGAACGTTGCTACTGGCATAGTGGCTGGACTGCTAAACCTGCTCCGACTGCTGTCCCATCTCAGCAGGTCCCGGTCGGTCGCGTCACCACTCCCAAACCTCTGTTCTTGTGCCACGCCCGTGTTGTTGAATTTGTCAGGGGGCGCAAATACCCCCGCCCGTGGATTCTAGATCCAGCTCGACCTTGATAGGACGCGGGTGGCGCTCTTCGATGGGGTGACAGTGTCTGCCGGTACGTCCACCAGAGGCGAAAGGGAACAGGTGAGCAAGAGTATTCTGATCTGGAAGGGACGGCGTATGAGCCAGAGTCTGAGTTGGTGGCTGGACTTGGCAGATTTGACGTGAATTGCGAGCTATTGGTCGTGCTGAACAGACGGGGGTCATGGCGATGGATTTGAGTGGGCGGACTGCTGGAGATATTTGGAAGATGTTATCTTTGGTTGGGAGAGACGGAGTTTTCGGAGGCGGGAGGGTCCTGAAAGGAGGGAGACTTAGGCCACGGGTCCTAGTTGCAGGAGTTGTCCAGAGAGCGAGCAGAAGCCCGGAAGAAGAGAAAAGAGAGGGATAACCTCCCAGGGAATAGTGACCGAACAAACGCAAGCGAGTATCGGGGACTGGAATGAGTTTCCAGCCAAGTCTTCCCACACTCGATTTCGCAGCGCTTGCTATGAATTTCTTTTATTTATAACATGTATCTAAATATATCATTTAACATATCCTGAGGGCTAAGGAGAGGTCTAATATATCAGTTTAACCGTCCCCCCATGTCAGCCTGCACGTGTGAGCATCATGAACAAAAGTCTCAAGTCGAGAACATGGCAAAAAGTCCAATTGCGTTTTCCTTCGGACAGGGTTTGGGGCAGCACAAGTGAATTTATTTGCATAGGGGTCAAACTGCCGTACATGATACATTTTACTGCCCCGCGATCATTTAGTCTACTCTTTAGCAGCTATATCTATGGGCAGTCACTGGAGAGCGGGGTCGTTAAAATCAACACCCTTGGGAGGGCCGCGAAGATCTATAATAGCATAGAGGATAAGTAACACAGGGGGGATTTCGCCTTGTCGGCGCACCGGCCGCACCAGCCACTTTGAAAACGCGTGAATGTCCAATGCGTTCAAGTCGAGATCGAGATTCCTGAAGCATTCGAGAAGGTGCGGTATGTTCCCTGCTCGCCAAGCTAGATATATCATGGGCACGATTGTATCAACGTGCCCGCACTGTTTGTTGCCTAGGTCGCCTTTGTGGAACTTGATAAAACGCTTTCCACGAACAAACACAAGTTTCTGCAAAGCTTTTAGTAGAGTCCCAATGAGAAATAGGAAATACTTACCTCAAGGGGAATAAAACAGGCCCAACAGTGCGTCCCGTGGGTTTCGCAGTATATCATACCCTTAAATTCTTCGTATAGCTGATCAGTTTTCATAGTGAGACGCCAGCGAGCATTGATGGGGCATGATGCTAATTTGTGGTCGTGTGGGATGCCCTGATAATAGCAGAGCGGACACTGCTCTCTCAGCGCATCAAGCACAGCGCGCATCCGGTTGGCGAGTCCGTCGTGGAAAAAGAGCCGGGCATCATTGCTGAGGGGCTGTGGTTCATCTTCAACATTGATAGTGCGCGAGGTTTGGGAGTTAATCAATGCCGGAGACAGCAGCTGTTGCTGTAGGGGACGAGGAGTGCGGGGCGTGCGGCTTGGTGCTGAGCCAAGGGTGACAGGCGGTATTACGTCAGGAATGGGTCGCGGAGTTGGTGGTGGGGGACGCTGGGGCATATTGGACGTAGGGTTTTTAAAGGCACCTGAAGTAGCGGGCTGAGTGCTGGGTCCTGGCACGCGATAGCCCTGGTTGAGGGGGGGACCTTGGGTACTGTTGATGCGAGAGCCGCTCGATGTCGAGGGCTGGACGGCACGTCCTGGCTCCTCACTGACCTCCGCAAACACATCCCCTTGGGATGTTTGAAATAAGGGGTGCCCCTCGACTGATGTGCCTAAAAATCTCTTGGCAGTTAGCGCCAACGGGCCCGTGTTGGGGCGGGTCCCTATATATTTGCCAAAGCTTAGTCGACGCGCAGGATTAAATGGTGTGGGGGGAAGGGGGAGATCAATAGGCGAGCCAAGGGGATCCATAACTAGGGAACCTGGAGGCTGGCGAGAGCGATTGTGCAAAGGTGACTGTATGCTAGTATTCGAATAAATAGCTCCACCATACCCCGAATTACCGCTGAGTTCTCCACGGTACGGTCGAGCTACCGAAGTGGTGCGACATGTAGGGCGATCATATGGTGCGAAACGAGAGCCGGAGGAAACTGGGGTGCGTGTTGGCTTGTGGATGCCCTGCAGCGTGACGGGCGTGCCAGAAACACTATTTGACTGTTGTCCTTCATTGGCGAGCGTAACGGCTGGCGTTGTGCTTCGGTGGGTGGGTCTTCGGGGTGGCCACTCTGTGGAGGTGGGTTTGGGTGTGTTACTGGGGTGTGCACTCGAGGCGGGTGAACGCGCATCGAGAAAACGTTGAAATGGCGTGGGCGTCATGTTTTGGGCTGTGGTAGTTGACACAGTCAGTCGTGGCGCAGGAGTTGGCCAACCAGGGCGGGCATTTGAGGCAATTCGACGTAGAGCTGGGGTATGCTGCACCGAATATGTACTTGGTGCTCGGGGGCTATTTATGCTATTCATCCAAAGGGATGTGTCAAAAAACATAATCACAGATAAGGGAAGGGTGCAAACTCACGGAGACGTTGACACCTGCCGAGCTTTGCCTTTATCCATGTTCGGAGTATTTCTGTCATTAACATTATTAAATGAACGGTAAGAGGCATGAGGTCCACCCACTTTTTCCCGAGCACGCTGGGAGCTTGGCTAACAGGTATGATATCGGTGTCGCTGTCCTCGTCAAGGTCCACAAAGGCCGGTCCTGTGTCAGCGCAAAAGGCTGGCGGTTTATGAAGAGGAAGTGGTTTGACACGGGCCAAAGGATCATCCCGCGGTAATCCTACCCAACGGCAGCGTTTTGTGTGTTTCTATCGTTGGGTGTGAGTCATGTAGTAAAATAAAAAATTGGCGTGACTGGTACCTGTAAACCGTTGTCTGTTGCGAACACTGAAATACATCTAAGGCACTTGAACTTGTTGTCGGGTCGGCGGGAGACCGTGTACGGCAGCAGGCCTTGATTGTCCGGACCAAAGTACCAGCACTTGGTCGTTTTATTCGTGCAGCTGCGTCGGTGGTTTTGTCTCTCGCTTTCCGTAAACTGAAAGGGATTACGGCAGGTGGGGCATCTATTGCGTGGATTGGAAAGTTATCCTGAAGTGTTTATCGGGTGGCACTCACATAAAAGAAGAGCGGACGTTGTCTGTTTGGTCATGAATATGAATGGGCCCAATTTGCCCAGTGATTTGCAAGTTCTCTGAGAGATTATTACCGTGAGGAGTCATATGCGATTGTGAAACGAAAGCGAAGAAGCGGTATGCGAGCCAGCAATGTCTTGAAGTGCGATGTCTTGAGAATGTTACGAGAGCAAAAAAGAAGGAAAAAAAGTCAAACGGCCAGCAAAAAAGATAACAAGAAAGCAGGGGGACAGGATAACGCCTGTAGCTGATTGAAAAAAAGAGAGCCACAAGAGGATACGCGTAGAGGATCAAAAAGCGCGTAAAACGCGATTCTAAAAGGCTATTGCTAAAGTTTTAAGGTGTAAGATGGCTGATGAGCAGGCGGTTACTTAGAATAAGTTAAAAGAGGGAGAGTGTGAGTCGGTCAGTTGAATAAGTTAGGATAAGTTATACAGGGGGGAGGTGAGGGTCGTAGGTGGGCGTTAGAAACAAAGTGCATTGATGGCTCGTTGAGAGCGATAAGGAACCCTAATTAGCATATTGTGCCACAACTCAATTTAAATTATTTATTGATTTAATTTAATGCAGACACGCTGTCCGCATGTCAAGTGCTTCAGAGCCTTCAATGGTCCCCGATGACAGTTTCTGCCCCCAGCCTTGGAGAATACATGGCGATCGGGGATGGGTTGCAAGTCTGGATGCCTCATTCCCTTTGAGGTGTACATTGATGTAGTCTTTCGCGTCTAAAAAAACATTTCCATTCAGTCGTTCCACCTGACCCTCTACTTAATTTAACATGGGAGCTATGCGAGTCACTCCATGAAGGACCTCTCAAGTCCTCTGTCGAATTCTCCGCCCTTTTTGTCCATCGTGGGCATTCTGGTTGTCGTCCTGAGCTCTATCCGCACCTTCGCCAAGTTTTTGCTGGAAAACCTTGAGAAGTTCTGTAGCTTGTTCTAGGAGGCGTTCGTGTTGTTCAAGGCGGCGTTTGTGATATGCCTTGAGGGCGTCAAAGTACTTTTGCTCCCTTGCCACCTGCTGCTTTTGCTCAACACGTCGGCTTTCGTTTGCTTCATATGTCAGTTTTAAGTAGTGAGCAATCGACTCCAAATGGTTATTGTGGGCAGCGATTTCTTCGGACAGTTTCTCTGACATCTCGGCATCTTCTTGCCAATTGTGAGAGGGTGGGTGTGCTTCTGGGGGATAGGATTCACCTGAAGTCTCAGAGCGGGCAGCGCTTGTTTTGTTGCACCTATATGTTCCCTTTTCAGGAGAGTCTTCTATCTCAATGACCTCCTGGGGGTCGTTCAGCCATCAAGTAAGGATTGTAGGGGTCGATAAATAGCGTACTTTTGCTTGGCGAGTGGATCGCGCCTTCGCCTTCCTTTTGGGCGATTTTTGAGATGTGTTGGGTATTTCGGAGTCTTTCTTTTTCACAAAGTTGCGGATGTCGCCAGTTTTCAAGGCTTTAGGCATGTTGGAAATGGCGAAGAGGGAGGTATGGCCACAGAAGGGACGCGTCGACTCCCCCCATCGCTTTTGACAGCTTGTAAGCTTAGGAAGAAACGTGATGGTTACTAATCGGTTTTTTGGTACGGGTGACCTGAGGAGGGGGGAAAGTTGGGCTATAAGGTGTATTCACGTTTGCGTGCTGTGTATTAGTGGACAGTACATCGATCAAGGCTAGTACAGCACAGTATCATACGAATTATGTTATGGTGTACACTGAAAAGCTCTATTTCGTTGATCCACTTTTCAAGAGAGAGAGAGGGGTTGCGGAGGGATGGGATGCTCTGGCTGATCCGATGGCGGAGGCTAAGGTCTTCGGTAAGTGAAAATGCGATAGCAGCGGGGATGTCGACGAAAGGGCAGGGGTGTATTGAATCGACGACATATTCGTGAAGATAGATAGTTTCGCCGGAAGAATTGGAGTAATGTAGCTGCAGAACGGGTTAAGTAAAGATCTATTGCAGGCCAGAAAGTCTGTTGACGTACATTTTGTGGGATACCACACTGATAACATGTCCCCACAGGGTAGTGGATGTTGCTCTTGAATTGAGAGAAGCGGTTTACGCTGCTTGCTGAAGATGGTTGGTGGGGGCAGTGACGAAGTAAATGGCGCCCAGCGTCGTCTTTGTTACCTCGGAGCGCACACATTATACAGCCGTTCGAGTAGTAGCTGAGGAGTTTGTGAACGGACTCCAGCTCCTGCGCGGTTTGGTCATATTTGAAGGGCTTGCCATTGTGTCGAAGGAGCGAATGCTCAGAAGCAAGGAGCATATGTGAGGATGGCGTTTCTACAGATGAAAAATGAGCGAATTTATCATAGATGGTCGGATACGTACGTTCTGGCGTAGCCAGTGAATGGATTTCGCAGACATCGCAGAAATGAGTGTTTCCAGGCAACATCGAACAGGGAGCTGCCTCGCCGTCAAGGAACATTTGTATATCGACGCGGCGACACTTGGTTTCATCAAGAAGAGACCTGTATAGGAGCTGTTGACCAAATGGATCGATTTCGGGAAAGCGAGGGAGGCCGATATTGGGAGGTAGGATGACAGTGGAAAATGCAAGTGGATTTCCGTGAGCTCTGCCTGCACGGCCAGCTTCCTGTATAAACGCCAGGATGTTCCGGGGGAAGTTGATGTGAATTGTGTGAGTGAGGGTTGGGATATCGAGGCCGACACCGAGAATAGAGGTAGCGGACAATGCTCGGGCATTGGGGTCATCTCGAAAGCGGTGAAGGATGCCGTCGAGCTCCTGAAATGTGAGGCCAGAGTGGCAGGCAGGAATATCGAGAAGTCGGCCGTACATCCGGGCTTCACGGACAGTAAGGGTGAAAATGATGACCTTGTTAGTATTGGAGTATTTGATAGCTCGCTGGTACTCCTGTTGAACGGTATCTTCAAGCCTTGAAGGGGCGCGCACTACTCTGAAAGAAATATTTGAGCGTGGTGTCGGCGTTCGGACTACGATAGCAGAGGTAATGCCGATGGCCATGAAGACAGACTTTTCAAGAGACGGAGGGAGCGTGGCCGTCATGAGGACAATCTGCACTGGGAGCGATGCGAGCCATTGGAGAAGATGCATGACTGGTCGAAAATCAGCGTGGGTTAGAACAATGTGTGCTTCATCAATAAGGACCCGTGCAAGACGCTTGTTGCGAAGGAGAGTCAAGATATACTTTTTGAATGGGTCGAAGGTTGCCTGGTCGATAGTAGCAATGATGAGAGAGGGAGGGGCAAGACTTGAAGTCGCCTTGCTCCAACTTTCAACCTCAATCACGAAACGCTGGCAGGTATGGCGGTACTGAATGTGCATGGCGACGAGGGGAACCAGGGCAATCGTGGACAACCCCTTGTCAATGTATTTAGCACTCAGAAGTGCTGGTGTGGTCTTGCCGCTCCCTGGGCATTCATTAGAGGCATTGATGCACTCGGAGTTTGCAGCCACATACCTGTTGGCGATATATATGCTATGTGATGTTGCCTTTCCATCATTAGCTGCGCTACTTGAGCTTGTTGTATGTTGTAAAAAGCGGCGTTCACTGGTAGCTGGGGGTACATGTCGCGTAGTTTTCGAACAAGATATGGGTGGGCGACTATACGATTAGAGTTGGCTGCTGTTGCAATTGAATGAATTGTTGTGGGATCTACAAAGAGGTCGGCAATAGCAGCATGCGATTTAGCGAGGGCGTTGTCAATAATTTGTTCAATTTTCGTGAGGATGGAAGGACCGCCGGAGTCGGGGGAGGTGATAGACTGCATCGGGGGCGGTGGCACCTGGTACAAAGAACCATGGCATATTTGGTTTACAGTGCCAACGAGCTGTGTAATACGAGCTTTCCCAACTTGAAGTTGCTGCAAAAGGGTGGGTGGGTGTCCATATAAAAGATGGAAGACACCGCTGACACGTGCATGGGCAAGGAAAGTCTTAATGTTCGTGCCATCTGGTGTTCGGTTATCGAGACCATAGTGGCGTGTGTTGATGTCAATAGAATGGCCGAATTGTTCATGGACCCCAGCATTGGACTCGACAGCGGCAGCAAAGACGGGCTGATTGCAGGTAGTGATGAAGGCCATGTATTGGCGATATGTTCGAAGCGTGAGGCGCACATTTAATTCACGCGTGGTATACTCGGATAGCGCAGTAGAGATGTCATGAGAGGTGAGGGGATGGTGTAATCCCGGGAAGAGGTAATACCGTGCATTAAATGTCATATGAGGGCGAAGGAATCGCTGCCATTCAAGATAGAGGGGTCTGACGAAGACGAGGAAGCGAATGAGCTGAGACCCAATTTCTGGCAGGGGAAATCGGCATATAGCTTTGTCAGAGCCGTAGTGCGAGGTTTTACTGAAGGAGGCTCGGAGAACAGGAAGGTTGAATAGGGTGAAAAAATTTCTAACTGAACCTCCACCAACATTGGAAATGAGGTGCGAAGCGAGCTCTGTGCCCCGGGCGGGCTCGCCATAGCTTAGGATTACATTGCAGATAATCTTCTTCTGCAGGCGGTAGATGCGTTCGACAGCAGAGGCGATGGTGGAAGATATCCATGAAATACCACCGCTAGGGGTGATGTAGGCATACTTGTCAAAGAGCGCTGGCGTTTGGAGGATGTGCTGGATAGGGAGTGGACGATGGTTCCAAAAATTGCGCTGGTCATTCACAAAGGAATAGCCAGGCTTGCGTTCCTGCGGCTCGTCGAAGAATTTCTCAGTTCCGAGTATTCGGAAGTCGGGATTGTAGAAAGTAAGCTCGTCTATCTCACACGTTATCTCTTCAATTGCTCGTTTATGCAGTTTACCGATGTCGGGGAGTGCCAGCTCGGTGTCCGCTATGATAGCTGACTGACCAGAGAGATCGGGAGCATTGAAGCGAAGGGACGTCTGGTCAGCTGAGTGAATGCTCATGAGGCCTCGTTTGAGGAGGTACAGGCTCGGGAGGATTGCTTCCGTACGTTCGTTGAAGTACTGTTCAACAGTGTCGAATGCGCTACAGAGAAATATTCCTATTTTAGTTTGAGAACATGGGACCTTGGCTTAACTTACTCAGATATCGTACAGTTGTTCGCAGCAATATGTTGGTGGATTTTCGAGGCAAAAGTAAGTCTACCTGTGAATAAAAGAGCGGCAATGTAATGGGTGATGGTGGTTGTTGGGGCCCACTGGTTTGCTGGCCGAAGTGACAGGATGAGAACATAGTGAGTGAGGGGGCTGTAAAACTCCCCTCGTAGATCACCAGTGGGAGTATGGGTGTAGAGAAGGTCAAGGAGTGCAACGAGAAGTCCTTGATTAGGCGCAAATGCTGCATCAGGAGGTGTTCGACGCGTTTGAGGCTGAGGAACATTGGGCTGATCGCCGTCATCAGCTAGGTCGGAATCGTTGTCTGAGTCGTACCCATTTGGGTCAATAGGGCGTTCTGCATCCTCTTCATTGTCTTCATGTGCGAGTGGGGTGAGAGACAATATGAGCTCGCGACAGGCGGATTGAATGTCGGCGGGTATTGGGAATGCGTATGCCGAAGATGGATTAATGATAATGCGATGGATAAATGCGATAAGGCCAGCTGCTATTTGTGCATATGCTAAAATGTTTTGGGGATTAATAGACCGATGATGTCGAATATGAATTTGGTCGTGTTCTTGCGCGGGGCGAGTGCTAATGAGGCGGCGCAGGTAGTAGGACTGTGTAGAGTCCTGCGTCTCGAGAAGAAACTCAGCTATATGTTTACACAGGGGGCCATATAGCGGATCGTGGGTTGAATATGATGCAAGGGGAATCAAGTCTTCATGAGCGTGACCCTGGACTCGGTCAAGCCATCGTTCCCTTCGAAGAAATTGTTGGAAGATACGGAAATCGTCCTGGGAAACAGGCGCAGTGGGCACATGAGTAACTGGCAGCGTCTGTTGTTGATAGAGCGTCCATGGGTCGCGAGGCGTGGTTGGATTGGAAGTAGGAGTCACGACTGAAAACCACGGGCTGCCATTGTGATCCTGAAAGCGCTGAACATGGGTGGGGATCGAAGATGGGCGACGGTCAGTGCAGGAGTGGAGAACAAAGGTCCGGCTTGAAACATAGCAATGTTGACACGTCTCACAGCGAACAAAATCGGGAAGGGGGGCAGGTAGGCCATAGATGGGCTCAACGGGACTGGATGGGTGGGTGGGCGTATAAGTAAGGTCGGGATGCAATGAGAGGACTTCTTCCTCGAATTCGTCCTGTAACCGGGGTCGTGCTTTGAATTCTTTGTGATAGTGTACAAAATGAGCGCGGATGTCAGTCGGGTTGATGATTCCGCAACAGGCTACGCATATAAGGACTTGGTGGAGGGTATTGACGACGAGCGCGTGCTCAGTGAGGAGGGGTGATTGGAAGGAGGGGAGTGGAGGGGACGTTGCGCGGTCTGATTGCATGTGTATGGCGGGGACGTTCCCGGCGGGTGAGGCCTCTTGAACGGGAACATTGGCGGCATCTCTAATTGGGAGCTGAGGCTTTGGGAGACATGAGTAGCGTTTCAAATATCAGATAAAAGACCACCTACCGGTGATTGTGATAACACATTTTGAATGTCATTTCCTCTCAGTGGACGTGCGACGGCCAGCGGTTGACTGGTGGTAGCAGTGGGCTAACACGGCAGGTATTGTGAGTCGTGTGTGGAACGCCACAGCAATGATGCAACTTACCTGAACTTCGTGCAGGGCATGGGTTGTTGACAATAACTGGGGCACGACTGCAGTAACGTTTGCGCTTGGGCGCACTGCAGGAGGGGGATCGAGGGGAGGGCAATCATCAACATGGGAGGGTGCGGTAGATGGTGCGGTTGTGATTTGAGAGCATAGAGGCACAGCGGGTGTTTCTTTGTTTTCCTTTTCCTCTCGATCCTGCTGAAAACATATTCGGATATGTTTCTATGTTTTGTCAAAAGAATGATCATCTCGCAATTTAAGGTAAATTCACCTTGAGTTCCGCTATATTATAATGTCTAAATGGACATAGCGGACAGGGGACTTTATTGTCGACTTGATCTCGCTTCAGGGTGAAGGCTTGAGCGCCGTTCTTGAGCGCGATAAACCCATGATCACTACTACATGCCGGATGGTCGGAGGTAGAGTCGCTGGGCAGGGTGTCCTTGCAAATGGAGCACCTGGAATTGGAAAGAATGTTCTAGCTAGTGGCGTGAAGAGGCAGACAGAGCGTGCTACAAGTTACCGCTGCTGCCGCTTGTGGCAGTTTTAACTCGTTTCACTCTGTGTGGTCTATATGAGTCAATGGAAGTACCGAACGATCGCTACGCACGGATTAGTGGAACCTTGAGAGCTAATTGCTGAGCTTCGTTTCATGATTGAGGTATATGCGGTGTTATGTCCACAGTATGATATATGGCGGCAAATGTCGATTGGTGATAGGGGATTGGTAGTCATATGATTTGGGGGTGGCAGTTCACGTGGATGTAGAGGTGCGTCACATGACGATGAATCTACACTAGGGTGAGGAATAAAACTCGGCAGCGTGCAAAAAACCCAGTAATTTAGGGAGGGGGTAGCCCGTGCGGAGACTGAGATAAGAGCTCTGAGCAGACGTCCTTTGTCTGTCAGAATGGCTAACTACAAACAATGCGGAGTACCCTACGAGAAAAAAAGAAAACACAACAGTGAACAAAGGTTTGGAGATATAACACTATTTCTACATGTGAAATAAAATATGGCCGGCTCATAAGATATACGCCGCCAAACTGCTAACTGTGGTAGCTAATGTGGCAAGAGCGTCAGGCCCTCTCGGTTTATATCTCTAGTAACAGTCTGGCGCCGCCTGGTAACGCGTGGGATACTGGCCATACAGGCATGCACACGAAATAGTTTGCTTAATGCCCTTCATCGCCGCGTACTTACTGCCGACTGCTCTTCTCCTGTAGGGACAACCTATGCTCGGATAGGTAAAGCAGAGAATTGCGAGGGCTTTGCACGTTATGAAGCGCCTAGGAGGGTGAATTGAGAACGAGAATCTGTGTAGAATGGGTCAATACCCTATTCAGTAGACGAAGTGGGAAGGAGAAAGAGAACGAAAACAGACATACCGAGCAGCGCGCCGAGTACACTGGAGGACTGAGAAGAGTGAGCGCGCCATCGCGAATGGATGGTATGCGACCGGCACTTGTTGAGTCGCCGTAGGCCATGTGGCACAATGCGCATGGCGTTGATGGTGGTGGTTCTGAACAGGTGAGAAAGCGTGTGAAAATGATGGGCTCACCTTGATATACGCCAGCGTACTGGATCTTCGGGTAGTCCGGGTAAGACGATTACCGCTATTTGGGTATTGTTTGGCACGAGCGTGGGAAGCCAGGTCAAGCTCAAGAAGTGGCTGAGTAAGCGATGCACCTTGACATTGGTTCCCAGGTGATCATTCCAGGGGCTGACTCAGCTACTCTCATGAATGCGGGCAGTGCCGGACGGCAAAGAATAACAAACAGGGGCGTGGAAATGATGGGACGTGCACGTGCCTTGCTCTCACGGTAGGTCCCAAAACGGATCGCACCGCGGTGTAAGAGAATGAGTAGGTAAGTGGGGTCAGGTGATGAAAGAGCTGAGTAAGCCAGCAGGAGGATAGTGTGGGAAGAATGCTTATGTCAGGAGGAATGCCAGGATGGCTCGAATGGGCGTGGGAATGGATCCGARGGGCAAGGCCCAAAAAGGCAACGGATCCCAGAGCCAGAGCCTAGAGAAGTAATGGATCCGTGTCGGCACATGCCTGGATCCCAGTGCCTGAGCCAGTATGTAAGCGAGGTCAGGTGATAAAAAGGTTCAGTAAGGGCGTGGCTGAGTCAGCGATGTGGGSCACTTACTTCGTGGGAATGGATCCGTGTATGAGTCTCAAAAGAGCAACGGATCCAAGGTGTGAGAACGCGCCATTGATGGACCAATGAGAGGGTTGGATGAGTGAGCTGAGTCAGCGAGGTGGGGGTAGGCGCCAGTGG
>JAECYV010000011.1:1011092-1073469 GCA_023014305.1 Lepiota subincarnata | reverse complement strand
AAGCCCTTCCCTTGCTCGTGGAGAAACTCTGACATTTTGTCCAAGGGAAACGAAGGCGGGGAGATAGACAGGTTGAGGGCAGTGATGAATACTCTAAAAAGAGGTGGTGCCTCCGGGTCCACAGCGACCTCCGATCGAGGAAAGGGACTCTTTCCACTGGTGGCGCGAGGYCCATAGAGCCTATGAAGRAGCYTTTTCTCCTGTTTCGACCAAGTAGTYGTTAAATTCTGCAGCCGRAACTTCCAGTCYAAATAGTGGACTTCATCGAGCCGTCGCCGCGCGTCTTCCACCGAGACRGTATGTTTGGCAGTAAAATGGTAGTCATGCTCGCGTTCCGCTCCCGCRCCAGAATGWCTTTCARCAGTTTTAATCGCGGCAACCTTRGCGTCGAAGGCCTCCTCYCGCTCCAAGCGTTGCTTCACCGCCTCCAATCCAATCTTCCATATTGCACCCAACTTAGCTTCAAATGGATCGTCRATGGCTTCGATRCAGAAATGGCGAATGCCAAATGTCATCTTAGGCACRAGCTTRGGCCCTTCAGGCTCGGGSGCGGCCAGGTCTGTRAATACRCCAGATCTAACGATRTGACCRAGGTGCTTGAGTGCTTTTGCCACCACAGTCATATCGAGTATCAGATCAGCCAATACATAACCATAAGGAATGCGCAAACGCAAACTGTCGCCCTTGGCCACAACCGAAATCGAATGGTCTACGACAGGCAGCGCAATATCCCACTGGTGGAATGTGAGCAATTCATCCCACTTCTGATCTACGTCATGTTTCCATTTATCCACAAGCATTGGGAGAGGAACCCAAAACACCAGGGACGTAAAATGAGTGTGGACGCCTTGGCCTAGTGGCCAGTCGAAAGACGCATCTTCGAGCCGAGAAATGACAGTGTTGTTGGGCAAAGCCCATAAGCAATGGAGCGTGTGGATCCGGTACTGAGCCGACCACCGGGCCACATAAGGCTCCTCTTTAATGCGAATTGGGGACGAAGGTCGAACCTTTGCGAGTGTTTGCAACGTTTGAAGAGCAAGTAAAATGCTGTAAACGCTGCCCAGTCGGAAGGTTCCTTGGATGAGAGGAATATCGACGTAGATACGACCGCCATTGTTGAATAGCTTTTCACCCGAGGAACCAGTTGATGAAATATCCATGTTCACAGTCTCGATGCGAACGAATTCTTGCTCTGTGGGGCGGAGATCATCTCGTCCGGCGAGGAAAGGATCATCTGACTCAAATTGAGTCGCTACTGCACTGCGAATAACCAAGTCCCTCAGGGATAGCCGAGCAAGAGAGGAGATACCTTTCAAGTCGTCGGACGACTTGAGGGCAGCAATTGTATCAGGAAGCCTTTTCTGTACGAGTCCAAGTTTTGCGCGCGACTCAGTCCGTTTCAAGTTTTCTATGTGATGAATCTGCTCCGAGCTGAAGACATAGAGCTCCAGGGAGATAAACGACCTTAGTCCAATACCTCGCGAGAGGTCAGTTTCCTTGGGGTTGACGTCTGGGGCGGTAACTACCACAATAAAACGTGCCAAAGACATCGAACCTGCGAAGCCGAAAAACGAAGGGGATGTGAGTGTTTCAGGTTCTGCGATAGTGGGAGCCAGGGGGGTTATGGGCAGCATTCCGAGTAGACGGACTACAGCAGAAACGGAATCCGCATGCCACAACTCGATGCAAAACGTGTCGATAATGATATGGACATTCGAGAAAACGGAAGTCCCATTGATCCGGTAAACGTCGAGTTCCTCTCTAGCGTCGGCAACGACATCCCCGGTAGCCTCAGCTGCACCGACAGAGAGAATAGCCGGATCACTCAGAAATTCGTTATCTGACGCATAACCAACGGAAGCCCATCCCGAACGCACGCGCAGAAGAATTGGGTCCAGGTGGAAGGAAAAAGTACCCGCCAAGCGAACAGAATCCCGTGGCAGCGAATCAGAGGGAGCTACTGGACGTGAGTGATAGCTGGCTCTCGAATCGAAGCAGAACCCATTGGACCTCATCTCCAGCGTACTCGAGTCCTGTTCTCTGTCGGCATCACAGATGATGCGCGCACAAACGGCACCACAACTGACTTGTATAGAGCAGCTAGGCCACTGCAAACCATCAACTTTCGTCAACACGCCCTCCTTAGGAGCCGACTCCCCAGGCCTAGAATATTGGCTCTGAAGCAAGTCCCGTAAATCCTCTAAGCGGTCGGTGAATTCAGCACCACCTATTCTCAGAGATGCTGCCAAAAAAGGTGCATTGGGGTCACCCATCATGAAATTGGAAGGCGCCAGCCAGGGGGATGGCCACTGGGAGATCATTGCCTCAAAATCAATCGACCCCAGGGTGATGAGAGGAAAGTTTTCGACTTTCTTACGCCTTGCCAATATGATGGTTGTAATTCGGAGATTGAAGCCATACGTTTTGGCGTCAAAGCACTCTTGCGGAGACGTACGGCCTAGCCACTGAGCATGTAAACGATCTTTGGCCGGTTTGCTGGGGTGAAAATCTGCAGAGATATCTCTGATAGAGGTTTTGYAGGAGAGTGCCTGACTATTCGGTGAACTGAAAGATAATGTTACAGCGGAAACTTGAACGCCGATAGAGTGGATAGTGGATAGTAGCGACTGAGTGAAAGTAAACACAACAGCGAAAGTAAATTACAAGGATAAACCTACCTGGTAATTGACGTCCTTAAGCTTCCTGGAAGGCTGAGCAAAAATTCTCCCTCTTGAAGATAAGGAGGACTACAAATGTCAGAATATCTCAGCCAATAATTGCGAGGGACTCACTGATAACGCCTTAAAGAAAGGCGAGGCGCCGGATTTAGGGGATAATAGTGTTTTTTCAAGAGACAGAAAAGAACCKGTAGGTGAAACAGGAAGGAAATGACCCGAAAATATGGTCGACGACCTTGAGCGCTTTGTTGCAGGCCGAGCGCCTACGATGACAGATTCATCCTCGCCCAACGGCGGCGGCGCAGCAGCCGACACAGTAGAGATGATATCCGACCTGGGCAATGGTGTTGCTCGGGGAGGAATGACTATTCGAAGTATATCATTGAGAAGGTCCACGTTCGTGGTAATTTCTTCTACTTTTAATCCCAACGTGACACTGTTCGTATCAACGGTGGCAGTTTGTGGGCGAAAATGCAGGTTTCCTTCAAGCGTAACTGTGCCAGGCAGAAGAAGGAAGTTCCTGCTACTCTCGTATCCTATTAAGATGACGTCAGTCCCACCCTCGTCCTGCAAGGATGAACAGCATACCGGTCTGGGGTAGTCGTACAGACGTCGTACCAGCAACATCACTRAGCTTGAAAGTAACCATCGCAGTGCCTCGCGTGCGGCCCCAGGCAATATCCAATGCCCTCTGAAAACTCTCCGTCATCCTCCTCTTCCACGCAGCCATACCATAAAACCTCCACGAGTCCGATTGAGGCGGCACACTTCCAACAACTGCAGGGTCTAACACACTCTCGACTTGTGTCAACTCTAACGCGGCGTGCAAATTGATTCCATCCGCTACCACTTGCGTTCCAGGGATCTGGGCCACAGCAAAAACAGTCGAGTGTAATTCAAATGATAACGCCTGGGTGACTGCAGGTAGCCACTGTATCCCGACACGAAGACATGCAACAACATACGTCCGAATCAGAGGCCTGAGCCACGGTTCGAGGCGCAACGCAATCTTGGTAATAAGTCGCCATAACCGAGCAGCCAACGGAGAGGGATGTAAATCTGCCAGAGTTAGGTTGCGCTGGTGCCGATGCTTCCTGACTGTCGTCTCCTCTGAGGCCTTTTGCATCTCGACTTTCAACCCGTCAATTCGTACGGTCAAACGTCTCTTCCCTTCCACGATACCAAACACATAACCAATCCTCTCTGCCCGACACACCCACCTCCCTCTCCGAAAATATAGGCCTTTAATCGACCGCAGGCTGATGCTCCTTGCACGTACGTGTTTCGACATCAATGCCAAGGTCCATGGAGCAATATAAGTTCGCAAGAGCAGCGATATCGTAACAGTTCGGACAAGCCATACAAGGAAGGTCGACCAGGGAGTTTGCGGGTCCCCGATAAAGAGAATGCGAAAGAGCGAATATAAAGTGTTGTGGATATTCCATCGTGTCATGAGGTGCGTATGGAGGTGGGCGGCTCAACAAGCTGGAACTCTACAGACTCGAAACGCGTGCAGTTCTCAGCGACTAGAGACACCAGTTCATCCACGTGGATATGGTGATGCAAAAGAGAGGAAGAAAGGAGAGGACTTGCTCTGAGAGTAGGTTTGTGGAACAGGAGTGTCAGAGCAAGTGTGCTGCTCAACACGAGGGGACCCAGTGTCCTCGGATCACTTTCCGTTTTGGGAAATGTTTCCACACAAAGCGCTCATGAATCAATTCCAAGGGGCATTCTACTTCTATATACTATATACTATATTACGATTCGCGTCATTCCAGCCACAAAACAGAATCGCTAATCGTCGGCCGGAACATTGAGAACACTTGTTGTGCGTCAGTTATCAACCCAAGATTTATTTATTTTTTAAAAAAAAGAGAGATAAAGAATCTTACCACTCTTCAGAATTTAGCTCCGCTGGTTTGTACATCCAGAAGATTGGTGTGTTGCTTGTAAAACTTCCGGGGTTGAATACATGGCAGCCCATATAGGTTAGCTTATATCTGTCATATTTATCCGCGAGTATGAGCTGCTAGGTTTTTAGTACCGACTTTGTGTTCGGTTTGATAAGATCCCAACGTACCGCCGTTGGCAACGGATACAAACGTAACGAGTGATCATAATCCGCCAAGACTGGCTGGATATTCAAAGCTAAAGGACTCAAATGCCCTTGGTCCAGTATTGTTTGCACGAGCTGGGGTGATCAGAATTTGACGCGCGGGACGAGACAACAACACTCACGAATTGTTTCAAATCTCTCCCAGAAATATTCGGCTTAGTGCCAACAACATTGCGTAACATCTTAGACATCAGATCCTCCCTGAAGATCACAATCTCTTGATCAAAGAATTTTATGCGGCAAGGATTCGTTGCGAAATGGATTTTGGGGATCTTGCTCAGTTTGTTCGTGAAGCTCGACATGATTGGCCTGCGYGGGAGTATTGAATTAAGTGTGAGATCTAGGGGTCCTGGAACTATCACAAAATGTGTAGAACGGGTCACTTGAGGATATTCAGCGATAAGACYRGCAAGCTCATCAAAGCCRTCTGCTCARAAGATCAGCATARAKRTKGCTACMTGGGGARKGCAACCATACCCTGGTATCTTTGTATGTCTCTACTATTGCCCTGGGCTATTGACYTGCTCGAGAARTTGCCACATAGCACAATAACTTTGGGTATAAAGTCGTTTTCGATGCAATTGTCAAACATCCTGCGCAGGTTTCTGAGCGTTTCTGGAACATCCAGCAACACATCCGACAGAAAAAAGAAGTGCAAGTCCTGTAGCTCTTCACGAACACGAACAGCAAGGTGAGCCTGCGCCAGAGGTGAGCAGCGTCCACCACAATTGTATCTAGACTGACGTCCTCGAGTATCGAAGTAGACCCTTTTCCGAGGAAGTCGATATGGCCGTATATCGACCTATGCAACCTAAGAAAAACATGACAACAGGAAAGAAAGTGCCTACCGGGCTGTAGCGCGAGTCTCTGAAGGAGGTTGTCCAATTGCAATAATCTTCAACGTAGCTTCTTCGGTATACTCTCCTTCCACGAGTGCAAAGCAACCTTCGGTGTACAGCCCATCACCGGGCTCATCCTGGAGGCTTGAGAACCCTGCTGCTCACGGGCGGATATCGCATTACTCACGAGGTTAGAGTAGTCTAGTACAACACTCCCATCCGCGTCTTCCAGAGACATTTTCCCTTCCTTGTTATGTGTGAGCATTCCAAGTAATAAAAACCTCTGTCCTGGTCTTCCCAGCAGTTGCTTTGTGGATTTCAAGGTCACTAGTTTCTCTCGGTCTTTCGAAGGTATCGTCGATGGAGCGAAATGTTCATTCCGTAGTACACATTGTCGGATTACATTTAGCCTGTCCCGAATGGCAGCTACTCTCGATTCAGGTGTCGCTGAAATCGATAGCGAACCTGGTACACTGTAAGCAGCATCAGAAAAGCCGCGCACGTTGATAGCCAGTCAACCCACCGCTCGAATGCACCCCGCTCATTCGACCAATGCCATTTCGGCATCTCATACGCATCGATAAAATGCAAGTGGTTCTCCAGATTCAGCCTGTCCTTGTGCAACTCGTCGCCATCATCCTGATCTTGCAGAGCCCCATATACTCGTCGCAGCACTTCCACAGAAACCTTCATGGTTGCGTCTGTACACGGTTAGTCCTATGCTCGCTCCAAGYACCCAGGCGACGCACCATCCTGCTTATTGTACTCCCTAGCAAGAGTCTCCAAGCTCGATTCGAGGTCCTCTTCCGCGATCTCATGCTCTTCGACGATCTCCTCGATGAGTGCAAGGGCATCTGGCCCGAGTGCATTGCTGTACTTCCTGAAGACCTAGGTTTGTTTCAGCAGCGTCCCTTTCTACCGGAGCGCAAACACACCTTGATAATCGATCTCTGTCTTGCGTCGGCCATGTAGGCAGTCACGTATGTAGCAGGTCGACGCGTCCGTTATGGAACGCGTCGCTGCCAATTAAGGCAGTCTCCCAGCTGACCCTCCTCGCCTCCAGCCACAATGTTCTCCACCCTCGAGTTCGACATCCGCCCAGGCTCAGGCATAGGCATCTTTGAAATCGGTATATCTACACTCCACCTCACCTTCTCAGCAGAGATTAACAACGACACTGCACCCAAGGCACATCCCTCTGGACGATCCTTGACACTCTCCGGCGGAGGCAGCACCAATTCCCTCAAATCGACRTCAAATACGACCCAGATGCATCTGCTACAACTCCCGTCATCCTTCAGCTCCGCCCGCACATCGACCTCCTTTTCTCTGGCAAACATCAACGCCTCCACACCATCTGTCTCCGCAAGCTCCAGGATACCACACCGCCCCTAATTTTGAAATACAAAGACATGATTTTGTCTTCCCCGAAGGAGATCCTCAGAAGAGTCGGCGTCAGTCGAACGTTCGGTCCAACGTACCCCACTGGTGACGACCTCCGGTATCCGGGGCTGTGGTTTAGCTTCGAGGAAGATGGACTTGGGGGGGATCGGTTGAAGGGAAAACAGACTGAAGATCGGTCCCAGGAAGTGAAAAGAATATTAGTATCGCAGAAGGGCAATGATGGTAAGGAACAGGATGCATTAGATGAGGTGGTAGCGTGTCCTGCCATGCATGGCGATGTCTCGCGGGCGATAATCAAGGTTAGTATTGGCCCCCCCTCCTGCTGGTAATGGACTTTTGTGCGACCTCTAGCCTTAGACCCATGACGGAATTCGACTCTACTTTTATCCATCAGATACCAAACCTCTGCACATCCGTCTCAATGAAACAACAGCTCAGGACCTGACACTCGACCTCGGTCGCCCTCTGAGGGTGCACTACAAAGAGGATGATCGTATGACCATTCATTCCACTGCTAAAGGGGAGAGCCAAAATGGGGATTCTGACTGTATGACCTTCCCCCACCGCATTCAGCTTGTGTATTTATCTTTCTTCCATAGACTTCTACAATTATTTTCAACATGGTTTGGACTTTTTTATATCAGGCAGCACTCATGTTGTGAAGAAGATAATTGTGCATTCAAATATCGTCAGTGATTCCCTGAGCCATGCTCAGCCTGAGGCTGARCTGTCCTTTTAGCCCGGATCACCCCTATTCCAGCGATACAAGCGATGCAACTGGGAAATCGAAGGGGAACCAGAAGATGACGAAGATGGTATGTTCTCTCACTGTCCTTTCCTCTCCATACCTAAACCTCGTCAAGACACGCCCCCAACGAAGCGATTTTATGACCGAGTAAGTGCCAAAAACGGACTCGTTCAACACTTTACTCAACTCATCTACCCAGTTCGAGACTATTAGCCATTTTCTAGGCCCGAGAGAACCTCCGCCGTCGATGCATCTCAACCGGACGGACGAAGAGGACGGTCTCCAGCTTCCCAACCCCACCACGCGCTGTAGGTACCTTTCTTTATGGCGGAAATCCATTAATCATGGATACCCAGTATACGGCTATGATGGGATCATCCTCGAAGTTCTAGAATCCTCCCAAGTGGTCTCAGTAACCCTATTTTAACTGCTATATCTATACCTATAAGACACTCAATGTACCTCTATTAATTACAAACACATCCAAGATGGTATCTTTATACAAATGACAAGAAGGATAATGACAAAAAGTGTGGCACCAATACGGACGGTGGAGTGAATGAGAATGAGAAAACCATCCATTGAAGGGCGATTCCATCACCAAGACATTAAGGATTTATGCGGTTGAGGTGGAAGATTTTGAGCTTGTCGATGTGCGGTCGAGTATATACCACCGCACGAGATCGAGTGAGGCTGCTGCATCTTCCGCCGACGAGTGGCCGACAGTGGCGTCACCTGTTTGGATTTGCCTCCCCAACTTTTCTCGAACACTGGATATACTGGTTAAGACTTCTGGGAGAGGATCTAGGTTMAATTGGACCTACAGGTCTCGCAAAGCCCTACGATATGGTGCGCCTGCTCGATGAGGGAAAAGAATGGCAGTGTCAACACATTTGTCGTGAATGATGCGCATTGCCTTCAAATCATTGTCGAGGGCATGACCAACAAGGATGGTATCAGAGTTGATAAGAGAATCTAATGACTTTCGGATTGAAGACAGAGGTAATGAAGCTTTAGAACAATTTTCTTCTGTGATGCCAGAGAATTGGGTTATGTAGTCACTATACAAGCYCGATAAGGGTCRAGCCAAAAAWYGATAAGGAAGYRRAATACATACATGACATGTACGTCGTCGTCCATTCGTATGAATTCGTCAAAWACCKGTTTGCCTTTGCCATCAATGATTGATACGCGAGCCACTCGGAAGCCTCCTGTTGTATGTATCATCTCACAATCCATAGCAGCAATATCGAGTGCCGAGTCCGAGGGCTGAGGTGGCCGTAGRGTTGAGAAGGCATATCGGGAGTGGAGGTCYTCAGGTGCCGWTTCGTAGAAAATATGACGACCRCGGRCGCAACCCTCACTTTCGGAAACAGATCGAGAGCAACAAGARTATATGCGCATCTTCTCTCCTGGRYGWATTTTAGTRRGGCAGAGTGAARCGTGTCAAAGGAATGCTCACCACTGGCYCTCGACGTTTGCGGTTTGCCCCAGTGGTGGAGGCACTCCGTAGCAGAGCYATGCCGACTGACTTGGAATGGCTGGGAACATCTCTCGCATTTCATGATCTTTCCCTCAAGATTCGGTTCCTGACCCCCGGGAAAGTCAGGTATATCGACGATATAGCCCCATTTTTCCATGTCTGCCCTTGAGAGTACCAATGGTTCGAGATGTTTCCGGGAAAGAACCAAAGTYCGGAGGGCCTTGGCCTGTTCTGCACGAGTTTTAACATCCTCCTCGGTACCCACTGAGGGATGAGATARCGAGGTAGGGGCAAGCCGACGTTTAATCGCAGCCACACATTGTATAACGGCCTGGAATAGGGTATTAAGCATTGAGTCAGACAAAGAGGGACGTTTTTTTACATTTCGATAAGTCGGTTTGTTCGATTGTTTATAAATTTCTTCTTCTTGCTTCAGAGCATGCTCCGCAGCAAGGCTTGGACTCAGAGTGGAAATGGAAGCGTATAGAATAACAAAGTGCTCGTATAAGGTCTTGAGCATGGTCTGTAAATATAATTCGAGTCAGAAAAAAAACGGGTGGATTCGAGATAGCCTTGGACATAACCTGTCTAACCGGGATAGGGATGAGAGATCGGGCGGCATTGACGCGCAGGACAGGAACGCCATTCTGTATGATGTGTCTTTCAGAATGCCCGGGGACCGTGTTAAAGAGCACGGACGGTGGTTTGAGAGGCTGTCGGCACGGCTACGGGCCTTTGCGCTGTTCCAACCCTTTGGAGCTTGCGAGGTCGTTCGCTTGTGGCAGGGCCAGGGGAAGGAGGRCTAGYGGCCGGCGTCTGCGCTATCTGGCGCTTGGGCTGGKGGGCTGGAGGGGGCTTTGGCTGGGCAGGTGCTGGCTCTGGGATGGATATATCGAGCGCGTAGGGAGGGGGGAGATCCTCATGTTTTCTGTGTGAAAAGAGACATTGTGCTCTAGGGCAGTTGTGCTCTGGACATGCAAGGGTATGGAAGAGCCCAATCACTGGAAACATGGTGGGCTAAGAGGAAAGTACATCACGTGGGACCAACTCTCTCCGTTGCTAAAGACTCAGGGACCCCACCAAATTTCGTGGCGTGTCCGTCCGTCGTGCACAGAGAGAATGTCAGGCGCTGGAAAGAACGCAGAACGTCCGTCTGGGGCGCAGAACGGGTCACATCGTATCGAGTGAGTTGCTGAGCTCTTGGCTAACCGGCCARAATGGCTGACACCGTTTTTTCTTGCCAGAGACGATCCTACCCACCACCTTACCGGCCCATTTCTGCCGCAGACGTCTGTCGCCGTTGTCTCACTCGTCCCAGCAATGACTGACTTTATGAACAGTCCCCTTGGCTCTCTAACGCCGGAACGTGCGCCCTCTCCCGYGTTTTCGCGCAAACCTGCTTCGCGTCACCCAGATGTATCCCCTTATCTTCGCTGGGCCGTTCGACCTGGTGCGCTTCTCCGAGTCTCTATGTGACTTTGAGCCCTCCTGATGGGATTGTCTTTAAGTCTCGGCCTTTAAACTCCTCCTGGTGCCCGTCGTCCTCTACGTGAACTGGGAGTTGCTTGCACCATACCTATCGCCTGGTGTCCCCAATCCTTTCGGCTCCATCTTCCAGCTCTCCGGCCACGTYCCAACCTCAARCCCCGYAGACCCAMGATATGCAAAGACTTGGTGGGACCTCGCTTTCGTTGTATACTATATCATTTTCTGGTCCTTTGTCCGCCAATTTCTCTCTGCTGCGGTTTTCCACCCTATGGCAAAATACTTTGGGCTCAAACGCGAAGCAAAGATAGACCGTTTCGGAGAACAGGGTTATGCCCTGTTATATTTTACCTTCTTTGGGGCCTGGGGATACGTGAGTTTTCCATCTGGGCCTTTTAGCTGGTCGTCCGTTTCATCTGTTCTTGCAGCGTGTCATGACAAACTTGCCGACATATTGGTACCGTACAGAAACGTTTTGGATCGGTATGTCACCCCCACTCCACTGCACCTACTCATTTTCATGCCGTTAACCTGCGCGTTCAGATTACCCACACTGGGACATGCAACCCGAGCTCAAACGTTACTACCTCATGCAATCCGCCTATTGGTGCCAACAACTCATTGTGCTCGTGCTTGGTCTCGAAAAACCACGGAAGGACTACCCAGAACTTGTTGCCCATCATATTGTTACACTTTGGTTGATCAGGTAAGTTGGTCGGTGGGGGGACTCTTTGGTCCCCGAGTCGATGCTTACAATTATGGCGCAGCTGGAGCTATCTCATGAACTTGACTCTTATCGGAAACGCTGTCTTTATGAGCATGGATATACCTGATGCCTTCCTGGCTGTAAGAGAGGATTCCCAACGCTGGGGTGATTTCAATTCCTGACTTGTGTCTCACAGGCTTCAAAAATTCTCAACTACATCCAGTGGAACAAGGCCAAGATCGTGTCTTTTGTGGTCTTTATTGGYGTTTGGACGTGAGTATTCTCTTCCCGCCGCAGGAAAACATTTCTTACAAGTCCACTTACACACACAGGTACTTCCGACACTATTTGAATCTTTGCATGYTATGGTCCGTCTGGTTTGAATATGACCTGATCCCGTACGCCCTCCGTCTTCGCCTTGTGCAAATTGCCTGGTCTCACATGCACTCTTTAGACAAAYATCCAAGCAATGGATATGGTCAGAGGGTGTCTACCTGGCCCCTTGGGTGAAATATCAAATGATTGCACCRCTTGTYCTTCTCCAACTCTTGAACCTCTTTTGGTACTCCCTCATGATGCGGATTCTCTGGAGGTGGGTTCCAATTATACTCACCTTCGCCAATTGAAGTACTCATATTTGCGACAGGGCCATTACAACAAGTGTCGCTGATGACGATAGATCCGACGATGAAGACGAGGGTGAAGGTGAGGAGGATGAAGATCGAGAGGATGATGGCGAGGAGGTTGGAAACGAGAAGGACCAAAACGAGGATGACGAAGACGAGGAGGATGAAGACCAGGCTAACGGCAACAAAGAAACGAACTAGCGATCTCAACATAACATCTCGTATGTATTCCGACGTGTGTGCGCGGTGTTGATGACAATATACAGACTGGGGCATGTTAATGCAGGATTCTAATGATACATGGTGGTTTACTTTTTACAAACAATGGATTACACTTTTTCAGTTTTGCTGGCCCGGTGCGATATTRTGAATGTTTGGACCAATGTGCTCTTCGTCAGAGTAGTCGCTGTCTTCCTCCCATGGTTTGAAGTCGACTTGGACGCTTCCCGCAGCCGTCTGATTGGGCCAGCGTCTCTCCCTCTGTTCATCGACGGCTTCTCCTTGTGCCATCTGCTTCATGGCCTCGAGTGTGTACTGTAAAATAACGCTGTTTCAGCGGGGCGGCGGATGAATGGGTATCGGCAAAGCGACTTACATGGGCATCATTACCTGCGTTGTGCAAGAACTGCGTCGAAATCTGGAGCATTCTACACGTTTTTTCGAGTGACCGGCGTTGACCGCTTGATAAGCCAACAAGGGCACCAAAAAGATCCGAGGTATCGACCACAAAGAGACCGGTGGTGGGTGCAGTGTCGGGAAGGAGAAAGGAGAGGTCGTCAAGTGGCGCGTCCACCGCTGGCGATTTCATGTACTTGATGTCCTGACTGTTATCGTGGAAGACCAGGTAGAGCGGGCCGTCCTGTCTCAGCTTGGTGATTAGCTCGGCTACGCGTTTTTTGAATGTCGATTTTGGGATCTTCTCGCTGCTGCCGAAATTATAGGCCTTGGGAAGGGATTCGAGCTGGGTTTTGTATGGATACAACGGCGAGGGCTCACGTAGCGGTAATCAGGAACATAGGTCCCATTTCTATATCCTTCCGCCTCCTTGATGATCCAATGGCCGTCCTCCCTGACCTCCTGCCCATGCTCATCCCACCGAAGAGTGCTGTACCCCAATTCTGTGATGACGGTATGATCTCGTTCCCAGCCTTCAAAATCGATAGCACACCAAGTGCCGTTCTTTGCTGTGACCAACTCGCGGGTGCGCTGGAAGAGGAGACGTCTGGAGAGGAGAGCTGGGTTGCTGCCTTTGAGCCGCTTGTTGTGTTTATCAAGATTCTGTGCTGCATTGTCAGACACTTTGTCCGAGATGTGTGCAGGAATCATGTTGGCAGACCTTGTTTGCACTTCGGAGAGCACCGCCGTCAGGATAAGAATGGGTGGTGACGTGCTTCAGCTCTGTCGGCAGGATCAGACAATCGGAGTAGGGCATCGGGAGGAGGGTTTTGGAGAGTTGCATCGCGTGGAGCCAGTACCGCATGTAGTCGACCTGGGCTGAGGAGAACAAAAGTCTTGCTTCACCCGATTCAAAGGTGCCTGTGGGGCAGTGGTCAGTTTAATGGCCACTCGAAGCAGGGGTGTGTGTGTGTTTGTACCATGATAGAGTTGTATGCCGGTGACGCCTTCGATATGGAGCGGATGCTCGGGGTGGACGAGAGAGTCATGAGCTGGCGCGGGGAAGGGGGGAGTCTGAGGGCGATGAATGGAACGGATGGATGGATACTGGCTAACCTATGATAGCCTTGAGCACGGCGGCGTCGTCTGGGTCGGGGATCGCCTTGTGCCTGGGGTAGCAGCGGTGAGTGGGGCTGGCAGAGGAGATGAGTGGGAAGAGTCGCGCACCATTCGAACCAGATGTCAGTGTAGCGGTAGTAGCCAGTGACGACCTTGCTGTCCGAGGGCATCGTATGTACAGTACAGAGAGAGCCAGGGAAAGAAGCTCACCTTCCCCTTTTGGCCATCTGTTCCTTTCTCTCTCTTTCTACTCCAAAATGGCAACAGCAGCACAGAGCACAGCTGGGCCCTCGCGCAAACGCAGAGCCCCTCCAACRGACTCAGACCCCCCCACGCCCTCCCCCAAGAAACAAAGAACAGCCCCCGCTGCCCGTGCCACTGCACGAAAGTCCACCGGCGGACGTCCCCCTCCGGGCCACGTTCAACCTCCACGCGCCCGCGCAACAGGTAACGTCCCCCCTCGCATCCCCACCACACCGGCAGGCTAACACGGGCCCCCCCCCCTGTTCCTTAGCAAAGAAACCCCATCGCTTCAGACCTGGTACGGTCGCCATACGCGAAATTCGCAAGTATCAGAAGAGCACCGATCTGCTGCTGAGAAAGTTGCCGTTCTCGCGTTTGGTAAAAACCAACGTCCCGTCCCCCCAACCCCGCGCATCAACTCATTTCCTTTCTTAGGTGAAGGAAATTGCTCTGGATATGACTACSGATATGAACAACTACCAAGACGCTGGTTTGCGGTGGCAGAGCTCTGCGCTATTGGCACTGCAAGAGGCCTCAGAGGCGTACCTCGTCCATCTGTTCGAAGATGCGTGAGTCGCTCATACACATTCCCCAAGACAGTATTCTGAACGAGAGAGGATGCAGAAACTTGTGCGCTATACATGCTAAACGCGTCACTATCATGCCTAAAGACATCCAACTCGCCCGCCGAATTCGCGGGCCATGGGGTGGTCTTGCTTAACCTTTCAACTCTCACGCTATTTCAACCGTGGTTGCTGATCTACTTAATATCCATACTTTAGCTTTTGTTGGGCATCTTTTTTGTTTTGTACACCATCCACTCGAATTTTAGAAATAAAGATTATAAACGAACGCTCTTTTGTATCAATTAACCTGCAATGTGGTGATGGTCAACGACTCGAAGACAAGTTGCGCACACAAAGTCAACGCGGTCATATTAGATCAAGGAGAAATCATCGGATGTCCCAGCAGCCTCCCATGAAGGGTTGCGTGTTTACTGGGGACTCCCCTCTCAACCACTGATATTTTCATCCCGCAACGCCATACTACGTGAACCACTCACATTACTATTTCTTTAGCTTAACAACACGGTCCACCGACGCGACTCGAGCACCACTTTTTTGGGATGAGCTTTCCTGCGCAGTGATGCGCCGTCTCCGTCGACTGTCAATGAAATCGAAAATGATGGTCTGGATCAAGCCCAACCCCGCCGACGCAACCCAGTATAGTTGAATACCCTAACCAAGATACATTTCAGCAAGAACGGGCTTATAAGAAAAAAAAAACACCCCTGCGTACCCCTGGCACAAGCATAGCGAGCCCAATCCTCACAACAGACAAACCTCGAAGTGCACTCTTCAACGGAGACTGAATATACGGCTTCCCCTGTTTCTCAGCCTTGGCCGCCTTCCACTCATGGTATTTCTTCTCCCTCTCCCTCTCCGCCGCACTCAACCACCAATTCCTCGTGTCGACATTGGCCATACTAATAATACCAAGCACAATAGGCAGTGTCATGGTTGGGTCCGGGTGTGCGAGTGATGTCAAGGTAAGAAAAGTCTCGGAGCGAAAGGGCGTCATGGGATCAGCGGCGACTCGAGATAACAATATGGAAAACGCGATGTAGGGTGGGGCTTGCACGAGTGCGGATATAGGGATGGTCCATTTGGGATCGCAATTGCGCTCCTTTATGAGTGCGTTGAATTTTTGGGTCATCTACAAAGAAGCAGTATCAGATACAAGGGGGGGGAGAGGTTGGTTATTGCGCATACGGTGGTATTGACACGCTCAGCGTGTGTCTCGATAAGAAACTGTTTCTCGCCTCGAATACCCTCTTTCTGCATCGCTTGGAACTCCTGGCGCTGGATATTTGGCAGCAGCTTTTCAACGTCCCGCTGCGCCTCTTCCATTTTCAGGACCTTGCTTCGACTCTAARGAAAAATGTAAACAAAAACCCCTCCAACAATAACGCACTGCGCCACTCACCCATAGTACTGTCGGAAGAAATGCAACACGGAGAAACACAGTGGTCAAAATGATTGTCGATGTGTAAGGAGGAAATCCCGGAGGAAACGGTAGCGCAGCAGCAAGGTCCAGAAACTCATTGGCAGCCGGCGTTAGGCCATTGTACACCTCTGACCAGAAGAGGCGGCGCTGAACGGCAGCACAGACACGGCGTCGAGATGAGTGCGCACGCGCGTGGCTGCGAAGGGCAAGCATCCTCAGAATGGCCCGAGATGGCCCGTGATCGCATCACTCATGCCCTTTCTCTCCCATTGAAAACATTGCTTATTGTAACATTTGCTTGTGTTGGATAAATGGCATAAGAAACATAGTATCCTATCGCAAATGGCCCTGCTTCCACAGCCCCTGTCACCTCCTCCCCCACCTTCATACCATATTACACAACCGACGTTAAAACACTAGCTGGTGCGGGAATTGGCCTTTCGACAGACCCCAACTCGACCCAAGATATTTCCCAAGTTCTGGTGTCTTCTTCACGGCAGCAATGATGGCCTTGTCTACCTCCTTCTGGTCAGCCACCCTGGTGGCGGGGAGAGGGTCCTTGGACTTGGGCTTGCCCTCCTCGAAGAACTCCTCTTCCGCAGAGCGGGAGCCCTTGGCGCYTTCCTTGGCAAAGTATGCGTCGTTGATCTTCTCATCAACCTGAGGACTCTGGTCTAGCAGCTGTTCCTAAACATATCGAAAGCTGAACGCATACCTTGCATCCCTCAAGGTCTATTTTGGTAGAGGTGGCGATAACATAGGCCTGGTTAACCCGTCTCAGGGGCACACCGTTGACCTTGTAAGGCCCTGTCACGAGCAACAATCCACTCTCCAACTGCTTCAGGAAAACAACTCTTTTTCCCCGGAAACGACCCGCCAGCAGAATTAATACGGCTCCAGGGACGATAGATGAACGGAGGGAGGGAGGTTTATGGGATTTGCGGCTCTTCTTGGGCTGGCGCACATCCTCTGCAGGATAGAAGCGGGGGGCTTTGGCGACGGGAATGAGACGCTTGCCGCCRTTGTTGGAACCGTTGACAGGCTTCTCAATGGTCGCGGCGGGCTCCCCAGCACCAGATTCTTGAGGCTTTTTGGGTGCCTTGTAGAGGCCGCGCTTGGCGAAGACCTGGGAGCGGGAGAGGCGTCCAACACCAGGGACAAGTTCCTTGCTTCTGGCCATCTGTTTTCTGATTCAGTTAGTAGGCGAATAAAGGACAGCAGTGGATGGTTTATACCTTGTTCTTGAGGTCGTCGAGGCCGATGCCGATATATGGTGCTAAGTCCAAACCCCAGAGGCAGGTGGTGGCTGACAGCTACACAGTTCTGACGGAAACAGCCGGATACTCTTGATAAGATAAGATAACACTTCAGCTTGGATAAGCAGTGTCCACCCCCGGATCTCTCTTTAGCCTCGCCGATGCAGGCGCCCGGCTCTCCAACTGCATCCCCATCACCATGATTGATAATGCAGGTATACGCGCTGTATCCCAGCATTGTCCTCCATGCGCTGACCCAGATGATCGTCCCGTCGTTTGGTTCGACATCGACAACACTCTCTACTCTACAAACTCCAAGATTTCGCAGGCGATGGGAGAGCGCATCCATGGTAAAGGGCACGCAATCGCACTGTCGAGACGCGTCGCTGATCCCCGCCTAGACTACTTTGTTGGACTCGGCCTCGGTCACAAAGAAGCGTCGGAGCTTCATTATCGCTATTACTCCCAGTATGGCCTTGCTCTGCGGGGACTCCAGCGCCATCACGACGTCGGTAACGTGGTTGCGCAGTGCATAAACATCATCAATATAGTACCTAAACGGCAACCACAGATGTTATCGACTTCGACAACAAATGTGATGGATCTTTACCACTTGAAGATATGATCTCATACAATCCTGCGATTCGCAAATTGTTCGAGGACATTGATCGATCCAAAGTCCGCGTCTGGGCTTTGACGAATGCTTACAAGCCAGTTCGTCAAATCTCACATGCTACCAGGAGCCGGTTCCGCTGATAATCTTCCATTTCGGCAGCATGCAGAACGAGTCCTGCGCATTCTCAAGCTCGATGATCTGGTAGATGGGCTCGTCTATTGTGATTATCTACTCCCCAACTTTTCGTGCAAGCCAGAGGCGGACTACTACATAATGGTGAGTCACCAGCCCAGAGTTCCCCAAGCCACTCCCGTAACCTAGAGTTTAGGCTATGAAGCAGGCGGGTGTCACAGATCCCTCCAAGTGTTATTTTGTGGACGATAACCGTGGAAACGTTGACGGTGCACTCGCACTMAAATGGGGTAAATGCGTTCACTTTTGCGAGACAGGRTTGGAATCCATGGAGGGTGGTGTYTTAAAGCAGATTGGAGATGAGCCCTTAGAYCCGACAAAGGCCAACCRGCCTGTTRTCGAGATTAGYGACCTAGACCAACTGCGCAACGTTTGGCCTGAGATCTTCAAGAAACAATAATTTAGAAKYCAAAGCCCCTATATCCTGTAMRATAATCTAATAGACTGAGCTGTGACCGGTGATTACCAACTTGAGACTACCATACTTACCTGGAACGATGGAATACACACCCCGCTATGCGCAGCCGTTCACCCTGGCGGAAGCCGTAGCGCTCGAGGTCCCTCTGATCATAGACGGTTGAGTACAACAAGTGCAGCAGCACAAATACACGACTTAACCAAACGCTGTCTAGAGATTGCCCGCCTTCAAAACTCCTTGAACCACTTACGGAAGACTCAGGAGGGACTACGGGAGTTCCAATTGACAGAGGCTCCTGATGCAGCCGACCCAGAAGTTCAAAAGGCACTTGAGGAAAACGAAGTTGTGATGTAAATACGCACTCGTTCTCTCTCCTTTCGTTTCTTCGCTCATCGGTTCACATACTATACAGTGGATCTCAAACTGAACGTATTTCAATCCTCAGGATGGCGTTGGTAGAAAAGGGTGTTTCGGATCATCGTCATTATGACCTCCCCGACTCGGGCACAGTGACAAGTACGGTTCCCGAACTCCAGCAGGACAGTAATCAGAATCCCGCCGTGGCAAGAAGTCATATGGATGGTTACAATAGTGCTGGAAGTGACGATGGAGAAGGGGTGCACCTCTAAAGATTGAAATCGAYTCTCGGCTGCTCTGACGTATCCTTATATCTGACCGTTCGTCGACACCAGGTAAAGAACGCATTGGTGTTTAACTACAATGTCGAAGCAGGAGGCTTTTCCACACCGCAGGTGGCAAAGGCAGACTATTCTGATGTATGATCGAATCGATGAAATTCTACCACTTTACCCATGACAGCGTACTTGACCCTTGACTCCCTTTCTCTTGCCCGACAAACTCGAATTTTGGGAGCCCTCCAAAGGAAACGCAGGGGGACATCATTTGTCACTCCTTGTCACCATCTGACCCTTGCCGTCGGAAGTAACAATAGCTCCCGTAATCGACGGGAGCAGCAGAGCTTCATGCTCATACGTAGTACAACTGGCCTAATYATGTTTTATTAGCGGGCCCTACCGCAGGACGAAAAAAACTGGTTTTAGCCGAGCGGTCGTTGAAGTCGGTCATACTATGAAGTGGCTTCAATTGAGGAGAAGCTTGCCCGATATCTCCTCTCTGAAACTGGTTGCTGAGGTTTTCAACGACCCGTTGCCGATTGACGCTCGGTTACTAGGGACATTAATACGAATGCGTTGAGTCAACAGACGTTTTTTTTTTTTAGCGTTTGGCCTCTATATAAACCTGGAGATGGAAATTATTATCGACTCATTGGCCACCTTCGACGTTGTTTTCTGGCTACAGATCTGACTTTAGACTCGGCTTCTTTGATCKGTTTCACAAGCTTACTCCATCCTTCCACAACCAGGGCCAGCGTACTACTGCGTTGTTTTTTTTTACCTCCACGAGGGAAAATACCGACACTGAACTTCTCATTTCTTCTCACAAAATGGATGTYGAGGGTGCATCTATGCACACAGTAGTTGAGTATGCGTCTTCCAGATCTCTCTTGAGCTACCGTTTAAAGTCATGCTCAGATGTATTTTGGGCGCAGTTGGATTGGAACTGGACGGCAAGCCAAGTGTTCGCCTTTCCTTGGCTTGGACACTTCGTTCGTTTATTTACCGCGGGTCTAATAGGAAGAGAGTTTGCGGAAAGTCATTCAGAACACAACAGGATTTCAAGGATTGGACACGGATTCGTGGGGTCGCGATGAGCAAGCCCTGGTGGACTGGACACTGAAAGCCTTCGCTTGGGTCGCGAACATTCGAAGAGTTTGTAGAGAACTCTTACAACTTTCGACACAGTKGTTGGAAATGGATRCCAATCCTCTTGACCTCAGYCTCAAATCCCAGGAAGCGAGCTATCCCCAACCATCCTTCAAYCAAATTGTCACCGATGTGGCTGCTCTCCGTAACCAGGCCCAGATAATCCAACAGGACTTTGAACATATGAAGACTGGGAAGGTTCTAGCCAGCGAAAGACCTCGAGGYACAGGCTCTGCGGAGGTGGYTGGCTCAGAAGATATTGCCGCCGATCAAAGAGTTTGTGCTACTCCCGAGGAGGGCGAACTTGAGCAAGATACTATTGCGATTCGTGCAGCCCACTGGCAGCACGTATGTCATTGGGCAATTTCTSTTTTGTATATTGGGCCAGCTGATACACAAYAACCCAGTTCGAGGAAGTGAGAGAACACATGTACACCCTCGAGACCTCGCGCAACATACACGTTAGACAAGTCCGCGATTTGGAACACCGGCTCGTGTCGTGCGAACCATTGCTTTCTTTACTCGTGCCGAGGGAGGTGCAAGGGGTAGTTGATGCTTCAACGAGAGGTGTAAGGCAGGAGGTTGAGAGGCTGTTGATTGAGATCGAAAATAGTCTGTTGAGCTTCAAGGCGAATGAGTATACCCGCATATGGAGGAGGATGGACAAGATATTGGTAATCATTTCGGATATTCATTCGGATACTCTTCATATTGCTAAGGGGGCTTTGTGAKGGCAGCACCTCGTAATGGAGCATGTTCTCTCTATATGTAGTCTAATAACAAAAATCAAGGGTGGACAGTTATCTCCTTTTATTAACCCTCCGCTTGCCCCCAGCTTTCCCTGCAGGTAGTATGCGCCCATTGAAGGATGTCCCTTTGCCTTTGCCCTCTCTAGGTGTGCTTGCACCGCTACCACCTGTGAGTTCTGAGGTYGTGATAGAAGATGCATCATCCGAATCATCATTATCAGGGGTTTGGATGTGGGCYTGGTCGCCCTGCTCTATGTTCTTCTTGGCAGTCATCTTATGGTATAGCGATTTGACAAGTGAGATGAACCAGGTGTTGCGGATAGAAGGAGGAGTTGTGGCCGAATTGTCAACGGGATGCAAGACACCATCTTCGTCGGGCTATTTCCGCACATATGGGGACGTGACTCAAATGATTAGACATGCAGGAACTCACAATGAATACATCCTGCCCTTCGACCACCATTTCAATAACTTTGTTTCCTTCAACGAAGCCACCTTCGTCATACTGTTCTCCGAGGTTGACGCGAACCTTGCGCTGGCCTGTGACGGGGATCATCTTGGGACCCCAGGCAGCTCGCCKAGCGCGACCTGTAATAAGCTCGATCCTCGCTAGGTCTTTTTTGTAAGTGTAGTTTTGCACCAAGAGTTGTAATGCCGATGTGAATATCGTGAGGAATACGAATACGGTCTGTTTCATGCCGTCAGCATAAGTAGCGGTGGTATGTAAAGATGGAGGCAAACGTACTCCTAGTCCTGGTCTGAAGCGCGAGTAGTAATAGCCAGTACCTCTCCATTTTGGCACGCCATTCTTGTAGAAGAAGTCGTATCTAGCAGACATGAGAGGGATCATTCCGGTGAAAAATGAAGGCGTCATACCTTTTTCTGCCCTCCGAATTCCTCAGGATGCTGGCAATAACGCCAAGCCGAGCAAAGCGTTCGTGTGCGCCCTTGAGGCCGGGATTTTTGTCTGGGCTAGAAAAAGATATGTTTTAGATCCTCGTACAACTTTACATAAAGCCACCCACTGTATTTGCATACTGAGTTTTCGGTAGGCCTTTGCAATTTCGGAGGTCGAGGCGGTAGGTGGAACATTTAGCCAAGAGTAGAAGGTCATGCCCTTTCCCTCTGCAGCCTCCAGATCACTAACAAGGTCAAAAATCTCGTGGTCTTCCTAAGGAATATCTCTCGTTAAATATGCGAAGGATTCTAGACGTGCAATGAGTGAACCTTTTCCCATCTGAAAAATATTAAATATCAATCATCCAAGGTCCAAGAACAGGACAACATACGCGAAGACAGTCACCGCCAGRGCAGCCAATAATGCGAATATAAAGTAAAGTCTCATGTGGAATGTGTAAGAAGAGCTGGAAGAAACTTGCCAGCAGTGATTGAAGCCTCGTGGGAACATGCCATCRTCCGGATCGCGATGTTACGAAATTGCTYGTTGCACATCACCACTGGGCTATTGATCCCTTTTAACGTTTTCGTCTCCTCCTGCCGACATAATCTTGTGCAAGAAAGGACGGTCTTGTCCTCGAGGCTCTTGACTAAACGATGGCACCAAGGCGTCGGTGCGCGACTTGCGGTTCAAGGCAATGGCATAAAGACCCATTCAGCGGGTTAATCGCATGCAGCGAAGGGCACGTTCTACAGGTATTGCTGCTTATATGTTTATTTCTGAATACCCGGATCGGCCGTTCATCTKTAGACCTAGAATTATAGAACTGAGACGAATGAGGTTGATCAATTCACCGGTCAGCATGCGCTGACCAAACGTGTGCTGAAAAGTACGAGAAAGAGGAAAGGAAGAGCAGTGCAGGCAGATCCACAGTGTGAGCTAAGAAGTCGTCTAGCGGGGAWCTTGTTTCATGYTGTTAGAACAGTATACCACGGCGCTCGTGGTCGCTATCACTACTTTGTATGCCAACAACTAATTCTGCGTATGCAAATAGAGGCTATTGTTAAGTTATGGAATTTGCCTCCTGAGTTCGAGGCAAGTCCTTTGGCCGTGTTATCGTCATTCCAGGTGCTAATAGCGGGCCCAGACAATATCCCGCGACGTCTGGAGTCTACATCTTTCTCTCTTGCCGGATCCTCCTCCGCCAGAACCGTACTCGTACTTCCAGATGGAGGAGAACGGAGGTAAAACTAGCTCGAGAGAAAACGTGGTTGATACCCCTGGCATCGCCGACGAACAGGTGCCCGAAACCTTGCTAAAGGGGCGCGATCCAGGCCATGAGGGCGCAAAGGATTCAGAAGCTATCGAGGACAGCGGGGGATCTGAATCTGAGGATGACTCAGAGATGGAGAAACTCTTGCGTGAGAATTCTGAGATCTCCAGTACATCTAAAGAAGAAGATCTCGGTGATCCAGCTCGAACCCCCAACCACACGGCGGCTAGTAGACGGAGCAAGACAGACGAGATACGCATTCTCGAAAGGCCGGCCAGCACCTTGGCAGTATTGGTGGTCGCTTTCTGGATATTACGAATACCAATCATGTACAAGGATCTTGCAAGGCTTGTCCACCGGCCGAGATTCATGGTAGATATACGCGTTGACTGAACTCTAGGATCATCGAAACACACGAGCTTCCCTACCTTGACCCTGTCCGGTTCCTGCCTTCAAATATGGTGGTCCATCTGACGAAGCATGGCATTCAAGCGCTCTCYCCCCATGTAGGTTCCTTGAAACTTCGTGGGCTTCCTCGTGGTAATATTAGTATGTCGTACAGCACGTTCCAAGTACATTGTCGGTCCACGGGCTGGCAGCGAGATTAGGAAGGAAGTTGAAATTGTCTTACGGCGTCTTGACCCCCGAATGTAATGCTGCCCCTCTTCTCTGGCGCCTCACAAGAAGCATGGGAGGAACACGTATGTTTCAGTTTCCTTGACGCCTACATGGCCCGTGGTTCGAGGATTGATCTTATGACCGCGGTAACAGCTACGCTATACGCTCTCGCTAAAAGGCTTGCTTACATTCTTGCACTYCCGCTTACCTTGCATCCCACACTGAGTCCTGGTTTGAGAAGTACCAAAACGAATGATCCCGACCGTCGCAAGCATAACAATGTTCCACCGGAGGTGGCTTCGATAGCGACAATAATTATAGTACTCAAAATGGTTTATGGATTAGATGGGAGACCAAGGTGGGTAGCTCCGCATGTAAATCGGTGTTCCAACTTCCATTATGCAGATCCCCGAGAGATGTAGGAGATCCGGCACTGGCGCTTCCCCGGCTTGATGAGTGGTTGCTCCTATCGAAGGAACAGAGTGACGTGGATGCAAATACCAGAGGCGAGCTGTTTGGTTCAGGGAATRCGCTGTAAGTCCACGGAGGAACTAGCCGGTAATCAGCTGAAAACCCAAGAGGGAGCAGTGCCGTGGGCGACCTAGATGAACGCATGCTCGATGACTATCTGGGATTTTGCCACCACGCACTGATAGGTTCGGAAAGCAGTGAGTTTGTCTCGGGGAATGTGAAAATGGCGGGTGGCCTGAAATAGATTTGCCAAGGTGCAGATGATACAATTATGAAAAACTTATTTCCTCTTCAGAGGGCTGGGTCCAGCACTAACCCAGCCGAGGTAAAGCCGGCACGGCCGAGGCTCCGAGCTGGGACGCTACCGGGGGAAGAGGAGGGTGCTGGTACCAAGAGGCTCCGGCCCGCAGAGGATTATACCATATGGAACTCGAGGGACGTATTTGGAACAGTGCCCGAGGATTACCAACTCGTTTTGGGGCGCGCTGCCAAGTGGGTGGGGACCAGAGAGGCCTATCTGAGTGGGGTAGTGGAGATGTACGAGAAGCGATTTGTGCGGTGGTGGGATGTGGAGAAACGGCGGGGCAAGGATGGCGATGAGGCCTGAGGCTAAGGCTAAAGGATAGGAGAGGGGGGGGGACGGGCAGATGACATCACTGTGGTTGGTGGGAACTGTTAGGCGGGTGGTCCAGACTTATGCATAGGCCAGAGATGTGAATTTGGAAGGTTCGTGGTTGCTACTCGAGACATTCGCACGAGAGAGGGACTGTAGAAAGTCGCACGCCAGAACAAGGCACTGGTTCGGCAGGCTTGTCAATCATTTGCAGGTGGCGGGCGAGACGATACACGTGACCTCGACGTGATTTTGTCTCTGGCTCGCCCCTTTCTCCTGTCCTTTGCAGCAGTATATACACTCTGCTTGTGCTCGGAGGGGCACTGCACTGCCTGCCTGGCATCTGCTGCCTGCGTTGCGCGCTCTTCCCTGGGAACGTAGCGTGTGCCGAAGCTGCGATACCCKTTTTACACAGCCGAACCAGTTCCATCATCGGTGTGATTTGCTTCGCCGTGTCGCTAGTTCTTCTCGAGTCTCTCACCCTCCATCCCTCAGGTTATCGCCATATGCCCTCCTGATATTTTGTTCTGCCCTCCCCCTCGCCCCGTCATGCGTCGTTTCACCGCCGTCTTCAAGCGCGACAAGTCCGATTCCCACCAGCCCTCGTCATCCCGTCCCCACCCTTCATCCACGCAGTCGCTCAAAAGGCATCTCAAGCTCCCTCTCAGCTTCAGTTTTACTTCCTCTCCTCCTGTCCACTCCCCTTCTTCTGTCCCATCCACCCCCCAGCTCAGCTCTGCCAGCGAACATGGCCAGTCATCCGGCTCTTCCAGCGGTTCCGCAAGCCTGAGTCTACCCACCCCAGAAGAAGATTCCCAAGCGACTTCCCTCGCTCGCAGCGCTACTCGGCGATCGTGGAAGGACTGGTTGGGAGGAAATCGTTCAGAGCCAGCCAAGGTGCCCAAGCCACCCAAGCCGACCGAGTGGGATGCGCCGACCCCGGTATGGAATGAGCGCCCGCCCACGTTGCAAAACCCTCGAACAGGYGGACTAGCAGTAAGGGAGGTGGACGATACTGATGAAGGCACTTCCTCAGAATTTGACGACGAAGGGTCCATCTCCTTGTCTGAACACCCTCGCCCCATGGGACCGCCGACTCCGGCCAAAGCCCGACAAAACCTCGAGCTGCTGATCAAAGACAGTCTCGCCCCTACGTTATCTTCTTCCCCATTCGTCCAACATCCGTCCACCCATGTCTTCCCTCGTTCCTGCAATCGACACCGAGGGCTGTCCCCTGCGCTGGACATCCGAAGGTCCGCTTTGAATCGGCGACTTCTCCGGCGGCTCCAGGAGCTYTCTGTCGATAACGGGATGGAAATTTTACCTTTTGCCTCGATGCGCACTCCAGTATTGACCACGTCGCCAACGCTTCCGGACCACAGTGCTGTTCGTCCTCCCAAGACAACACAGATATTTCTCGCCAGTCCTGGCCTTCGTCGTTGGATCTCTCGCCCGTGCTTTGAAGACCGCTTTGCTATCCTTCTACCATCAAAAGATGGTGTCCATTGGTGCCCAGTAGTTGGAACACTCGCTGTTGCGGCACTCGAATATTCAGAGTTTTTGGACGTGATGGTTGATCCCGACTTCGACCCYTCATCACCACCACCAGACATACTTGAGGATATCCCGTGGGCGCCAGTGCTTGACCAGRCTTCGTTTAAGGTTCCACCCCTGCCTGCAGCCAGTGACGATCCCTCCAGTTCCCCTTGTGAGTTTCACTTTCGTTTCCTTTGACCTACATTCTCTCAGAATTATCCGCAGCATCTTTAACCTCCCGGCATGTTTACATCCCCTCCCCATCGCCTTTACGCAATCAACACAGWCTTGAAACGCCAGCACCACGGCCGACCCTGCAAACTGCTCCGCCGGCCTCAACTTCACCTCCTCTTCCCTCACCCGTATCGCCACTTTCCTCACAGAGTAGTGCGTCTTCACCACCCAGTTCAGCCCTCCCAAGCCCAGTTCCTTCAGTTCTCCAGTCTCCTATTAGTGCTCCTGTGAAAAGGGTTGTGCGTTTTGTAGAGGATGACAGTGATGATACCGTTCCGCTGCATATCTTACGACAAAAGAAAAAGCGGGAAGGCAAAGCCAAATTCTTGAGGACGGAGCAACGTCGGAGGCTGATGGAGCTGGAACAAGAGAGACGTAGATTAGAGGCAGAGGAAATAGAGAAGGAAAGGAGGAGGTTAGTGACAGAGAGGGAAAGAAAAGAGACAGCACAGCGTCTATACGCGGAAGAAGTTGTTGCGGCGAGACTGAGAAGGGAGTCCCAACGAGCAGGAACCGTTCCGGGAACGAGAAGTGATGCTAGCAATCTTCTAATGGCCTCGCCTTCGACCTCATCATTGGGGGAGACACAACGTAATCGGCCTCGCGAGTTGGGAAGGCACTCCTTGATGCCTCATCACACTGGCTCATCATCATCAATTCCGCGGAGGGAGGCATCCGAATCAGTGCTTCAAAGTCCATCCTCTTACCCTCACGAAACCTCTAGTTATCGTGCGAATCATGGTGGCCATTCGCCTGCTGGTAGCAACAGTGGCCATGGTCACCCCTCACGCCCAGGTTCGATGTATTCCACTTCGTCTGAAGACGGTCGACCGAACAGCAGGCGGTATTCAGCGGTAGCTTCGGTCTCAAGCAACACAGCTCGGCCATTTGCAGAACGTACACCATCTTCCACGTGGTCGGGTAGTAATCAGAGCCTCTTGACCAACCAATCTATACCCCCTGTCCCCCCGATACCTGAGTTTGTGAATGATTTGGTGCTGCTCCCACCTTCTGCACCATTTATGATGCATCAATACCCTCGTCAGTCGAGACATTCATCGCCCGGTCCGTCCAACTCATCAGGATCCTTACGCGGCAATTCGGCGAGTTCGAGTAGCGAGCGCGTAAACATGCAGCGGCACTCCTCCCGACCCATGGAATCTTACTCGGCCCCTCCCTCTCCGGGTACATCCCCCAGCCAAACAGAATCCAGACCGTCTCATTCGAGACGTGGAAGTGGGGACTCAAGGAGGTCCAGTATGCCTATGTCACAGCAATCATATGTCTCGAGGTCGCAGCCAAATTCGTTGTCCAGAGGCCGACCGCAAATGCCGCATTCACAGATGACAATGGGCCCGCAATACCTGCAGCCCCCTAGCCCGTGGACAGCGCTGCCAACCCAACATGGATTCTGGCCTACCGCAATGCCCGTGTCAATGTATTCTCATCCTATGGGGCTGAGTATGCCGGCCAGGGATCCATCTTCAAGGGAAAGCACGAGAGAAAGAGGTGGAGCGAAGAGGCAGACCATCTCTTGATATGTACTTCGGAAGTTTCTATTGACTTCCCAAAAGCTTCGGGACAATTGGAATGGGCGTGGCGCGCCTCGTGTATTTGCGGCCTGTTATCTGACCGTCATCGCGCCTATGGACCTAGTCATGCATATTCCTATCAATATTTTCAGCAGGCTTCACGACACATTATGCCTTTCTTTCTCGGTTCCCCTGTTATCCTGCACCGTGGCCCTAATTTGACTTATTAAATGTACGTATTGTACACCAAGTACCCATCCACACCCAACGAGTCTATCGTCACTCTTTGATTTGTTGCATCCTCTCGCATAACATTCCTTTCCTCTGACGCTCTTATTCTATACCCCTTTCCGAGTAACTACTTCCTACATGCATACACTACACCAGATCATTAGCATTTCATAGCAAAAAGTTCTATTCCTGTTCTATATGACAATCTTTCTCCAGGCGTGACGGTGATATCGCCACCAGGGTGTGACGGGACGTGGGGACGCGTATCGCGACTGCCGCACGTGCGTTAATCTTGCTCAAAGTACTTTTGGATTATGCRTTCTGTGTACAACCTTCCACGGCTTCTTGGTCTTCACCTATCACTACTCGCCTTCCATCTCACTCGCTGTATCCACTGGGAGGGGCACCCCCGACCCTGCACCGATAGGTTCCCACTCGAAGCTCTAAGTCCGCTGCTGTGGCGAAGCTGCGATCCCACGACATCGATTGTCAACAGTGATGGCGAGGAACACGAGCGTCAATACGGCATGTACTATCATCTCCGAAAGGAATAAATTCAACGGTACTTGAGTCTTCCTTCCCACCCAAAAATGGCTGACGCTGGAACATCCCTGCGTCCGTTAGGACGCCGCCTGGGTCTAAATTCTTCAGTGAGGCGTGAAGAGTTCGGAGATTTAACCCCTTCTCCRTCCCAGGTATACCTATTCAAATTTGCTGCTGAAATACGRCTGAAGCCGCGGTTCCTATTCAGACAAGTGGTTTYTTTGAATRCTTCGAAAATGACCCTGAGTTTTGGAGGGAAGCYGCAGAAATACCGGTGACGGAGAGGCCAGCACTCGCAGCAAAAGATGAAATGCAAGTGGATACGCCTCCCACTTCAATCACTACAACTGTCGCTTCTGCCTCCGACTCGAGCTCCTCCAACCTTGATCTTAGTTCACTCTTCAAATCTTCTACGTCTGATTCCGGGTCAAATACTAGTCTAAGCGCACATTTGAAACGTAAAGCTAGTCAAGCCTCAATTGCGTCAGGGTGTTCCTTCAGAGCCTCTAAAATAGCTMGGGTCGCATCACTAGACCAATCAACCACRCGCATACAACCACCTCCTACGGCTTGTGAATACATCAACTTGGTAGTATCTTCTCTTTTCCCCGCGTTGAAAAGCTGAYCAGTGTATAGTCTCCACCACAGAATCTCCAAGGGTGCATTGACTCGCGCAAGCTTCCATATAGTGTCCAATGGGAGCTCGCGCGATTGGTGTCTAAAGGGTTTCGAAATTGGGAAGGCGAGAGGGTAATCACAATTGAGGAGTTGGATCGCCTCCGGCCCACGGGCGATCCTGGGAGGCGGGAATCGGAGGGGGCAAAGAACATCATTAAAGTTTTCAACAACGATTATTTGAATGGTAAATGACAAGTCATCCTGACCACTCCCAYCCCTCACAACCCGCAGACCCTCATTCCCGCTTATTTGACGATGAGAGAAAGGCAACGGTATGGAACATCTTATGAACTCGCCCCTCAGAGCTAATTATTTTYAGAACCCTTGGGCCGAACTCGAGCGYGAGGACGAATTCATCGCAACGCACCGGAATACACGATTGCTAGTAGAGAACACCTGGTACGGGGGAAAGGTTCACTTCGTCGCCACACTGAAGAAAACAGCGACGAGCAACAAGCTGTTAACTATCGCAGACTACAAAATAGAGCTYGACCCGGCAGAACGCGCTACTAGCAACAGCTTTTCCCGTCGTTTTGGGAGCAAGGCGTTCTTCCGCCTCAAAGTTCCCAGAAGTTTGTTGAACAAATCCGGCTCCGATCTAATAGACTACCTTCGCAAACCCATCATTCTTTGTCAATCCGTTTTCCGCGCATTTTATGCAAAAGAACAAACCGTATTTTACTTCAGGACAAACGAGGTCTGGAACRCGAAAACCCAAACCATCTCRAYGGCTCCACCTTCGTCACCCGACATGGACCTCATGCAGTTTATCCAGTGGCATAACCCAACGGAGTACAATAAYAGACAGGTACTTTGATCTATCCCTYCCGAGTTCCATATCTAACATAGGCCGAACACAGACAATGGCCAAATGGGCGTCTCGCTTCGCTCTCGGACTATCGAGTTCCGTCCCCGGGATAACTCTGGATGAAAAGGATATTGCCAAAATTGAGGATATTAGTGAGCGACGCTTTGCTCTAACTGCAGTTCTTTCTGATAGCAGGTCGRTAGGGAGCGAACAAGGATCCGATATGACCGACGGCGCAGGTTATATCCACCGTAGTTTGYTACAGAAGCTTACGCAAACGCGCGACTGGGATTGTCGGCCATCTGCCATCCAAGTACGGGTTATGGGCAGCAAGGTGCTTGAGATTCTGCATCCTCCCGCTAACCAGCACACTGACCGAGCAAAGGGCCTCCTGGTCGAACATCCCGAATCTTGTGACGAGAATATAGGTATACAACTCCGACCTTCCCTGATCAAAACCAAGTACTCGTCCCCTGTGGATATGGCCCACAGAACAATAGACATCTTGCGTGCAGCCCATGCTAGAAGCCCTATACGGATCTCGACAGACATCATCATAAACTTACACGAGAATGGAGTCCAGGCTAAAGTTATCAAGAGCCTCCTGAAGAAATCCCTTGAAGAGGTTGTGCAGCCCCTGCTCGACTGGGATTCAGCTGATCCCAGCGCGATGYGGCGATTATGGTCACATTTTGAGCGATCTGGATCGGTCGTCAGAAGTAGGCGGGCACGAGAGGAAGTGGCGGAAGCGCGAGTGAAAGGTCACACTGCACATGATATGACTGAAGAAGTAGACGACGATGAGGACACGTACGACACGGACGAAAGCATGGAGCGATCTTCAAACTGGTGGCCAGACAGGGTCAGTGGGTCTCCGTCATGCTTGGAGGAGACAGTTATGGCTTTCCTTGACTCTGGTTTCCGACCACCAACTTGTTCAATTTTGCGAGAAAAGGCCTTCAAGGTGGTCCAGAAGATGATCAGTAGGGTAGTCGCAAGCTGTACCATTGATATTCCGCAATCTGCCGGTGCATGGATTGTCCCAGGTGAGTTTCGTGTTCTTTCTATTGTTCAATCGAGCSTCACAAAATCGCTCCTAGATCCCACCGGACTGCTACAACCAGAAAGCATTTTCTTCCGAAGCTCACAGCCCAAACTTYTGGCAGACGATGGTACAGAAACAGATATCATCACGGGTGACATCCTCATCATGCGGGATCCCTGCCGTCTACCAACTGACGTCCAAAAGGTAACTTTACCGATCAGCATAGCATTTTAGCAGGACTCACTCTTTGCATTAGTGGAAAGCGGTTGACATCCCGGAGCTGCATTACTTGAAGGATGTGATCGTATTGTCAGTTCAAGGACCCCGTCGAGCGGCCGATTGGTTAGCTGGAGGTAGATCTACCAGATCCGCTTGGTCTGATTTTATTCATGAAACACCTGCTAGGTGACTATGACGGCGACAAGGTCAAACTCATCTGGCAACCCGAACTTGTTCGGGATTTTAGGAATGCAGACGCGAGCTTTGCCGACCCCCCTGAAGAGCTCGATTCGCTTTTCAAAGAGGAGAACGAGCGCGTTGATGAATTCCTAGAACGCACACGAGACTTTTGCCAGGAGCAGATATTGTCAGAAATGCAAAGGTATTTGTTGGGTATCATGCAGGACCAAATGATGGTGGGAATGTACTCTACCTTTCACGAATACTCGACGTACACGAAGGGCTATAGCTCTGCCCAAACCAAACTGCTGGCCTACATGTACGTGTTGTCAACCCAGAAGTTCCTTCGCTCCGCAACTTCCAGCTCGTCATTTCAGGTTTACAACTGTTCTAGATGGACGAAAAACGGGCAAAACCGTCCGGCCAGAAGTTTTCAGGGACCACCGCAACCAGTTTAATCGAAAGGTTCTTTGGAAAGAGGCAGGACGGAAGAAGGGGAATGAGGGAGATTTCGTTTCTGACCATAACACCCCTTATGCCAAGCGGGACCCCAACTTACGTGGACATATTTTCATCATGGATGATCTCGTTGCCTACGGCAAAACGCTCAAGGGGGAATTGCTGGGAGATCTGGACAGACGAATGGAAGGCTATAAACATGAAGCGAATCCGGAACTGGTTCAGCCCTACCTGGACACCAAGCAAAGGGTGGAAATGTTACGGTTGAAGAACGCACCGCTCGCGGATATCATCGAGGCTGAGCTGATGCTGATTAAAAAGCACGTGGAAGAGGTGCATGAAGAGCATCGGGAGGCGCTACGGCAGGCGGCCTCCGTTGATCACAAACGACAGACGCCAACGTCTGGCGCAGGGTTTACCAACATACCGATCGGGAAGCGACAGGATGTCCTGCGTGGAATTTCGAAAAGATTTCATTCGGGGCCGCCCATGGATGCGTTCCAGGTGTTATCTGAGCAAGACATTGGTCGCATTAGGGCCTCCTATGCGTATTACTATGATTTGAAGCCGAAGCCCAGCCGGTTTCCTTGGAATGTTGCATTCCGCGATCTGTGCGCCCTTAAATGTGGCCAGAACGTGAAGCCAGTTGACCAGAGCTTCTACGACCACTTTATCATGAAGCTTCCGAAACATCACAAAACCATTGCATAGCCATCCTGTCTTGTATATCATGTTCGTCTACTTTGAGCATTCGTCTACTTGGAACATTCGTCTTGTTGTAACAATCGTCTTGAAGGGTTTTTTTTGTGCATAGTTCTTTGCTTGGTACTAGTGTATTTGGATTTTGGATTAGGGCCGCCAGGTCCCCTTGATTAGCRGCGCAATCAGCTTGTATTTTCGACGGTGTACCCCTTAATTAATGTTGGGATGTTTTGGTTCACAATCGGAAACTTCAACACGTGGTGTTCGATATGATCCATGGTTTTGGGCTCGGGCTTGGATGGGAGAGCTGTACAGCAGGGTTCTAGATAGCATGTAGGGGGAATGTTTAGGAAAAGTGTGTAAGACTTCCGTCAATATCCAAACTAAGCTAAGCGCGCGAGGGATATTGACGTGCGGTCGCTTCTGTTCTGGGATTGTTGTGGTTAATGGGCTTGGGGCTGATAACTGATAAGCCCCATGGAGGCCCCTGACGATAACCTGAAGTGCCTGACAGGGGTGATATTGATTTTGTTATCTTCTCCCCGAGTTTGTCGGTCAGCGATTTGCTATGAACCTGAATGGAGTGGTCTATGTAGTGACAGGGGCGTCGTGACGGATGGTGTGACCGCTGGCCGTGGGCGCCGGTACCTGCAACCTTCAGCTTCMRRCGCATAACCCGATGATCAATTACATCCTCCTCGTATCACGGCAAGGTCGGCCATTTCTCCAGCTCCTATATGCGCCTCAGAAAGGCTAACATGGTATCTGACTAGGTAAGGTCCGTCTCGCGAAATGGTTCACGACGATGGCGCCAAAGGCCAAGGGGAAGATTGTCAAGGATGTAACCCAGCTTGTGCTTGCTCGTCGGACTCGCATGTGTAATTTTCTGGAATATAAAGGTAAACAATTAGTGYCATGCTTCAAAGCAAAATAGGAGTYGATTCTTCATCTCCCACAGACACCAAGGTAGTTTACCGGCGATATGCATCTCTGTTCTTCGTGTGTGGGATATCGCAGGGTGACAATGAGCTCGTGACGCTGGAGATTATCCACCGATATGTGGAGGTGCTAGACCGGTACTTTGGGAACGTAAGTGTCATTTGCGTGCTGTTCAGCTATTGCAATGGATGTTGAGAGGTGAACGTGACACAGGTTTGTGAGCTTGACCTGTRAGAACCGTTCCGTGACTTTCCCGAGACCGCGACCCTCCCCCAATCTTGACCTCTGCACCACTGAAAATAGGATTTTCAATTTCCARAAGGCGTATGCGGTAAGTAYAAACGCACTCTTGGCACTCACGGTGGACAGGTAGATTCACATCAGGTGTTCTGCAGATTCTTGATGAATTAATAATTGCCGGGGAGATGCAAGAGTCGTCAAAGAAGTCGGTTCTGCGCGTAGTACGTCAAAAATGAATGGAAGAGGAGGACCACCCCCTAACGAGTCGGCCCATGTATGACAGGTGACTCAATCCGACAGCGTCGAGGAGCAGGAGAACTCGGATGAAACGTTGGCACGTTTAGGGTCACGAAGCGGTTAGATGTGTTTCTATGTTTATCGCGAATTGTAGCGTATGACTGTATCTTTATGCTGTTCTCAAGGTCTGCTGATGTAGCGCGACAAAGGGGCACCGCGATCAATAMTTTGGGGGATGGGGTGGGGTGGGGCAATAATAAATCATACGAGAGTGTGCTCTAAGAATTGGGGAATGGTTACGACAGGACGGACGCGAGCTGTGGTGGAGATGCATATGTATAACGCATATATTTGATTTGTCGATARCTAGGTGCTGCTAGCGAGATTTAGGCCGAAAGCGGGCGAAAACCCCGCAAAGTCGAGGTCAGGTGATAGGCTGGCGTGGACATGCCAAGTGCRAAAATGCGCGAGGTGCCCGGGGACCGTGTTCCAGGGAGCACCTGCAGGGCTCCTAGCACCGCACCTGCGGTCGGCTTGCACAAGCGCAGGTGCAATGGAGAGAGACACCCCATTTGTGTGACGCCGCCCGGGACACCGATGGTAAGCTCGGCCGCGGTGCCGGGCAGGGCCTTGTTCGCTCGGGAGACATAACACCAGCGGGGCATGTCTCTGATCGAACCGGACACCGCCAGCTCTCCTTATCGTCCAATCACCGAGCAGCACAAACAAACACAAGCACCGCCCATCCGCCTCTAAAAAGTCCTGTCGGCAAAAGCCAAAACCCACAGATTTCTCTCCGCGTTTTCGTCTTCCTTCTTCCACCCATGGCCTCCTACACCTACCGCAACGACCTCCTCGCCCCCTACCTTGCCCTCGACCAGGGCGAAAAGGTCCAGGCCGAATGTATGCGTCTCTCCACCCTCCGTTCTGCCCACAGATGCTTACAATAGCCCTGCAGACGTCTGGATCGATGGCGATGGCGGCGTCCGTTCCAAAACTACGGTATGCGTTCCCGCCTTTCCTTGGCGCTTCTCTCACTTCTGATCACATCCTTGATCACAGACTGTTAGCAAGAAGGTGACGGATATCGGCCAACTCCGCATTTGGGACTTTGATGGCTCTTCCACCAACCAAGCCCCTGGCAATGACTCCGATGTCTACCTCCGTCCCGCTGCCATCTTCAAGGACCCTTTCCGTGGGGGGGACAATATCCTTGTCCTCGCCGAGGCCTACAACAACGACGGCACCCCTAACAGGACTAACTATCGCCACCACGCCGCAAAGGTCTTTGACGAGGCTAAGGACGCTGTACCCTGGTTCGGTCTCGAGCAAGAATACACCCTCTTCGACGCCGATAACACTCCCCATGGATGGCCCAAGGGTGGTTTCCCTGGCCCGCAGGGCCCCTATTACTGCGGTGCTGGTGGGTCCCTGTGATTGCTAGGGTTGCCTCGACCGATCTAATCTCGCTCGTGTTTAGGCACCGGCAAGGTCTTTGCCCGTGACCTCGTCGAGGCCCACTACCGTGCCTGCCTCTACGCCGGTATCAACATTAGCGGCATTAACGCTGAGGTCATGCCATCTCAGTGGGAGTTTCAGGTCGGCCCCTGTGAGGGCATCTCGATGGGTGACCACCTCTGGATGGCCCGCTACCTCCTCATCCGCATCGCTGAGCAGTGGGGTGTCAAGGTCTCCTTCCACCCTAAGCCTCTCTCAGGTGATTGGAACGGTGCTGGCTGTCACACCAACTATTCCACCAAGGCTATGCGTGAGCCCGGAGGCATGAAGGCTATCGAGGAGGCCATCGAGAAACTTTCCAAGAGGCACGATGAGCACATCGCTGTCTATGGTGAGGACAACGATCTCCGCCTCACTGGTCGTCACGAGACCGGCCACATTAGCAACTTCAGCTCTGGTGTTGCTAATCGTGGTGCCTCGATCCGTGTTCCCCGTCACGTCGCTGCCCAGGGCTACGGCTATCTTGAAGACCGTCGCCCGGCCTCCAATATTGGTATGTCTAACTGTTGCTACACCCCCTCACAACTTTATTCTTATTCGTGCTCCGTCCGTAGACCCGTACCGTGTCACCAGCATCATCGTCGAAACCACCGTGCTCAATAAATAATGCTGTATCATTATCCACTCTTTATGCATAGAAAACTGGAATATTTGCATTACCACTCTGACGTCAGTTTTGGACTGGCGGTGTGTACTTAGATTACTGCGACTAATTATCGGACATTTTGCATCTCCTTGTGATGTATTGATTTTGGAAATCGGTTGGTGTGCTCACACGCGGCGCGAAGATTATCCGCGTGCATCCTCTCCACATGCCTGAATATGACCTCGCTTTCTCTTCGTCAGCCGCCGAGGACGGTGGAACATTCAGGCTGCTGGAGCTCCCATCGGACCTTGTTCAGCTAGTCGATGCAGCCGTCCAGAACTCGGCGCCTGTCACGTACGACCGTCTTCCATCTACTTGGTGCACTGCTCCTCACACCACGCCCCAGATTCACAATCAAAGGCCAGCCAAACGAGGATGCCGTTCTCTGCACAAACGACAGGACCTTTGCTCTCCGATCTGTCGCCCTGTCTAACTCTGTCCTCGTGGTCACCCCTCCATCATCAGATCCCGATAGCGGGAGGGAGCTTGTGGTCATACGCGATGAAGTGCATGAGATTCTAGAGCTGCTTCCAGCTGTGCCCAGGCTGCACAAAATGACGGCGCTACTCAAAGGCAAGGAATATAACGAGTCGGATGAGGCGGATCATGACTCGCGGGAGGTCCGTGGATCTTGATGATGCGTTTTTGACACGGGGTTTATTTACTTGGTCAACAGAGCGCGAGTTATTACTCTTACGAGGATGCGAAACGGGACATCCAAGCTAGCGACGCAGAAATAGAGCAAGGGTTGAGGGAGAAGAGGATTCTAGTGATTAAAGGTGATTCTTGAGCATAAACGAAAACGACTTGGCTCTCTTCAGGGTTCTAACAAAAGTTACTCTGTGCAGGCGCTCTACGTCCGATTTCGAGAGAGTATTTGCTCAGTTTACTTGAACTTGTGTTAAATCTTCTGGTGTCACTGTCCCTGCCACACGAAAGTGTACCCCTGGAGGATCTCGTATCTGCTCTGGCGGATGACCACGAAGTGTCCAGGACGGTTTCTATGCAGCTCATGTCGTGGTTTGGAGAGGTCGGCGAGCAAGAGGGTAGATGGAAAATGAATGTTGAGGCCGTTTTGAAAGAGGTCGGGCTTGGTTTATTGAGGCATCATCGAGTGCGTTTCTATCTCAAGAGCGATGTTTGTGAAATTCTCGAATAATGTCCTCTTAGCGCGACCCGATCGAAAGAGATGTGTTTATTGCAAAGTGGAAATCCGTTGTCGGGGACACATTTGAATCCTCAGTCAATTTGAACTTCTTGTCCGTCAGTCGGTTCCCCCCCCCTTTTCAGCCTGCAGACAGTACTTACGTCAAGCTCTTGTAGGGAAACTACTTGGTCTCGACGCCGGACGGGAAGGATCTTTTGACGTTCTTCTCTTCCTCAGAGCTTCCTATTGATCCAGCGGCGCGTTTCGCGGAGCTTTTCCTAACTCGGCCGCGCTGGAAGGAAGACGATATTGCTCCATTTCTAACCGAAATTGCCGTCAATTCCAAGGAGCGAGACAAACTGCTCCTCAAGTATTGCCGTGCCATCACAGATACTCAGGGCGTCTGGTACACCTCGCGCACCCAGTACAATGGTTGACAGACYATGATGCGGTTGCTTATTCATACCGCTGTCATATTCATAGCGTAGAACYTGATGTTCTTGTGACATAATCTGACACAGGTACAAGCTCCGGAAGGCTAAAAATTAAATAAACGGTAATCACTGTGATTATTTGCCTCTGCCCCGAGTTTTCAGTGGCTTGCCGATGTTCCGYACTGGGTCGGGTCTATATTCGTCATCGCTAGAGTCTAGTTTGTTGTTCCGTTTCCGCTTCTTTCCTACAGACCGCTCTGGTCGATGATCGAGGTGGACGGGCGCGTTTGGATTTACTTGAAGATTATTGATGATAACCCACAACGCCTTCCCAACCTTGGTGTTCATACGGACATCCTCAAATAAATCTCGGATGCTTTGGCGTAGGTGGAGTATTGCCCTTCCCCGTGCTTCTTTCGCGTAACCCCTAAGTTGATATAGCAGAACAGCTTTGTGACCAGATCACAATCAGAGTAGGTTCGCAAGTACGTATAAGTGGATTGTGAAATTACCGATGAAAACGAACTCTACGGGRGCGATTCGCTTCTGGATCAGGCGGAAGCCGTCGTTCAGCTTGTTGTCTGTGGCAATATTCCAGAAATCAGTAAGAACGCGTTCAATGTCGGCTTTAAAGGATTCTGTTGGAGCGTCCTCGCGAGATAGCCACAACTCGAGTTTGTGTGCCGTTGGCAGGTCTTCTGCTGGTAGGCGGTCACAGCAGAAGATGAAGTGCGCGAGATTTTGATAGTCGCGACCGCGCCTGGTGTCCCATTCGAGAACGTGAGAGAGACCATTTTCTACGGTTACATGCCGGTGTTCCAACTCTGATATCCACCTGGTGTGTGTGTGTGGTCAGGTTGGGATTTCTGAAATTTCTTAGATGGACCCACTCTGCGTATGGTGATGAAATAGCCTGCAACTTCTCTAATGTATTTTAAGACTTGGCCTTGCCTCATAATAGTTTAAGCAGGGACCCACCTGCAGCAGTTAGCGACATGCCCAGTTGTACTCTCTGGAAAATTTCGCGTTCTTGTCCCGGGTCGATGTTATAGTACTCGACTATTTCATATTTTCAGCGCGATGTCAAAATGAATGCAGGTGGATAGCTTGTCCTCACCGCAAGTTATCCGTTTTTCCGCGAATTTCTGTTTGTACTTCTCTGGGATCTCGTTACGCACACCTCTCGAGTTCTCAGAAATGGTATGCCAAAATAATCGCTTCGTCTTTAGGTCTCTGTCTAATTCAATGTGAGCCAAGAGCGCAAAGGTGAGCAGTGGTGGTGCCCAACTTACGGGGTATCTTATATGATGAGGACAGCCAGAGTTAGTGGAGTCAAACACGCCACGAGTAGCGCGTGGGGGCCTACCTGACCGTCAAAGAACTTTTGTATTGAAGTCAACCGCTGCACAGGTCGAGGCTGGCGGTCAGTCAATGGAATCTACGAGGTACATGCAACAGACCTGCTTTCCATCGACGCATACTCGCACTTCGTAGCCCTCTTCATCGCGTGTCACAGCGAACACCACCGGGGGTATATAGAAGTCACGAAAGATAGAGTCTATGAGTCCAATTTGTTTAGAATCCGGCCATACAATATCTTGCCATCACCAGTCAGCAATTAGGCGAAAAATMCAAGTGGAGGTRCTACCTCGCTGATAGGAGGGATTGAGATCGATCAATCCTTCGTGTATCAAGTCTATGCCTGAATTCARCACATGATATTTGGTATATTGGTRCAATATAACACACCATGGAGCTCCTTTGTCGAAAAGATCTTGGCTGTAGCAGGTCTAATAGGATTGCGAATTTTGAACACATTAGGGTCCTCGTCGTCCTCCGACTCGAATTCATCGAGCTCGTCCATCTCCTGGTCCGTCGTGCTCTTTGGCGGYGTTTGCTCTGATCTGGCACTCATGAGTGCTAGCCCCGTCTGGTGGTGGTCGAGGACGGTTGGGCAGGGGCTATTGAAAGTCGACGGATCTGCCAAACAACTGCTGGTGACACGCGTTGTTGTTGCTTGTTTGTGCACTCTGATGGCGACCGACAARCTTTCGCTCCCCAAATTCCTCGCAGCCTTGACCACAAATGGCGTGCCGGCGTCCAAAGCAATGCAAGTCGCGGCTAAGATGTAAGGTTGTTCTTGCCACTTGTCGTTTTCCCTCCTTCATATCCACCCGGCAGGTACAAAGAGTACAATACTCCCTCCAAGCTCATTGAACTGACAGACACCAAGCTCATCGCGGYCGGTGTGGCGGAYAAAGAGGACCGTAAGCTGGTACTGRCAGCCATTCACAAGGCGGGCTATCAGTACAAGGGAAAGGATTTGACGAGGGAGGAGGCTATCAAGAAGAAAAGCACGGTCCCTTTACCTGGCGCTGGGCCCACCGCAGGCTCTTCAGCAGCCCACGCCGTATGTTATCCGACAGGGTTCCATGTCTTGTATTTACATCTGGGTCACCTGGCTCTCAGTCCCCATCTGATAAGCGGAAGCGCAAGCACCCGAGCGACTGGAATGAGTTCCTACCTGACGGATCTGTCGATGATGACAGGGACAGTGGAGATTTCGAGTTCAACGAAATATCCGACGAAGGAACCCTCCGCACCAAATTAGTTGTCATAAACAGAGCTCCCATGATGACTGCTTGGGCAATGGTTGTCTCTGAGAGGCTGGGGTTCAAGAGGGAAGAAGCCTTAAGTATTGGTGAGTTCGCTCGTAGACACTGCGGTTGTCTCCGTTTCTGATCCCCTGTATGTCTAGCATCGGTTTATACTGAGATGAATGCCATAGCCAAAGGTGTATCCCTCGGAGTCTTTGACAAAGGCAAGGGCAAGGGGATAGAAGCGTCCCCTACTGGGTCTCAGCCATACGTCGACATCATGGGGCGGAGGTAAGATCACAGTGGAGTACATCATCTGTCTATTTTTCTGACTTGGTGAGGCAGAATGTAAGCATTCACTACCATGCGCATTGCGTCTCACGCAACCTGACATTTCAGTCCCCTGTACCAAACCCAAGAGGGGCAGTGGCGGGCTCTGTCTAAAGGCTCACCAGTTTTTCCGGGCGCTGCGTTCTCTTATCTCAACCGTTCCTTCAGGCAGACAACCGCTCACGTCATTGGTGCACTGCGACTGTTAGCCTTGAGTTACCCCCCCAACGTTCTGAATGATACAGGCTGGACACTCTACGCGGATTTTCGACCACAGGTAGATGGCTGGGGGAAACGTTCCGAGGTGAAATGTGACACAATTTTAAATCTACGGCGGAAGAACGAAGGTACAGCACCAGTGAGGGCGTCACCTGAATCCACCCGGTTGATCGTCAAGGTTGAAGAACCCGATGCCACCGATGAGCCACCAGCCGAAGTTAGTGAGCCCCAAATCAAGAAGGCACGGACAATGACGTTGGATGAATACGAGGCTGCTTTGGAGCATGATACAACCTTTGACAACGTGAATCTCGACTTCCCTGCCAGCCAGGGGGGAGACTAAGATTCAAGCTTTATTGCACGAATAGGTACTTTTTGGTACAGAGGATATAATGTAAGATGTCCCGAGCTAATGACGCGAAACACCCAAATCTAAGCAAAAGTCATCTCTAATCCCTCCCGTGCCTCATCTATGTTTGTTTACAGACGCTTGAGGATGGCCCCTGTGAAGTCCGAAGTTGTGGCGGAGCCTGCGAACCCATATGTCAACTAATTTAGACCTGACAAGTACAAGGTCGGAATAACTTACCGCCCATGTCGGCCGTTCTAACTTGACCTTCGTTGATGACATCAAACGTGGCGCTGGCGATGCTGTTGGCAATGGAGTCGAGTCTGGAATTTGGCATCACAATGAGCAATTTTGTCCGTGTGGTTCAAAAATAAAAACACGTGCCCTAGGTGGCGGAGCATCATTGTAGCGCTGAGGATCATTGCAGTCGGATTGGCTCGGTTAGTGCCCATGATATCACTTGCAACATGGCGACATCCGGGCTCGAACAAAGCGTACTCCTGACAATGTCGTGAGAAAGAAGGGTAACCAAACGGATAGGATGTACGAACCCGCCCGACGTTACATCCGGGGACAATACCAGGCCCCCCGACGAGGGCAGCACCGATATTGGAAACAATAGCGCCGTAAAGATTTGGCATAACCATCACGTCGAATTGACCCGGCCGAGCAACAAGCTGCATAGAACTACCATGCCACGTCAAGATGGCGAGGTAGAGCCACGGTGTGAGACTTACGTGTTATCAACAATCATGTCGTTGAACTCGATGCCAGAGGACCTGTATTCTTCTGCCACGCGTCGGAAAGTATTGAGGAATAAACCGTCTCCGAGCTTCATAATGTTGGCTTTGTGGACACAAGTAACTTTCTACAAGCCAACGTCAGAGGAAGAAAGTGACGGGAGAGTGAAATGCGTTGCCTTGCGACCATTCTTCAAGGCAAAGTCAAACGCAAAGCGGGAGATACGCTCGGCCTTGGCCCTCGTAGAGACCTTCAGACTCTCGACAACACCGGGATAGCTTTGGTGTTCCAGCCCAGAGTATTCACCCTCAGTGTTTTCACGGATGATGGCAAAGTCAACGTTGGAATGGCGGGTGGGGCAGCCAGGGAGGGACTTGCACAGGACGACGGAGGCGTAGATATCGAGCTGCTGACGCATGGCGACGTTCCATGAGATGTGTCCCGACTGGGAGATAGGGGTGAAGAGAATGCCTGCAGAGGAATAAGATGTATAAAGAGACAAAGAAAAATAATTACATACCCTTCAGGCCAACCTTGTTGCGCTTGAGACTATCCATAGCCTGTTTGAAGAGGGCTTCGCCAGAGGAGGAGACACCAGAAACATCATACTGCTCCCACTCAATGGGTGCATTGACGTGGTCAAAAATTTCCTTGACAGAGTCGGTGATTTCTTGACCAATACCATCACCAGGGATGAGAGTCACCTAGAACGAGAGAGTCAGGAGTGGGGGTGACATAAAGTGATGGAGACGCACAGTGTACACTCCCCCATACTTGGTACTAGGCTATGGAAAGTGAGCCAAGGGAGGCGGGAGGGAGGGACGAGTAGGGGACCTACACGCTGGGTAACCTTGGGGAAACCGGCAGATAGGGTGGTCGCAGACCGCTGGAGGAGAGGCGATRAGAAAGGGATGCGAGAAGAACGGAGGGAAGGACCAACGGCAAGAGCAGGACGAGCACAAGAGGCGATGACTGTGTTGGAGAGCATCGAGTAACCACTTGCTTTAACTTAGGCGGAGAAGAGAGGGAGAGGTTCGGCGATAACACGTGCATTGACTCGGTCACGTGCACATGGATCAATGAATTTCGTACCCGATCAGCAGCTCATTCAAAACTTGCATTTGCAGTACACACACACAGTACCTTCCTCACCCTCTCCCTCCTTCCCAATGGGCGACGCCGTTGATATTGCTGAGCTGCCTGCGCCAGCACGTCGACGCGCTCTCTCCTTCTATGTCGTCCTTCTTTTCCTCGTCATACCGCTCTGGTCGGCTATTCCTCTCGCTTGGGCATTCGTCGTGTACTCCTTGCTCTCCGGCAAGATATGGTCGTACGCTATCAGAGGCCAGGTCTCCTTTGCACTCGCACTCGCAGAGGTCAGTCGCCCGACACGCTTTTGTCTCTGTCCTCCCCTCTTCCCCCCTGACTCTCCGCCCTCAGCTCTTCTTCAGTGTCTACCAAGTGCACCTGGCATGTCAGGTTTCCCCACCGACTACTGCTGGCCCAGGCGATGCATTGGAAATCAAAAACGCCTACGTCCGGCTTCTCAAGGTTGGCCTCGCAAACCTACCAGAGGATGGAGGCGACGAGGAATCCCTCGTCGTCAGCCGTCCCGGCAGTCCTCAGGAGACCATCGTCCAGCTCGAGAAGCACGACCCCCGCGCTATCGACTTTCGTAATACTCTCCGAAACTGGTTTCACCTTGCACCCTGGTCGTCCATCCATATCCTCCAAGTCCAAAAATGGCTATACTGGTCTATGTTTAACTCGGACATGCCGCCTCCTGAGAAAATCTCCCCCCTGCAAAAGGAGGCTTTGGATGAGGCCGTCGACCTGTTGCAGAAACGCACCGGCTCCAAGTTCCCAGAGGGTTCCAACCCCAGCGTTTCTCCCATCCGTCTGACAATTGATCGGACCTACATCAACTGGCGCCCAATGACATTTTACCTTATTGTTTGGCTTATCAACAATTGGCTGAAACACACATACATCAGCCACTACGGGGCCAAGTTTGAACAGTATGCAAATTTAGAATACCTGGTCCGCGTACCAAGGAACTGGGAGGGTGCGCAGGGACCTCGCCCGGTTGTCTTCGTGCACGGTCTGGGACTCGGCCTGCTCCAGTATCACCTTCTCATCTCGAACCTGTTCGAAACTTTCACGGATCGACCTATCCTTATTCCGCTGCAGCCGCAGATTAGTCAAGACTTTTTCCATCCTCGGTTCCTCACGCCCTTCACTCGGAACCAGATAGCTAACAATCTCGCTCTCGTGCTTGAGAAATTCGGCTGGGCCTACCCAGAAATCAATATTGACGAGGATGACGAAAATTCTGATTACGATAGCAATGATGAAAAGGAAAGTGTTAGCCAGCTTCTCATGCAAGATAGGCGTGGGGTTACAATGCTCAGCCATTCCAAGTGAGTAGGGTTTTTCCGATGGAAAATCTTTTCCTGACGGCGTTTTGCAGTGGGACCTATGTTCATGCATGGATGCTCAAGGCACACCGTAACATGATCGCTCGTTCTTGTTTTGTCGACCCAGTTACCTTCTGCCAATGGGAAGGCGACGTCTGTTATAGATTTATATACCGCCCAGCCGCGACAGTAAGTAGCCGAAAATAGCCCCGCCAACAGATGATATCAGTCGGCTGATTGTTTGGGTATCAGGGCTTCGAACTTGTCATGCGCTACTTCGTCAGTTCGGAAATTGGCGTTGCGAATCTTTTGCAGCGGCATTTCGACTGGGTCTCAAACACACTCTGGTACGAAGAAATACCGAATGCCCGGGACCCGTCAAAGACCATGTTCTTTTTGGGYGGACGCGACGACATTTTAAATGCTGAGGTAAGCCCCCACTCGGTTACGCKACRWCCGCTGAAAGACTGAATCGATGTCTGCCCTGGTAGCGCATTAAGCGGTACCTCACTTCACATGGTATCCGGAAAGGACTTTGGTACGACCCCGAAGGCCGTCATGGTCAAGCGTTATTAAAAGGCAGTCCGGGACACACCGAGATCTTTCAATGGCTGCAAGAACCGGAGATCTGAGAAAATATACATCCTCGCGGGATTGAAGAGATATTGTGACGAGTTCCCGTGTTCATCCCAAATATTACCTACCTTCGCACCCCGATACCGACTCATATTGATACCCTGCAACCTTTGAATCACGCATTCATCTTGTTACTCGCGGTTTTTTTTTTATGGTCATTATTTATTTATTATGTATTATACCCATTCCCATTCTTCAACGGCAGGATAGATTACCCTTCCAATTTCTCCTTTATATTCAATGTATATATCTGAGAGCYAAAACGAAGACGGTCTACAATAGACATCGGGCACATTTAGCCTCGTCGGACCCATCACGGGTCGCACTGATGCGTTGAACTAGCTGGGGGAAGAGGCCAAGTGCATTCTTCCCCATAACTGCCTGGAACYTAATATCCTTGGTATCCTCTGCCCTATAGTGATTCTCAACCTGCCGAGTAAACCAACTGGACGTTTCAGTGCTAACCGCTATGCAAAAAATGAACAAATGCATAAGATACTTATGATCCGAAGTCGAGCAATCGATTTTAACCCACCGGGGAAATCCGTTCCAAAAAGAATCTGACTATGAGGAACAAAACTATCCATAGCGGTCAAGTTTGGACCCCACGCACTCAACGCAGTTTCGTAATAAAAGCTCTTGAAGTCGTCCAGGATCTGTTCTGGGGTAAGCTCACAACCCATGTAGTGCGAGAGGACGGCCACTCGAGATGCCAGAAAGGGGGTGCTGCCACCGAGGTGGGCGAGGATGATCCTGACGTCCGAGTAACGCCGTTTGCGACCTGTTACAACAAGGTGGGCAGCCGCTTTGAAAGTCTCGTTGGGGACCTGGGGGGGTGTATTATTTAGGATTTGATATCGCAAATGCGAGGAGGGGGGGAAAGACTTACTTCGGAGACGGGTAAACCCAGGACAGGGTGTGGCAGTGGAGTGGAGGAGGGAACTTGGTTGCCGTGGAGGAAGACGACGGCCTGTCGGCGGTTGAGTTCAGCCCAGATAGCCTCGTACTTGTCGTCGCCGATGTAGRCTAGAAGTTGAAATCGAGGGTCAATGATGTATGATTGGGGAGCGTATCAGACACGCACTTGAAGCGGCTCCTTCTCCGTAGGAAGAGGAGAGAGAAACACCATTGGCGCCGATCACATCAAAGGCGTAGGCAATTTCGTCGAGGGCACCTGACATAAATATAGCAAGGAGAAAACAAAGCTGTTCATGAACTAGGAGCACCTTGTTCATCGTCCAAGAATGGCATGGTTGCAAAGAACCCGAATCTTTCAGGATATTTTTGGCATATGCCTGCTACAAAGTCATTCCTACTTCGGACGAGTGCTCGGTTTTCTGCGCTGACTTGGCCATATGGAAGTGCGGGGAAGGAAAGGACGGCAAGCTGGATGCCTGTCGCGTCCATAGCCTTGAGACTGACTTCTGGGGTCCAAGGCAGATTTTCCTCTGGGGTTCGCCATCCTGTCTTGGTATTAGCCGTTGTCTTGTCAAGGTCGGGGGAGAAGAAGTGATGGTGAACGTCGATGAAGATGACCATGAGTGGGATGGAAAAGAAGGGGGAAATAAAGGGAGAGATTTAAGCTTGGTGCACACGTGGGGTATTCTTTGACTTCCTATTGAGGCAACTGTACTCCCTGTTTTGGCATTCACTTCTCTCTAAACGGATGACATTCTGCAGAGTCCCAGCTAACAAACTTGCCACTCAGCGTCTGGGGCGCACCCAGCGCTAGCGCAGCAATCACATGTCCACAGTCTTCTGCCTTCACCAGCTCTCCGTCGACATGCTTGCGGAGGAATTCCTTGTGGTCTGCTTCGGCCATATGAGCACCACCTGTCTCTCTTAACGTTCTCTGCATCTGTCCCCGCTCTCATCAGCTCATATAGACCTGTCTCCGGAGAAAAAAAAAACATTTACATCGGTATCCACTACCCCAGGCCGGACAGCAATAGAAATGACACCAGACTCTTCTTCCGCCAGTGTTCTGCGCGAGTATGAAGATGGAGTAATGGGCAAGCGGAGATCATTACCTGCAGAGCGAATTCATTGCTGCCTTGCCTGCATTGTAGGGTCCCCAGCCCACGGTCCCCTTGACAGCCGCACCTGAACTAACAAACACAATTCTACCGCAAGATGGGCTCTTGCGCAGATGGGGGAGGGCAGCCTTCACCGCGGTAACCAGAGAGAAAAAGTTGACGTCAAAGTGCTTCTTCCACGATGCGAGCGAGGTGTCGTCCCCGATACGACAGAGAGGTTCCAGCGTCCCCGCACTGAGGACAAGAGCATCAATTCCTCCGTAGGTATTTGCCGCAGTCGACACTGCCGTATTAAACGCTTGCTCATYGGCACTGCAGGGATACGAGCACGGTATGAGAACTCGAGCAAAAAACGGGGTGCTGCATGTCAACCAACATGTCACATTGAATGTGCAAGAGCGCTTCGGATTTCAGAGCAGCCAACTCGGGCGTCGTGGACCTCGAGATGGCGATAACATGAGCTTGGAACTTGTGGAGGAGGTGACGAGTGACAGCAAGACCGATTCCTCTGGTACAGGGTTAGTGATGATGACAGTCCAGGGTGGGACGTGTTTTCCGCACTTGGATGCACCGGTGACGAGGACGACGGGGTTTCTGCCAGCCATCAGAGTGCGAGGTAAGGGATCAGAGTGCAGAAGTACAAATTACCCCGGACCGACCCGGTAAATTATGTCAGCAAAAAGTCACGCAGACCTCAAACTTGGGCTGAGCCCGGGACCTTGCTGCCCTCCGTCCCCCCCCTTTTCCCCCAACCCCAACTCACCCAAAACTTAATGGTTTCCCGCCAGGCCTTTGCTCGTCTAGCCCCTGCTCTTCACCGGGCTTCCGCCTCTACCGCTGCGCGGCGTGCTCTGCCTTCTCTTCGCACGTATGCGACGGCGGAGAGCGAACACTCAGTAAGTGACCGCGTCACAAACCGCCTTTCTCCCCTCTTATTCATGTCTCCCATATTAGATGACCGTTCGCGAGGCCCTTAATATGGCTATGGAAGAGGAGATGATCCGGGACGAGAAGGTCTTCATTCTTGGTGAGGAGGTTGCGCGGTACAACGGTGCATACAAGGTACTTTTGCAACACCACATCCGCCATTCACGCAGATCCTCAATACGACTCAGGTGACAAAAGGCCTAATGGACAAGTTTGGCGAGAAGCGTGTTGTTGATACTCCCATCACTGAGATGGGCTTCGCCGGTCTCGCGGTTGGTGCTGCCCTCCAAGGACTCCGCCCCATGTATGTCGGCCCGAGTCTTTTCATGCACGCGAAATCTTACCTGTTCAATCAGCTGCGAGTTCATGACCTTCAACTTTGCCATGCAAGCAATCGACCAAATTGTCAACTCCGCAGGAAAAACATATTATATGTCTGGTGGCAATGTCCCCTGCCCTGTCGTCTTCCGCGGCCCTAACGGCGCTGCTTCTGGTGTCGCTGCTCAACACTCACAAGACTACGCCGCTTGGTATGGCTCCATCCCGGGCCTCAAAGTCATCAGCCCGTGGAGTGCCGAGGACTGCAAAGGTCTCCTTAAGGTACGGCATCACATTTTTCTAAGGACCAATTCAAAATGTTCAAATGGACCAAAGTCGGCTATAAGGGATCCCAACCCCGTGGTTTTCCTCGAGAACGAGATGTTATATGGTGTCTCCTTCCCGATGTCCCAAGAGGCCATGTCGGACAATTTCCTTCTTCCCATTGGCAAGGCCAAGGTTGAGCGGGACGGCAGTGATGTCACAATTGTCGCTCACAGCAAGATGGTCACTCACAGCCTGGAAGCTGCTGATATCCTTGCAAAGGAGGGCATCAAGGCGGAAGTTATTAACCTCCGTAGCATTCGGCCCCTCGACATCGACACCATCATCAAGTCGGTCAAGAAGACTAACAGGTACAATACCCATCACACTTCTTATCACTTGGCTAACCTCCTCTTTAGGCTTCTCATCGTTGAAGGTGGCTTCCCTGCCTTTGGTGTCGGAAGTGAAATCTGCGCTCAGATTGTCGAGAGTGAGGCCTTTGACTACCTCGATGCCCCTGTTGAGCGTGTTACCGGCGCTGATGTCCCAACGCCTGTAAGTCGTGTGTTTATTATTCACTACCAACAGTATCCTCACTCCCTGATTAGTACGCGACCAACCTAGAGAACTTGTCGTTCCCTGACACTCCTCTAATCGTTAAAGTCGCAAAACGCTCGCTTTACCGTACTAACTAACCCACTCTTAAGCGACCAGCGGTATTTCATAGATGCTGTTTTCACACATACTCACATGCTTTTAGATTGTTTGACTATAATAAACACTTCATATACCACAACCTCCATATGCCTTTCCTATTTCCATACCAAACGGAGTTAATATCTTGTCATCGGGGTGCATTGAGACGAATGCGAACAGCATTCGCATGCGCTTGCAGGCCCTCACAGTCCGCAAGAGTTGCCACGAATGGACCCAAACCACCCAGACCAGACTCTGTGATCTCTTGTGAAGTAATGTGCTTCTGGTACGATTGTGTGTTCACGCCACTGAATTGCCTGGCATACCCGTTAGTAGGCAAGGTGTGATTTGTGCCAGATGCGTAGTCGCCACAGCTACCGAGTAGTTTATTTACTGAGCTTTCTCATAGGGATAGACACATACCTCTCTGGAGTATACGGCCCAACGAAGACACTTCCAGCATTTTGTATCAACTCTATCTTGTCTCTAGCATTCTCGAGATGGAGGATGAGGTGCTCGGGAGCATAGTCGTTTGAGAACATAATGGCCTCCTCGACGCTCGATGTTTTAACAATGAGACTCTTAGGTATTGACTGGCGCAAAATATCAACACGCCCGAGGGCACGAGCCTGCTGGTCAACTTCTTGCTCGATCAAAGCCAAACGATCCGCGGCCAAATTGACTCCAACAAGGACGACCTGCGAATCAACCCCATGCTCCGCCTGAGACAGGAGGTCTGCTGCTACAAACGCAGGGTTGGCTGTGTGATCGGCAATGACCTACGAATAAATCCGTTATTGGTATTTCTTCCTCTTAACTATGCCCATGATGGATCGAACTTACCAAAACCTCGGATGGTCCCGCAGGCATGTCGATTGACACAAGTGCATCGGTATCGTTTTGAACCAACATTTTCGCTGCGGTGACCCATTGATTTCCGGGACCAAAGATTTTATCTACTTTTGGCACAGTTTCTGTGCCATAAGCCATGGCAGCGACGGCCTGCGCTCCCCCAGCTTTCAGGATGGCCGAGGCGCCGACGAGCTTGGCTACGTACATAACCTCTGGTGATATGCTGCCATCGGGGCGAGGGGGGGTAGCCAAGACGATCTCTTTGCATCCCGCTACCTGCGCGGGGATGCCCAGCATGAGAGCAGTAGAAGGGAGTATGGCAGTGCCCCCCGGCACATAAAGACCCACACGAGCGATGGGCCGAGCGAAGCGTGAGCAGACGACGCCTGGCATCGTCTGAACTATTAGAGTCGATTGGTCAACCTGTGCTTCGTGAAACTTGCGTATATTATTGTAAGCGACGTTGATAGCTTCGCGAACCTGTTCGGTGATTTGCATAGTTTCAGGCGCGAAGGGTGGGAGGATGACGGTGGATGTGAGTTGCGCTTTGTCGAATTTGGCAGTCAACTCGAGGAGTGCTTTATCCCCCTCCTTGCGAACCTGGTTGACGATTGGTCTAACCTTGTCTATCATCTCCTCCGAGTTGAGGACTGGTCGAYGTAGTAGCTGAGCTCGCTCGCTGGCGGTTACGCAAGCCAAATCCGATGTACGCATGCGAATGGCACCTTCCATGGGTGCGGGGGCAGGAGTTATCGGTGTGGCAGATGGAGGTGGTTTGGACCATTGGGGTTTTGCATTTCCTGGACGACGAGAGACCTTTTTCGCTTTCAAGTCGAGAGAGTGTTCGATATCGGCGATGCCAACACCCGCCGCAATACATTTGGTCAAGGCGAAATAGATCAGATCGGCCGCCTCGAAAGCAATGTCTCCCGGCTCTGTTGCGCGACAGAGCTCGTCGGCCTCTTCCATTATTTTAGCCCGCAGCAGCTCGGGGTCATTAAAGAGGCGCTTGGTATAAGAACCTTCGGGGGCGGTTTCTAGACGGGATTTAAGTGTCCCTTCGAGCGCAGTTAGTCCGTTTGTTGGACCAAAACATGACTGGCGGTTGAGATGACAGAACCCAGCGCCGTGCTGTATCACACGGTACTCCAGGCTGTCAGAGTCGCAGTCGAGGCGAATGCTAACGAGGTCTTGGGTGGCGCCTGAAGTTTCACCTTTGCGCCAGAGTCCATGTTTTCGGGATTGGTAGACACCTTTCCCGGAGACGATACTCTCCCGTACCGACTCGGCTGATGAATAAACAAGGCCCAGTGTCTGACCGAATTGGTTGGAGACGACCGTAGGGAACAGCTTGTCGGGCCTGTCGGATACAACGATGGAGAGGAAGGCGTCGGCAATGTTTATTTGAGTCCGAGTGGTCAGTCCCAGAGTAAGATCAGCGCCGGGGATAATGAGGCTCGCGCCAGCCCTCGAAATTTCCCGTAGACTGTGAACAGTGGGAGGGATGGGTGGATCAGGAAGAACGTATATCGAGGAATTGGAGAAGAAAGTAGATATGGATGAGATAAGGTCGACGTCCACTGTGGGTGTCTTCAACACGACGCCCGAAACACCATTCCTTATTTTGTCTGACACTGCACTGACTCCTGCTACATCCAAGAGAAGAATCAGTCGATCTGAAGGCACAGTACCGATGATATCTGTGGCCAGAGAAAGGGGAATGATGACTTTTTCCACGCCCTCGTCAAGCCAATCCGCAACCACTGCCGAGGTAACCGATGATGCTTGGTCAACTAGATAGATCGTATGGGCAGGGGCAGGTAGAGATGACGATCGATGGGCATAAGTGACGATGGGTCCAAGACGGTCAAGAGCATCGAATAGCTCGTCGTCGTCATTTTGGTCTAGCAAAGGCAGGAAAGCGGACATCTCTTGCAAAGAATCGAGGAATCCAGCCGGCCTATTTAACAAGCGGTCAAAGATAACGATGGGATCATCAATTGGCACCTTTTCTCACCCACACTAACCCAAATGCCACATGCCGTAACGGCAACGCAGCCACTGGCCCCGTAGTGTAGTGGTTATCACTCAAGATTCTGATCCCAGATTTCTTGAAACCCAGGTTCGAATCCTGGCAGGACCTTTATTTTGTATCCGAGATCTTTTTGGAGCGTCACCCTCGATGATGGGCATGACGTCATAGCCCCCCGTTGGTATAACAGTCCTTCCATTCCCAGCCTCTCATCGACAGAACCATCGCCATGATTCACCTCCCTAACATTTTACTCGCCATCCCCCGCAACCCCGTCACTGCGGTGGGACTACCCCTCACTTTGGGCTTCTTGAGCGGATCTCCTGTATCTTCGGCCGCTAACAATCTTTGGTACCAGGTGCGTTCAGCCTCTCTCTGGCCACCCCACAACGCATACCAATGCCCCCATAGGGCTTGTACGCCCCRGCTGGGCGGCCCCCCAGAGAAGCATTTCCATTTGTCTGGACCTTACTGTATCTCTGTACGTTCTGCCCGAGTGCGCTTGAATTGGCCTCCTTTCTGATCAGCTTAGCCATGGGATACGCTTCTCACGTGGCTGTGAAAGCATTGGACATTGCTACGCTTCCCGCTAACAGGTATGATGGTTTGGCTCCCCTCTCGGCCATCTATATACTCGTAAATGAATTAGGGACGACTTATCATTGGGGCTCGCACTCTATTATGGGCAACTCGGACTAAACTGCCTTTGGAGTCCCCTTTTCTTCGCTGGAAGGAGTGTACGCTCATCTTGACCGTTCACCGAGAACAATGCTCATGACTCGTACTGCAGATAARGCTGGCCTTGTTGGATAGCTTACTGTTAACCGGAACGACATTTTACATGACCGTGAGTACACGTGGTTACCTTGCACTTTCGCTCCATTGTTCTGATCGGGGTCTACTCACGCCAGAAGCTATTGGATCGACCAACCAACGCCAAGGCCACATACTTCTTAATCCCCTATTGTGCGTGGCTGGGATACGCCACATATTTGAATGTCGGAGTATGGTGGTTGAACATCGATAAGAGAAGGGAATAAATTCTTTTGTAATAGCTTTGACACAATAGGACAATAGGAGCAGAATACACATATCCTCCAGTTCATTGATGGGATTTACTGCAGACACCCTTCAGCAATGCGGAGCATCCAAGTGCACACTACTCACCGAGAAATACATGAGCCTTTCGACATTCTGATGCAAAGGCTTAAAACCTATTTTGAAGGGTTCAATATCTATCGAGTTTTCATCTACCTCTTCCGGTCTATGCGTGTAGGGATCATAATGGTTTTTGGCCCGAGAGCAGACGATATCAGCATCTGTCATAGGTCTACTCGACATATTTTTAAATTGAATATATCCGCATTGACTCACAATAAACCGGCGCAGGAATGGACACTGCTCGGGTTGCTCGAGCATAGGTGTAGCACAGTTGATACGTAAACTTTTGAAGGGTATCCGCACTGTTGGCTTCTTCAGCATGCATGCAGAGGCATGTAACGTAGTACAGAATACCTGAACTTATTTTCCTGCCAACCCACATCAGATATTAGTGTTGGGTACTCAATGAGTATCAAAAAACCCACGTCGTAGAGAACCTGTGGTGTAATCCATGACGAGGTGAGCAATTTTCTAATAGACGAGGCATTAAATTTACCGAGTAATGGGAGGGCCGACTCGTTCCAAGGATCCCGGAATGACTTTGCAGGTAGAAATCGAATTCAATAGGGTGGCCGATCTCGTCAACCACTGTGCCCGCAGGACAATTTCCGCTCTTGTCGCTATCGGCTCCTGACCTTGGGAAGAAGCTGGCAGAAACAACGTCATTTTCTCAATACGTTGGGGTCAAGAGAGAAGGGCAAGGATGAGTATACCGAACGTGATGTCGTTTTGCAACGACGATGAGGGTGATTTTCGCGTCGATCCCGACCTCCTGCGTAGCAGCTGTGCTAATATCAGAAATTTGATGTACCCATATTAATATCCGAGGCACACCCTTCAAGGCAGGTAATTCTAGGGGAAGAAATGAGCGGATTTTAATATTTGGCGTCAGTCAATATGAGGCCTACCAGTATCGAGGACTTCTTTGAACTGACCCTCGGAAACACCGTCTGAGGCTGGTATTTTAGCAGCGAGACAGGGAAAAGGAAGGCGCAAAGTTGCCTCGATAAAACAGCAAACGACTGGATTTGACCATTCTCTTTCTTTCACCCTCGGTTCTGTTTTCTTGCCACTTTTTTAAGATGTCCTTTATGGTTGATAACATTAATATACCAGTATCAAACGAGAGATACAAATCCTACCACCGCCATCTCTTTGAGATCGCTGATAATCTCAAGTCGGGACGCTTGAACACGAGTCGCTAATTAACGCTTTCCTGATTAGCCCCTGTCAAACGGTGACCACCATCCTTGGCTTACTGGCGACGTATTTGGCCATATCAAAGTCAATATTTCCGACCAGCGCCGTATAGGAAGGGCGCCCGGCTGCCCCAGGCGCGGGATGCATAACATCAGCACCTGAGGGTARCGCATGTCAGAGTCATGCCCTTGAAAGTTCAGAGCCAATGCTCACCCATGATTATAGTCGGGTTGAGGGGATCGCTGATGGAATGAGAGCCTTCCGGGCTGAAAACCACATTAACCCCTCCCAGTTTTACATTGATTCTGGCCCAAAACGTTCAGCTCAGTTCCCTTATTTTTGGATGGTACTAACTTCAGTGCCACATTGGAATAATACTGTATGGTCCCGGCAGGCGGTTTGCACGGAGTCTTCAAGCTATAAGTGTGAGGGTTCTCAATTTTGCACCTACCGGACTTCATGCACTGAGTTATGATGCCCGTCTGATTGATAACTCAGGGTCAGTTCATCTCACCAGAATGTATGAGATGGTGAATAACTTACATGAACATCCCCGAAACTGTGACATGGGTGGATAAGCGAACATGTAACATAGAACACAAAGGCAGAGCACCTACTGTTTAACAGCCGTGTATAAATCGTTCCCCAACTCGGGCAGAATCACTACAATGAGCCGAGGAGTGGCGTTAGCCTTTTTCCGAACTGTGTTCACAAGCGTTAGGAGCTGTTCTATAATGTTCCCTTGGGGGTTTCCCCATTCATACTCCGGCTCTTGCAGAGGGACCGAGACGCCTGTTTGCGTTATCAGGGACATTTGGATAAGGAAAGGCAACCATATCCTACCGAGAGTAATAAGTACATGGCGGAGGACCGTATAGGAGGCCCTTGCGTCGTGTTTTGTGTACCATCTTTCTGTTTCGAGCACGAAGAATGCCCAGGGAAATATACTTGTGACTGGGGTAAAGAATCTCTTTTTATCCCTGCCATGAAAACCACAACGTTAGTCATCTTGCGGCTTAATAAAATAGAAAGCGGAGCTGACATGTTCCACACCCCATTTTGCGGGACCTGGTATAACTTAGACGATACACGGAGATTATTATTGGCTTCCTTACGAAACTCTGACGAGTAAGATTTCCTTTTGCGTCAAGCCCTTTGGTGGCAAGGACTGGTGGATTCAAAATTCTTGCGTTGACAACGATGGGCCCATCCGGCGTAGGACTAAGTCCAAACTGACGCACATATTCAGATGTTGTATATCCCAAGACCTGTTGTAAAGTATGATCCATTTACACGAATTTGAGCAGAATCAAGAGATCTCACCGATGGGCCGTTTTCAATCTTCTGAAGACGTTCTTTAGGGGCTTTGGAGGCAAACTTGACCATTTTTTGAATGCAGTCTGGGGGAACTTGTCTCCTCGAAAGTTGACCCTTGATGACGCTACAAAGCTCCAAAGGGATCAAGGCACCGTTACCAACCTATGTTCAGTTGAGCCTTGCGTCAATGATAGGGAAGGTACCAGAGGATGCTCTGCTCTACCTCTGCACAGATCATGCCAGGATACTGGAGTGGGTGGCCAAGGAGTTCGTAATAATAGCGAGCGACAGATTTTGTTTCTCCGTTGGACGTAAACATCAAATTATCAGCACCTGCGGAGCTGAACTTGCGGAGGACGCGACCAGCACTGTTGGCGGTACTGTTGGGCCCATAATGCGTGACGATCCGAATCCCACTGGCAAAACGTTGCAACCTTAGGCGTTCACGTTCCTGGAGAGAGTCCTTTCCACTTCCGGGCACGAGAGCGTGGGGCTTGTCTCGTTTATTGAGATGGTTTAGGCAGAGATTGATGAGAGGCCCGTCCTCGAACACCACGCCTGTTGTAACATCGATGTTGACAACCATACGGTTCCTGGAAGGTCTGATAGACTGGAAATATCCTTGCCACATGAGCAAACCATTCCTGAGGTCGCCTTTTGGATCTCGTCTCAGATCAGGGACAAAGAAAGACCGAGTATTATAGGTGTATTGCATGCATGGCTGCATTCGGACGACGACATTCATGGCCTTTTGTTGGCTGATCGTCAGATATGCTTAGCGCGGACTACGTGAGGCGGCCACTCACTGTGATGGCTGTTATTGCAGCATTGTCGTGGGATTGCTTCCCTTCAATGAACCGTTTGAGCACTCTGCAATATACTCTTCGTAAGGCCATGACTCGGGACGACCAAATGGGACATACTCAGGATTGATCTCTGCTACTTTTGTGAGCTTGATTTTATGGATTTTTGGTCGTTTACTCCCACTTGGGAAATCGCTCGCTCTCGGATAGGTAATATTGAACTGCGCTAAATGCTGGGTACATGCAGCAGAAGGTTTGTGTTGATCACATACCTCCTTCGAGTCCGCCTCGCCGAGGGGGAGTCTCACAATGGAGAATATATTCTTCCGACCGTCGTAAGCAGCTGGGGGCTGGAAAACGTCAGGAGCTGTGTAGGTTTGAAGCTCTTCCACCAGAAGCATATTGAATCGGGCCGGTAGCGTTTGTTCGGACGGCGTCATAACTKGTRGCTGTCAGAGAAAGGTGGCGCACATAAGCAYACCGACGTACCAACTGCATTGTGTCATCAGTTTCAYTAYTTGAAAGCATAGCATGGGAGACAGACCATCGTAGTGGTGGATTACCCGATCTGGGATCGAGGTATGAAAGAAATTGGTYTTGATTTGAATGCTTTTCCCCGCAATCCCAAATCCAGGYCTCTTGACGCCAACTGTTTCGATATGGTCGTCGTATTCTGCGTTGTGTGCCACTGGTTGACCGCGACCGCGACCACGTTTAGCCGGGGAAGGACCTGGGGTATTGCGAACACCCCCTCTACCTAAGAAAGGACGAGACATAGTGCGATAGGCAATTACTACTGAGGGATGGAGAGAGAGAAAGAGAAGTATCCTATGTGTGGCACAAATATTAGATCATGGGTGGCTCACTTCCCCTGATGAGGTACGCCTGGGACTGAACTTGGACAATGAAATTGTCCAATTGCCACATTTAGTAAATAAATGCCCAACTGGCCGAAACGTTCATTTAGGTCTACCGCCACACCGACCCTTTGCACTCTTGCGCTGTCAGGGGCAATGGTTCTCCAGACGAAGAGATGAGACTTCAGGATCACCATACCCAGTGCTTTTAATTTTCATTGTGTACAGCTCAACAAGAAGCTTCATCGCCTCAGGCGACTCCTGTCTACTCCGCTTTTGAATCTTCACAAAAGAGAAACCCCAGACATGAACAGCATTCTTGCATCATGGACCACCAGCGCTCCGGTATCCTTTGACCCAAACTCAACCGTCCGGTAAACTGCAGCTCCACAGCATCCCGGCAGTCCAGCACAAGAACGTTGCCACCCCCTTGGGTGAATTTCTACTGCGCTGCACCACAGCATGGCGTGACCCTCCCTCAATTGGCAACAACCCTATTAATCATGGAAGGGCGTGGTCGCAACGTGCCCCGATTATAAAGCCCTATTACGCCAATAAGAACTGCTAGCCAGGACGGTCGTTTGTTTGAGCTGCCCGATTTCAAGCAAAATAACCGAAAAGCCCCCTCTCACCTCGGGCTCTAGCTCTCTCCACTCTTTGTGGCATCAGCAAAATGCGTCGAGACATGAGCTATCGCAAACCTGTCCCGGTATATGTGCCTTCACCACCGACGTCACCCGCAATGGAGCCCATTTTCCCGCCTTTTCTTATGGGCAAGGTAAGCTTCCTGGTACATTCATCTTAGTGTCGCTTATATTTTGGCAGGTTGACCATCCTGTTGTCCAGGAAAAGCCTTTGCCGACGATACCTTTGATTATCCAGGAAACCTCACCAACCAGGCCGCTGGGGCCGTCCGCAAGGGTCAACATTGATACCCCAGTGAATCAACCACCACCAAAGGTGAGTCTACTGGCAGTGAATTGAGGAACCAGGCTGACAGTAATGGCAGAATTACGCCACCTCTTCCGGTGCATTGCACCATTACTCCGACTCTGAAAATACCATTGCCTCCTATGTTGGGGGGTCAACCCATCGCTCACCGAGCCAACGCAGTCGTCAGCGCCACGTGAAGGCTCAGATGTGTGAAGCAGCGGGCTTGGTGAGGGGAGGGAACCCAAGCATTGGTTCCCGACAATCATATAGGCCCCCGACGCCTCCACGGTACACTGAAAACCGCAGATATAGCAAGGGATATGGCACTACGGTTCTTTACAAGGATCACGATAGGACTGGGACATTGGGGTCGCACTTGCACGATTGTGGGCCTTTACAGGAGGCGTATTCAGAGAGACATCAGTTTTATGGGCCGCGTTCGTCGCGGGTCGCTCGTGCCGAGTCCCTGGGGTCGAGTCCGTCGTGCAGGACAGAGAGAACGCAGCTCTCTCTGGGTGTTTCTGAGCGGTCGATGGCTTGGTCTGGCGGGATGACGTATGTTGCGACAACGGATGGATTTCCGAGTTTTGCGGTCCTTCCGACAGTTTCGCCGAAGGAGGGTGGGGTGGGAGACGGATTTGAGATGGTGACCCCGTCGCTCTGGGACAAGGTGGGGATGTGGGTTGCGTCGCTAAGGGCACGGAGCAAACATGTATTGTTGGGATGTTGGTGCTGAAACAAAACGTGTAAGTACAAAAGTAGGTATGGTAAGTAGTAAGTAAGTAAGTGTAAGTAAAGCAGCAGCGTATTGTAGTGTATTTAGAGCCAAGCAGGGACAAACACACCCGGACTTGGGACAACCTGCCCCCGTCACTCCGCTAAACACGCTTTCCGTCAGAGTCCACCTCCCGCCCGCCACCCCCTCCGAGAATGTCCTTCTGAGAGCAGGGCTCTCGCATTTCTCCCTATTGCCCCCTCGCCCCCCTCCTGCACACGCCAGCCCACCCGATCGTGCAACCCCCACCCACTATGTCATCACCTGCAGCGGACAGGCCAGATAGCCGGCCGAGGCAACAGAGAAAGCGCCCGAGTACCCAGCACCCATCACATATATCACACCAGCCCCATAGCCTGGCCGAGTTTCGGGCAGCCGAAGGAAGGGAAAATAGAAAGCAACGTCTACTGGCTCTTTGGAACCGCTTGCCTCTCCTGCCACAGCCAAACATCCATCCCGCCGATGCGAATACTCCAAAACCATTTGGGCCGGATGGCCTGACGTATGAAAAGGCCGAATCTCTACGCGCGATGTACGATGACGAATTGTTGGTCCATTGCAAACACACAAAAGATCGAGGGAAGGCTCAGCGTATCAGTTGGGAAGAGTTCAAGGAATATGCACAGGCAAAAGAAGTCGGTATGTCCACATCTCCGAGTCCGCCACTGAACAGCACCCTCGAACCTGTACAAGAACTTTGGCAGATTTTTCACGACGAACTCGATTTAGACAGGAACGGGCAGCTTGATACAGAGGAGCTCCGGTCGGCGCTGCAGAGATCCGGTGTGTGTAGTCGAGATATATCTCCTTAAACTCTGCCCACTTAACCTCGATGTTTATCCAGGGATTCAAGTGTCTCCGGACGCCCTCTCAGAATTCATGTCAAGCCTTGCTGCGTCACCTCGTTCACGACATATAACCTTTGCCGAGTTCCGGGATTTCTTACTCCTTTTACCCCGAAAAGCTTCTCCGGAGGAAATTTATAGATATTATGAAGTTACAAGATTTATGGGGGATGACGGTCGGGGGCCTGTTCGAGTTACGATGGAGGGTTCGTGAGCATTCTATCCCTGCCTTTCTCTCCCCGACATACCCTTGTTTTTTTTTCAGGAGACGCTAGCCTCAGTGCCGAAGATAAACCTCCAGACTCTATGTTACACAAGAACGCCAAATTGGGTGGCATTAAACTGACTGCTGCAGGCCCTCATCAACGTTCATCCCCATCTGCACAAAGTGGGGGTAATGATGCCGAGGACCTCGAGGACGGGGTTGAGGATGATCACCATGGGTTCCTTGAACGGAATACAGCTCTTCGGTTTCTACTTGCCGGAGGCATTGCGGGTGCAGGTAAGCTTCGAGCACGACCTCCTTGAATGTTGAATGTCCCAAAAATGAAACTTTTGATCAGTTTCACGTTCTTGCACCGCACCTTTCGATCGACTCAAGGTATTTCTGATTACCAGATCGCCTGACCTAGGTGGGACACCAGTAGGCGGAAAGACTGGTGGAATCGGTGGCGTGAAAACCATGGCCAGCGCGGTTGCGCGTATATATTCGGAAGGCGGAGTTGTGGCGTTTTGGACAGGTAATGGGCTATCGGTGGCAAAGATATTCCCAGAGTCTGCGATCAAGTTTTTCACCTATGAATCTGCGGCAAGTCTATGGGATCAGGAACAGGATGTTTTTGCATAGCCTTATTCTGTGTTTCAGAAACGCGCGTTTGCCAAGTATTGGGATCGTGTTGAGGATCCAAGGGAGATCAGCAACGTGAGCCGGTTTCTATCTGGTGGGATTGGGGGGATCAGCAGCCAATTAAGTCAGTGAATTGCTTTCCTTCTCATAACCTCCGAACTTATCGCCGTCCTTATAGGTATATATCCATTGGAAACCCTCAAGGTAATTCTGAATTATCCATTCTCCGCGGTAAATCAAGACTCATGAATGATCGCAGACACAAATGATGAGCAATGCTGGCAAAAAAAGAACCTTTGCTGAAGCCATGCGGCACCTGTACTCTTTAGGCGGCTTTCGTGCATACTACCGGGGTCTGACAGTGAGAGCTATGTTGTCATGATGGTGCTTACATGCCAATTGACCCCCTTTTATTTTTATTTTAGATTGGCTTGATTGGAGTCTTCCCGTATGTYCACCACRGCACCTTCATTACCGMGCCTACTAATATGATCTWTCACSSTTACAGGTACTCCGCGATCGACATGAGCACATTCGAAGCTCTCAARCTYGCWTATGTCCAATCAACGGGCAARGAGGAGCCTGGAGTAATGGCCCTCCTCGCYTTTGGTAGTATGTCAGGTGGTGTCGGCGCTACGAGTGTGTATCCCCTCAACCTCGTGCGCACGCGGCTTCAGGCATCTGGGTCGCCAGGCCATCCGCAGCGATACACCGGTATATGGGATGTGACGGTAAAAACATGGGAGAGGGACGGCTGGAGAGGTTTCTATCGTGGTCTGTTCCCCACGTTGGCTAAAGTGAGTTTTATGAGATGCCCCGTGCTTGCCGTGAAAGGGGGGGGGGGAGGGTAGTCTGTTCGCCGGAGGATGCTTATATCCGTGGAGCCCTYCCTTGTTTCATTTCGACTTCTTCGCCGGTGGACTTTTTTTTTTAAATGAAG
>JAECYV010000011.1:723162-1010612 GCA_023014305.1 Lepiota subincarnata | reverse complement strand
CGTTGCGGAATTCTGGAAAGGGGGGGGGGGAACAATGAGCTTCCATGTGAATTCGTCATTAAGGTCATTATAGCAGGCGATGAATAAGGTGGGTGCGCATCGGTTGTCGGCAGCAAGCTGTGAAAAAAAAGAGCAGGGATAAATATGCACTGGGTCGGTCGAAATGGGGAGGGATGAATATGTCAATGTTTGGATCGTAACAATAAATAAAGGTGGCACTGGATATTGAGGTCACGAGGGTAGCTGATCAAGCGCGCGCTTCTCCTGAATCAAGATATGGAGTTCGGTCGAAGGTGTCCTGTCGCGTGACCGAGACATGCGGATCTTTGTACGCCAATCCTGAACCCAGTTCCAGCGGGAGGTGCGCTTATCGTCAGGAAGGATCCCGATGGAGTGGGAAGAGTTGGAGGGCGAGATCATGGTGCGGAGACGATCACGGCCGAGGATAGGGGCAAGGGAGAGGAAGGAGAGGAGAATGAGCTTGATGATGATGCGGGGAGACATGAGGAGAGAGGAGATGGAGTCTGGGGTAGGAGAGGGGGTGGATGCCACAGTTTGCAGAATATCGCCAATCTGACGTCAAGGTGGGTTAGTCTGACGCGCTGCAAAAATAGCAAACCCGTGTCGACGCGGGTCTCGGACTCACCTGGCACGTGACGGCGGTCCAGGGCAAGCATCCGATGAAGCTGCCCAGCATACAGTCGCTCAGCGCGACACCGCACACACCACAGGCAATATTGATGCCCGACCAGGGCACAACACCAATGAGCCGCAGAATAGACAACCGCACCCACGCAGGCGACCTGTTTTTGGAGGTATCGGTGCAAGGTTGATCCTGATCGAGTTCTGAATCACCACTGAGCGCGGCCCGCGTCATGTCGAGAGCGCGGGGGAAGAGATACGTCAGGAATGGAGCGAGAGGCGTCGAAAGGAGTGTAGCACACGCGGAGCCAATGGTGGTGAGGGCGGTGAGGAATAGGGTCGCAAGGGCGGGTGAGAACAGGGCTCCAGCTAGCACATTCTGTTATGTACATTTAGAACACAAAGTAAGGACTCGTAGGGTCGGGCACTTACCCAGATAACGCTGCCTGGAATAGACCACGCGTGTTTCCAAATGGCGGAGATGGCCATGACACCCATGACGTGCAGGAGCGGCCAGATGCCGGATTGAGTGTATGCCGTCAGCTCGCGCCCCAACTGAGCAACATCTGCGATCGTTCGCGGCCAAGAGAGCGAGATGGGGAGTGTAGACATGCAGTAGAAGACGAGGGCGGTGGATATAGGCAACAGACAGACTACTAGCACGATTGGAGCATGCACCTGGTCAAAGAAAAAAAAGAAGAAAAAAAAAACAGTAAAAAGCTGGTATGAGTTGTGTGTGCAAAAGCGCGGAGAAAACCGTGCATACCGAAGAAAAGTACTGTATTCGGGTCTGCTTCTCGCTGGTCACATTAAAGGAAGTGGTCCGGGCAGAGGCAGAGAGTGGGAGCACAAGCCCGTCTGTGCTGGAGCGCGGGGTTGATGGATTTGACCATGCAAAGGTGTGTTCGGGCTGGAGATGCAGCCACTGAAGAAGACGGGAAGCCACGACTACGAGCATCGAATGACTGGGTGAATCTGGYTGGGCCACTGCGGGYGCAGGGGATGRRGAGGGCGTGGGTGACGCGGGAGAGGYGTCCTCGGAGCAAAGGCACGAGGAGGAGCGACGACGGCCGAGGGAGTGGTGGGGCTGGAGGGAGGAGGAATGGTGGCGAGAGAGGGGAGGGGGAGGAGTGAGGACGGAGGGCATGGCAAGATAAAAAAGAGTAAGCCAGAAATAATAAGCGGGAAATTGAGCGAGCACTCACTCGCTCACGAGGTCGATCGGCTTGTGCCCCATCAAAACAGCGACTCAGCACACATGACTAAGCATCAACATCACACCACTTTAAGCATCCCTCACAACCTGTCATTGCACAGTACATACGTACTTATTCAATCCCCCGGCCCAGGCTGCGGCTGGCTGCGGCAGYGCATTCCTGGCAGCTCGCTGTGTTATGCTGTTCTCGTCTCATGGCTACCAGTTTCTCATCTTGCAGGACGGGTTGGCCAAACATATCACACGTGGACTACCTCAGGTAATCGGTGGTAAGGGGTTACCGCCCCAGCGGAACAAGCGAATTCGTTTGCGTGTATAGCGCAACTAGCAATGGTTGTATCACGGGGTTGTTGCTGAGTAAAAAAGACAGAGAGTGATACATCTGTAACAACCGAGCAGCACGGGGCCGGRTGAAGCAAAGAATGCACCCTCCCTCTTTTAGTGTGCCCTCCTGCTTTCCTGGATAACGATAGACAGCTCCTCCAACTTGCGCTTCGAGCGGAGAAGGGTCCCGAGCTACACAAAAGACGTTAGATATAATCTTATCACTAACAGCATAAACACACATACCCTCTTCTTTGTCAGTTTTCTGGCCTTCTTATCCTGTTAGGGGCCGCAATGAGTCAGTCATAGTCTCAAASCGACATCATTCCATGAGCACCTTGGAGTTCCTCAACAATTCCAGTACTCGGCGCTCATATGCCGAGAACCCGGCCACCTCCCGAATGACGGATCGTACAAATTTGGTCTTGGTCGACTGCACACCCTTACGTTGGCTGGGGCGGAGGGTTTTGGGGATGGGGGTTGTGGGGTGACCGGTGTTGAGGCCGTAACGAAGATCTGAGCGAGACGACGAGTCGCAAGCAAATCAAGACACATCGAATGTAGCAGATAAGCCAGTCCATCAGCAATGTTCTCGCTATGTCCAAGGCCGACGGAGCACTCACTGCTGCGAACCATTTTTGTGTATCTTGACGAGGTGGTTGGTTGGTTTGTCGTCGAGTATGGCTTCGTAGGTTGGATGGCCTGTGGATCACGTGTAGCACAAAAGTGGTGGCTCAGTCCTGTACAGTTCATTCTCACGCTAGCCTGCAATCTAATATTATCTTATCTTATCTTATCCAGAAATAGAGGGCCTATGATTGCTGTAGAGAAAAGGGGGGAAAAACAAAGAAAACAACAAAAAAAGACCAAAAAATGGTTGCGTATACTGCGTAGAGTCACTGGGTCGCCCCAGCCCAAATCTCAGCCCTTGGTACCCACTGCTTCACAACCCGCAAGCCACTTGCCCCGTTGCTCGAGTGCACAGATGATGCTGTATATTGCCCTGGAGAGACAGGGCTCTTTTCCCGAGGTGTGTACGGCACTCCTTGGGAAGTTGGTGACGTTCGTGCAGAGCTCACACTGGGCGAAGGTGGTATCAAGGAGTGTTTTTTTCCTTGACCTCGAGTGCTACCACCCTCTTCTTCCTCCTCCTCTTCGTCGTCGTCGTCATCCCCGTCCATTGCGTCCTGCATGTATATGTGAATTCTAGTAACAAGGATCAAGAGAAATCCACATGTACCGGATCAAAGTCCTCCATCGGCCTGTCCACATCCTCCTCGAGATCATCCTCATACTCGTCATCATCGTCATCATCTATCCACCTTCCTCTCCAGTCGACTGCATCCAAATCCTCGGGGTCCTCAGGCCTCAACCTCAGCCACTGCATCCTCGGGCCACTTTTGGCCCTCTCGCTCACTTTAAACCCATAGATCCGCGGCACATACACATACCCCGCCGCTCGCTTCTGGCCGCCATTCGGATTAGGGTTCACAAACGGTGACGAACGCGGATTGCTGCCTTGCGAGCTGCGCGGAGAAGCCTGGGAATCATTCGCTTGAGGGGGTCTCCAGAATGGTGCCGGAGCCAATTCACGATAGGTTTGGAAGAACAAGTGGGGGAAAGTCGTCCCAAAGAATGCACCTGATTCAGGGCAATGTCAGAAAGAAGAATGCTGAGTGGGGCTCGCGCGTGGCTACAGCCGTGTGTATGCCACGAGGACGGATGGAGGGGGCAGGCACTTACCATCCACTCCTTGGAAACGGCTGCTTGGGGGAACATATATATCATTACAATTCGGGCAGAATAATTTGACGGTGTCGAGTCCTGGTATGTCTGAGCGACCGCAAGGTACAACGCTCGTACCCATGCAATACACGCGCGGGCAAATCCCGCATATACCGCCTTCGTATTTTTCGAGCTGTGGGGAACAGTGAGCTCTGGCAGTCAAGACGTTCGTGTCAAGGGGTCGGCACTAACCATCGCTTGAAGCCCGGCGCGAGTAAGGATGAAGCGTTGGTGTACAAGCCCGTACAGCATTTCGGCAGATGACTCTACGATAGAGACATCTGGAATTTTGGAGTTATCCTCATCTGAGAGAGCCGTGGGGAGGTCATTACACGCGCCCGGCGGACGAAGGAGCGATACAAGGATAAAGAACCCACACCTGGTTCGACGTCTAGCACCATCTCCATAGCCTCCTTCCAGAAGGGTACCATGTTGTTGAGGCCAGTCAGATTAAAGTCATCCTCGATGAACTCCTCGCTAACTTCGCAAAAGTACTCGTGTCCAGGCAGAGAGCAAAACCAACTGATCCAGGTCAGCGTCGAGGTTGGGGTGGAGGATGCTGGGGAACCACTCATTATCAGATCCAATGCCGAGCAGATGGAGTTAGATAGAATGAAAAGACGAATGAAGACACAAGCAACGAGGCAGGCAGCTGAGGGCGATGAATTGAGTAAAGTAAGAAAGTGACACGCACTGTAGCCATCTTGCTCTTCGGGTTCCTCCATGATCTCATCCCCTTCACCAGTTGCGCTGACCTGCTCCTCTTCATCCAATGTTCGTTGCGACATATCTGATGCCAGGGGCTGCCGCGAAGCCATCAGGCAATCAGCTGGTCGTCGTCCCGGTCGTTGATAAAGGTGTTCAAGCTGCACGGCTATGCTTTCTAAACTCCGATCGATCTCAATGGACACCACCTCGTGCACCTCCTCACAGGTCYATAACCTCAACTCTATATTATCGGCCTATCGTATTGTACATATACCTACACGTTACTGCCTTTGTTGCATGACCCACCCACATTGATGGACCTACAATAACCAACAATAGTAGTTGCCCTATAACCCAGCTGACTAGCCCGTAACGGACTGATCTCCACCCTTCAAGATCCCGTAACTCGGCAGCAAATGTACTGATTGTAGTGAGGCACCCACAATACCCATCCGCCAGGCCTTGCAGCAGTGAACAAGTGGGAGGGGACACAGGGTTCGGTATGCTCTGCAGTACATGAAATACTGCCAACAGTGCTGTCCCGGTTGAGTTGGCGACCAGTGTGCCCAGTGGTAGTCCCCGGATGAGGGGATTCATGTATATCGATAGCAGGTACCGGGTCAGTGCACCCGGATATGCAAATAGAAGCGACGCAGTCGCTCTATGCCGAAATCTAGGGTACATCTTGAAATAGGCCGGGAACAMAGCGGCATACATGCACACCGAGATCACATAAAAACAATATCGTACGGGTTTTCCGGGAAACCTCGGGGACGGCAGGTRTGGTGCGAGKAGGTTGGCGATGCTGTATCCAAACGAAACCGACGCCAGAGAGAGTGAAAACGTGAAGACTGATTTCCCAACGCCGTCTATGAACTAGAAAAGCTCAGTGATCCGTCAGAAATAGAAGAAGACACTCACACTATGGAAGCCGCTGCGCTGGAAATCTCCAGCATTGGTCCAGGAATTAAAGACGTCGAGTTGCCAGCCCGAGAAGGTCGTCAGTGATCCACAAAAGCCTTCCTTGTTACTAAGAGAGTTGTCTATTTCTGCTTCATAAGAAAATACCTGTAGTCAGAGCTGTATAAAGTGGTGCATAGCTGAAACATTGCGTTTCAGTGCAAGTCAAGGCACATCTAGCAGACCGACATACAATCGACCTATTGGTTCCTTCAATCTCAGCCCGAAGCCCATGACCAGACACCCCACAGCCTGAGGATAGGCGAGAGGAAATATRGCCTCTCCATCATAAGAAGCGAGCGCCACCAAGCCCAAGCGTGCGAGGGTGCCCAAGATGGATGCTGGGATGAGGAGAACTAAAACTGGGAAGGAGAGGGGAGGGTATATTTTGGTGGGTTTTGTGCCTTCCTCCACGACAGGGGGTCTGTCTATCTGCTCCGCGTCCAGGTCCTCGAGAGGAGGATGGTGGCTGGTGGTATCGGGAGGCATTGGCGTGAGAACTTGGACGAGGGATTAGATATGTCTATTTTTAGACAGGCTCTCTCCCCATATGCGGCAGATGCGCCCCAGCTACAGCCTATGACAATGACAGCCCCCGTCTTGTCGGCTGACATATCTTATGTGCCTGGCCCAAAATTAGCGTCCTATGAGTCAGAGTCTTCGAGTGCTGAAATTTTACAGGCCAGAGCGATGGCATATATACGGCACATGGGTACGCTGTGACGAGGCGAACACGGACACGCTGTCTTAGCTGATTGGAACGCCGCAATAAAAATAACCAATAGGAGCGAGTCAAAACATGTCAGAAAGAAGCGAAGTCCATCTGGTATGCACTGTGAGCCAGCAGACATTAAGTCCTTCATCTACACGGTACGTATAGAGCCATCTTGATCCTCGCCATTAGGCTGTACGAGGTCGAGCAATTCTACTCAACAGCCTTGGTTATTGATGGATCGTGGTTGTAAGATGAAGAAAGGAAACAAAAAAAAAAAGTTTCAACAATAGTCAGTTCAGGGCTGGCCTATGACACAAGCGCCCGTGAATATACCCACGGTCATGATGTCGGATCACGGACACCCCCGCACGTCTTCCCTAGTGTTTTTGAGGGAACCCCCCCCTCAATTCCAGGTCCCCCTGCCATTTCAGATCGACTTCCGCTTACACATTCAACGACGCCCTCCCAGTCGACACCAGGGGTTGTCTTCCACCGCCGTCGTTACACTCTTCTCTCTCGTACGCCGTCCTTATCTACTACTCCCYCGTCCCGCATGCATCTATGCCGCCCTCCTCCGCCCTCCCCGACTTGTACTACTTTCTGTTTGCAGCCTACGAACCCTTTTTAACCACTCTTGGTTTTCTGGGTACCCTATGGTACGTACTCTCCAACAATCGGGTGCATGGTACTATTCCCGACGTCAGAACCCCCCACCCCCTTCCAGCGATCCTGCAACCGTAAGAATCACTATCACTACCTCTTAACCCCGTGTCTTCCCATTCATATGTTGTTGCCTCTCGTCATTTGCTCAACAGACACACAACTCGCAAGCACCCTGGCCGACGGGCATCTTACCACCCGAGACACTCCCGCGCGCAACCCTGGTCACTACTATCCAGCTCGCCCACGTTTGCGCCCTCATCGGACTCGTCAATTGTGTCGTTTTCACCACCGTYCGTAAACACCTCCACGACAATCTTCCCCTTCAAGAAAAGATTGTCCGGGCACTCATGACCCCCCTCCTAATTGGGGATGTTCTGCACATCATTGTGACATTGTGGGCTTTGGGCGACCAGAAGTTTGATTTGGCTAGCTGGAGTCCCATGCTATGGACTACTATCCTCCTCGGGCTTACCCTGATGCTCCCGCGGATAGCCTGGCATCTGGGTATTGGCCGTTATGTTGATGCGAGAGATGGGAGGTACTCGAAAAATGCAGGACAGGAAAGGGTAGTGCTAAAATCTTAATGTGGATATTGGTTTTCCGGAAAAGGGTATAGTGGGGTGGTGTGTTAAAGTCCCCGCTCGGTCTGACTGGTCATGCTGTTTTGATTTCTGTCACATCTGGATCTCTAGTATACACAAATCTACATGTAAAAACCTCTGTGTACCTGCATGGACTTGACTAATCAAGCGGTATCAGTTTCCTGCAAATTTCAGTTACAATATAAGCTCCTTGTGGCAATAGGGGGCACTCGTGTGTGACCRCAAGAAGACTAAAAAAAATCGGRTAGATAGCCTAGTAAGGCGCGTTCACAATGCTCGAACGGCTGGCAACCTTGTTCCCCGATAGGGAATAACGAGTTGGCTTCTTGAGCTTGTTCTTATTAATAGCGAGTACGTTATTATCCAAAGCCACGATCTGTTGTTCCCAGAGATAATCATTAAGCAAATGTACGAGGGGGTATGGTCAACAAAAAAAAACTCACGATCTCCTTATCATCCCCAAACTTGAAGTTATCCTGCACGACATGATCTTCGTACTTCTTAATCTCATACCGATCAAGGAAACCTTTTTTGACTTTGGCAAAGTCCCAGGCGATCACGAATTGGCCGGTCGACGTCACGATGGCGTTTTCCTCTTTGCCTTCGCCTTGATTAAATCTATACAGCGGGATGGGGTTAGCTCATACAACAAGATGACCCGGGGAGGGGGGATCTTACGAACCTGGCGGGGGTAAACGCAATGTTRTGTCCCATATACGCCACATGTTCTGCTCTCAACTGCAGTCTCCTTGGTATCGGCTTGGCAGTCGCSGGGAAACTGCGGTCAAAGCCCAACTGCCCAGCATACCGCCCCTCTCCRATCAACGTGTCAATGAGCAACAAATAGGTTTTTGTGGTGGCCACAATATACCGCCCATCCGCAGTGACATCGATACCAATAATAGGATCTCCAAGCGGTGGTAAGGCGGTCTTTGCATTCTTCCCGATCGTATCAAAGAGGCGAATGTCACCCTTCTCGCTGGCCACTGCTAGTTTCCCGTCTCTTGTTGTAGTGATACCGGAGAACTTGTTCTTGCTGACATATTGTTTGTACTGGCTATCGACGAGTTTGGTGCCCGAGATACGAGGATCAATGCGGAAGAGGGCGTTGGAAGATGTTCCGACAATTGTTTGCTCCCTAGTTGTGGGTGCGAACTTGTTCTCGGGAGCRATGTTGATAACTGGGATGTCATCGTGAACTTTCCATTCCTCSACGATYTTCCCGCGCTCAATATCCATACTGTAGAGYGAATTGTGTTCTCCGGGGTTCATCAAGATCATCTTGGTATCTTGGTCRTGAAGCATCACCTGGGCGGTGAGAGAAGATGAGTTGCTGGYGRCGCGATGGAAAGAGAACGCACATGTGCGGGTTTAAATTCCTTGCCCTTGGGAGTRGCAATCTTGCTAATRGTTGCRTAGTACTTAACGCCTGCTTCATCCGAATGGTTGAAAACACCGATGTTGTTGCCCCGGACGACRTACGAGCGGTCGCCCTTGTAACCGACGGTAAGCTGAGAGTTACGGTCCCCTTTTTTGAGAGCAGGAGGAAGYCCCTCGTCCTCTTGCACACTCTCATCCTCCTCGTCTTCTGAATCTAAAAGATCATCAGAAYCTGGGAGTAGGTTACACCTGRWAAAGATACCTCTTTCAGGTTCRAGTTCAGATAAAACTTCATCCTCCTCCTCTTCTTCCTCTGAAACATCTTTCATTTCAACATCCTCCGTGGAGCTCATGACGTAGCGCTGTTCATCCTCCTAGAAAAACAGTCAGAAWATATTCACCGAATTGCRTGCGATAAACCTCGCACCTTGATCTTTGCCCACGGTGTCTGATGCAAACTCTCCCACAGACAATGCACAAAAATTTCCGATGCCTCTGCGTAGTCCTCCGAGGTTGCGAACCTCAAACACCAACTATCCCCCGAGCCATCCGCGTCCATATTGTTCCAGGTGATCGACAACATCTTGTGCGTCCACTTGGGGTTCATATCAGAGGATATATGGTGCGCGAGAAGTAAGTGATTGCCATTGTGCGCTGCGAGCCAATATTCAAACTGCGCGTCTGTTCTTCTGAGAATGCTTGCCGTGAAGACACCTTGTGTTTCGAATCGTCCATTTGGAATGTCCCAGTGATACAGGACAGCCTCTTTCTTGAGAATCTCCTCAGTATTCGGAACAGACATGGACGTGGGTGTGGAGGATACGGCTGTTTGAGGTGGGGATGCTGGGGCTTCTACAGTGGTGGCTGAGGTTGATTGACGGGGGGTTGCCGGAGGTTGGGGTGTTGAATCTGGTTGGGCAGAAGACTTGGAYTTGGATGGAGCCTTGGATCTTGATGTACTCTTGGCCTTTGGTGCAGGGGGACTGGAGAGGATTATTCGAGATTGGTAGCTAGAGAGGGGGGGATGACGTACCGCCAGATGAACTCTTCAAAGTCAGAATCCTTCGTTTGGTCTGCGCTGCGCCTATACTTCCTTTCATACATTGCCCGATACATGCAAGTCTCAAAGAAGGCCTTCGTCGGATCGTTTGTACCCACAGCAACGAATTCAAAGAATTCGTCAACRTCACCGTTGAGGTCACGCCATAGGAAAGCGGGTTCATCGTCGGTGGTGCTGGTACGGAATTCAAGCTCTTCACTGATGAGGAAGGTCCTTTCTTCGTCGGCTGAATTTGGGTGTGGAGTAAGTATGTGGATAGGAATGCCGGGACGGATGGGGGGGCTTTAACCTACTTTCATCTTCGTCTTCGAGGAGCTCTTGATCGCCATCCTCGTAGACTTTGGTCACGACGAGTTGAAAGTTGTGCTCCAATGAGGGAACACGGCGGATGGTGATCATCGCCTCATTGTATCTTGGAGAAAGACAAGTTGAGCTTGGGGTGGGRCGACAAAGGACTGGTGAAAGACGCACATGCATTCTCGTGATGAACGGATGTTTCCCGGGCGGACGAGATARAGCTGTCCTGGGTAGATGTCARAGAGGTGAAGGACAAGGAGAGAAGAAGAAAAGAAGCTACCGGTGGAGATCTTGACGACTTCTGCAGCATTTGGGTCCTCTGTTTGACGATGCGATCAGCGGTGATGATGACTCTAAGAGGCTGAGGTACGAACGCCAGACTCTGCCGATCACTGACAGGCCATGAGCAGGCTAGACACGGGAATAWTGTTGTGATTGATACTCACAGTTCCTGAAGATGTTCATGGTGGGACGGCGGAAGTGCACTCCACGCTGTGTGACCTGCGTCACATTACACTCTTCGATCTGCCATGTCCACCGCTGGTGAGTAAACGAAAAAATAACAAGAATCCGGGGCCAAATGGCCACTTATGCCGTGTCGCAGCACATTTGACCACACCTGCAAAACAAAGCGATGTAATTGGGGGTGTAAGAGCATTTCTGACCACAACTTGRYTATTGCATTGYGAATGACGTGTCTACTACAGTTTGAAGGCTCCCCAACCTCCACGTTTTCCTCATCCACGACCACATCCAACCACGACCTATCTACGTTACAGTCGTTTCGTAATGCCATGGGCTCGGTGCACTTGTCCCCTGCAATGATGCAGCAGCACCCTCAACGCCAGCTATACGTGCGGGCAGATCCTGCATTATTAACATGCTTCGACCCAGCGGACAAGGAGCTGTATGACTTGTGGGCACCAAGACGGTGAGGGGAGCACATTTGCWMAAGGGAGGTGCTGGGTTGCGGCGGTGTGTAGTAGATATCATTATCTACGAGAGATCACTTAGGAATGCAGCCAATCCRCCAAGCTGAGTGCTGTCCTGCTTCTGCTTTTGGCGCTCCTTTTCTTTTTCGCGGGTCCGAGCGAGGAGTTGCTGCAAACCGGACTTGTGCTTTGGACGACGGCTAGATGTGGGGGTAGTGGCAGGGGTTTGGGGGCTGGGTGTGGGTGCCGTGTCAGTCGCTGCGGCATGTGGAGAATGGATTGGTCTTGGCAAAGGGGTGTCTACTGCTGTCCCGCAGATGCGACAGGACCTGCGGTGGATGCGGGCGGCGGATGACTTTCTGGCAAAAGTGCGGGAGTGGTGAACGAGGAACGACCCGCAGCGCTCGCAGGAGGGATCGCGGGCGGGGAGAGACGGGTCTGGATGGAGGATGCGGGCGCGTGTTGCATGGAGGGCGGCGAGTGGAGGGGCGGCGGGCAAGAGGACAAGGGGCAGCGCGTGTCTGAAKGCGATTGTGGAGGAGTCCATGGCAGTGTTTRTACGTGTTTGTATGCAGGCTCTTTATTGTTCTGTCAAAGGGCATAAAGGTACCCAGYGCCTTGCTCGCACACTCTTCTTCCCCAGCCATGCCGTCCCTCCAGCCAGCCCACCACCCCCGCAGACCCTCCATCTCCACCCCTATGCAGTGGCTCTCCCGCAACAGCTCAAAACCCGCCGCTCCAGGCCTCGGAGGCGCAACCGTCGTCCGCACCCCCGAGGATGCCCTCAGAGACACCAATGTTCGCGTCAACTACGACCCCAACACCCGCACCGTCGCGTCGCAGCCTCCGTCACGCTACACAGGCCAGTCGGCTAGTCCGCCTCTTCCTCCTCTCCCTCTTCCCGACGAAAGCGAAGCCGAGTTGCTTGAGGACACGCCCCGACGACCTCCCCGGCCTAACCGCGCCGTTCCTGCCGCCCCGAGCCCCACCCCCTCCTCTTCCTCCTCCCAGCTCAGCAACCTCCGGCCCTCACTCAAGTCCCGATCTAGCACTGCCGTGGAGGACCTTCCCCAAGTGCCCCCCGTTCCTTCCCATGTCCCACTATCTGCACCTATCGTTCCCTTTACTCCCATCCTCGTGTCTGCACTGCTGGAGCCAGACACTGACCCCACCAAAATCATTGTCACGCTGGAAACGTGCACGTCAAGTTTCAAGTCGACCTTGTCAACTCTCTGCTCTAGACCCTCCCTCCTTGCAGACTACCTCACCTTACTCACGCGGCATCAAAGCAACTCCCAGGCTTCCTCCGTCTACTCTACAGAAAGTGCTGATATTGAAACCTACCGAAGCCACCTTACCTCCCAAGGCCTGCTTCCGAACCCCTCAAGCCCCGCTTCCCTTCACATTTTCCTTGACAGGCCCAGTGCACCGTGAGCTCCCCCTTTCTGCCTTGCATGATATTCTTTGCCTTGCCTGACACTCCTATCTTTCAGATATGCTCATGTCCTATCGTTCCTGCGCTCTCCGTCTGTCTCTCTTGAATGCCCGCCCTGTCTCCCGCGGGCCGTCCAGCTTTCCTCGCTCACTCAATCAACATCAAGTTCCGCTTTCAACGTCAAACTAGATGCCCTCCTCGAACTCCGCGACGAGTCCGCTTACCTTGGCCTCGAATCACTCCACAAGCTGTGTACAGACGAAATTCGCCAGAGGCTAGTTCATGCTCCCAGAATGCATGTCAGAGGAAACAGTCAAGGYAGCATCAACACCATGATGGGYCCGGGATTATTACCAGCTRTCGGCGGCGGACCAATGTATATACACAGCCAGCACGCCTCTGTGTACAGTCTCCACACCCTCGCCGAGCGTATCGAGGATGATTTGACAGGAACCAAGGTCATGGATAATAGGGTGTCACGAGAGTCTGACAGCCTGGACGACGAGCTCACGCCCGCTCATGCAACAATCACTCGACATGGGAAAATTCCTTCCGTGTCTTCCACAGCGACATCTAAAGCTGCATCCTCTTCGTCCTACTCCCCATCCCATTCCACCCCCAACTCGCCACCTCAAACGTACTCCCGCCCTCAGAGGCACATGAAATCAGAGTCGATGTCATCCGTCCCTACTCGCACGTTACCTACTCCTGAGATTACCCGGCGGCTCCCGAGTCGAGATAGGAAGAAGAAAGGACAGCAACGGAGTCCATCCCCGTCAGTGGGAGTGGCACGGACCGGTCCCCTAGTTGGTTGGATCTAGGCTTTTCAAATTTTCACGCGTTCATCGCGTTTGCTTGAAGGGTACTAGGATTTCACTCTACCCCTGTTGGGACACCATTGAGTGGCGTCATTTCAGGTATATATATATATATCTGCGCTATACATATCTTGCAAGTTTTCCAATTCGCAGCTGTCGTTAGATCATCTCGCATGCATTCATCATAATCTTAATCATATTTTTCCTCATTTATATACGCACTCACGCATTGCCTGTTCTTAGTTGGTTACATCAGAATGCTAGCATACGTTTATTTGGTACACAATGAACGGGGGGAGGTGGTATCCAGAATCAAAGCACAGAGACGCCTCGTGCAGATCTCTTGATCCATATATCTCAGGAATCCAGCGTAACAAGTGATATATATTCTTTCGTGAGTCGTAAGGTAAGACAGGAAAGTACATCAGAGGGCGCCTGGTGTGGGCCTCATCAATTACAGTGGGGAAATGGGACATGAAAAACATTGTAGGCAGCATGGAGAAGAGAATGCGTGTATACGCATGAGTACAGCCGAGTTGGGGCTTGTCATAGTATCCACACACCATCATTTGGAAAGGGAAGGGGGGGACGGGGGGAGAGGCAGATTAAAAATACAACCGAAGGCAGGGTGAAAAAACAAACATGGGCATAGAGTAACTATTCGTAGTTATTGTGGAAAGAGTGGAAGCTGTTCAACGCATTTCAGCGGGAGCAGCGTAAGGGTTGACGCTGTAGACCTTGATGACCGGAGGACTCTTTGTCAAGTCTGCAGTGACAATAACCTGTGATAACTATTAGTACTCGCGTGTGGCTCGGCATCTAGATCACCACTCACAGGTACAGTCATGAGCTCACGGATGTCCTGTATCTTGTGACCTGCAGGAGTCATCCTCAACCCTTCAAATTCGGGCTTGACTTTTGCCATAGAAAGTAGTCGTTGTTTGGAAGTCTCGTGAACAACATCTTCGGTATTTCTCCCGAGAACAATCTCATCATCATCGAACAGTGCGTTTTCGTCTTGAACCGAACGGGAAGCAACTTCCATCTTGAAAGCATGTTGTTCCGCATTCTGCTTGACCTTCTTCAAGTGTTCGTCATCGCTATTCTCGGCCAACCAGGTTATTACATCGCGATCGGACCAGTAGATCTGCAGAGTGTGCGTATGCTCATCATAAACGTGATTCTACACCGGGAATTCAGTTCCGGGACTTTAAGGCCGTCTAATTTAGATGTACTCACATCGATGGGCATCTGATCCACGTGGACACGCTTCTCGATCCCAAACTCTGGTACCAAGACATCGAAAGCAGCATCAAGAACATTGATAACCTTTGCCTGGCGGATCACAGGACCATAACGATGCGTGAGGTCGGAAATGAAAACGCAGAGGAAGAGATGGGCTGATTGTTCCTGAGCAAGGGTAGCAGAATCCCGTTTGCTTTACAAGTTTGTGAGGTAAAGACCGAGATCGCAAAAATCTGAACTTACATGTTACATTGTTGTGCCACTTTAGCAACTGCGTCTCGATCCATCGTGAATTTGATTTCAGCTGACAACGTTGTGAGCATTGATGTCGGGTCAGAGTAGAAAAATACCTCATACCTCCTCCTTGAAGAATGGCATCCAGTTGACGATGTACAAGGATGTCGGCGTAGCGACGGATAGGAGACGTAAAGTGGGTATACAGTGGTTGATTTAAGGCATAATGCTGGTATTTGGCAATATCGAGCATGCCAGCACAGAAGTACTTGGCGCGTTGAGTGGCCTTGAACGAAAGCAATTCAAGAAGCATTCGAGCGGTGGGGTCCGTGACTGGTTCAAACGATTTCATAAGCGCTCCAGCAGAGGATGTGTCCATCGAGTAGCCAAGCCGTTCCGCTCTTTGAACAAAGTTGTTCTACCACTTGATATGAGCCCCGATCGATACAAAACAATAGCAGGGGAGTATGCGACTTACAAGACGGCGTTCAAGCGGGGTATCGTGACGGCGAAGGAGGGCCTGCTCGGGCAAGTGCACTGCGACATGTTGAGCCACTGAAACATTGGTCAGGAGCATGAACTAAGGGGTTGTAATAAGTCAAAGTCTGAAAAAGACAGTCTCTCAATACCTACCTCTTCGACCAAGTGATTGGCATCAGATACTTTGTATTCCCCACAGTCCGTAGGCAGGCCATTCCCGTCAAGTTGGAATTTCAAGAGCGGGGATCGTAGGCTGAGAGCACCGTTTCGAAGCCTTTCGGTGCGAAGCTGGTGGGCCAGGTCAAACAAGATCTTGATGTCATGACTAACATCCCGAACATCTTGCTCGGGAATGACAGGAACACCGCCCAAAGGCTTTCCTTCGATAACATTCTGCGCATCCTGATATGATAATTTTGCGGCGGATCTGTTGGTGATTGAGAAGGCGATCACAAATCATGAATTCGGGTAGACGCACTTGATAACGGTCTTTCCGAACCACTTCTTAACAATATGAGCATCTTTCGTCATTGTGAAGATGACGGAGAATGCGAGGCGCTCTTGATTGGGTAGGAGACTGCACAATTGCTCACATAGCACAGGCGGAAGCATTGGAACTGCTCTTTGCACCAAATAGACACTCGTGGCCCGTTTACGAGCATCACGATCCAGCGCAGTATTAGGCTTGACAAAGTAGGAAACATCGGCGATATGGATGCCAATATCATAGGTACCATCATCATTGACCTTGACGGATAGTGCATCATCCAGATCCTTTGCGTCCTCGGGGTCAATGGTGAAAATCCTCTCACTGCGCAGATCCTGACGAATTTTGAGCTCGTGGTCGGGAACACTGGCCATCAAGTGAGTAATTTGCGCTCATAATAGGAACATAACAAACTTACGTCCAGGGAACGGGTGGGATACACTTGAGAACATTGTCCGTAAATTCCTCGGTCGGGAAATTACAGTCCTTGAGAAGTGCACTGGTCTCGACCTCAATATCGCCAATAGGGCCGAGCTCTTCGACGAGGGTACCAAAAGGATGAAGGGAGCTTATAGGCTGCAGAGAGGGAGATTAAAGTCAACGCGGTTTCAAAGTAGGTCAAAGAACGTACATGACGTTTGATGCAGGCGACAAAAAGCTTGTTGGCGTATGCCTCGGCATTCTGGACGAAGTCAGGCGGAGCTTGCTCGGTAGGGATCGCAATAAGAGGAACGCGTTTGTCAGTAGGCTTGAACCAGACAATTTTTGGACGCTCGATGGGGCCACGACGAGGTTCTTCTGCGCGGTCACCTTCCCTCTCGCGTCGTTCAGCCTCTTGCTTTTCTTTAGTGGCTGCAGAAGATGGACGGAGTAAACCTAAGGTCCCGGAAAACAGTTGTCCAGGCATGCGCTCGACTACCGCTACAACATGTCCTGCAAATTGGGGTTTGATTTCGTCCGTCACCCTGAAACCATGTCAAACGGTCGTTTCATGAACCGAGAAAAAGTRCTCACTCCTCGTCTTCAAAAAGCATTAAACCTTGGCCCTCAACCTCGACATCATCTTTTTTCTTGTCGTCCTTGCGACCAACCTTCGAATCATATGCAGCATTCTCTTCCTTCTTCCTTTTCTTTTCTTCCTTCTCCTTCTTTGTTCCCCATACCTCATCAACATCGAGTAGCTCAACAGCCACAATATCTCCTTCTAGGGCGCGGTTGCGATCTTTGGAACCACAGATATAGATATCGGCGTCGAGTACTTCAGTCGCTACATAAGCGTCAGACCTATTCCTCTTATTGACACGTAAGATCCCGACAACCAACTTCCCAGCGGCGAGAAGGGGAGGAAGCGAAGCTTGAGGAAGGTAGGGGGCAAAGAGGGACTTGCGCTGAGGCTGATTGACCTGCTGCTGAAGTTGATTCTGGAACTGCTGCTGCTGCTGCTGCAACAAGTTGATTCCCCCAAGGCCTAGACCCATCATGTTAGCAGCCATCATGTTCGGCAGCATATTGGGGAAACTGAAGGACGCCATCTTATGGTGATGACCGCCTGCAGCTGCGCGGAATTGTTGCAGACTTTGCAACTGAGCCTGGGCTTGAGCCAGATCATCCGCAAAGGCGCCGTTGTTCTGTATGCCACCGACACCTCCATCTACAGAAATGAGCTGATATCCCTGACAAAAATTTGAAGATACCCACTGATACGCCACGTCGAATCAACCCGAGATACCTGCCTCGAGTGGCCGCCATTAAGAACAGGAGGCGGTGCGAAGCCATCATCATAACCATCCTGGGAAGTAGGGAAAGTGAAACTATTGGATCCCGGTTGGTTGCCTAAGTTTTTGTTAACAACATTGACGCTGTGCCTTCGCCCATGACCACGAGGCACACCCTGAGACTGTGCATCAAAGCTCAAGTTCAGGCTACCAAACTGTCCCATAGGATTTTGGGTTTGGGGTGCCTGTCCAGGCAATTGGCTTTGCACTCTCCTATGATTACCTCGGTTGGGACCAAGCCCAGGTGTCTGGAAGGAGCTTGACGCGATTTGCTGATGATACAAAGCTTGCTGCTGTTGTTGAAGAGCTTCAATTTGCTGCTGGATGGCAATCTTCACCGCAAACCTTTGAACACGAGCACAAAGAACGAGAAGGGAGCAACGCACCTGTTCGGCCATGATTCCGGTTATCTCGCCACTCTCTGCCTTCCGCTGAGTGACGTCAGGGACGGGAAATTCGGCCGGAAGGCTCTGCTGTTGTTGTTGCGGAAACTGGAATCCTACATCCTCTTCGTTGATGGGCGGACCCAAAGGAGGGTTACGCTTACGTGCCCCAAACATAAAGTTGGGGGCCAATTGAGGCCGACCCGTGGGACCGACAGTCTCCTGAGCCGCAAGCGCAACGAATCGTGGGGGAACGAAGTTTTGAGATTGAGAGCGTGGTTGATGAGTTGGTTGAGTGGGGTAGCGCTCAGAAATCTCGCCCTCCTCAAAAGAGCCGTTACCGTCTTCCTCGATCGTGGCACCAAGATGAGGAGCAAACGAGTTGAAGTTGCCTGAGAGAGCTGAATTGCCCAAGGATGCTGCTTTTCGATGCTTCTGGTCTGCTCCTATGCCAGGATAAGCCGGCGCTCCAGGTTGGAATACGGGCGCGTTGACAGGTAAATTGCTAGGATTCTGAGCGGTTCCGCCGAAAGGGTTCTGGGGCGCTATGACCTGACTAGGGGATGCCGTCTTCAAATCTGCAATGAGGTTCTGAAGGGACGAAAGCGCAGCGCTCGACTCGGTGCCCTGTGGAGCCGGGGAATCAGACACCCTAGCGTCCCGAGAGTTGGCATTTCGAATGGTTGGAGAAGGTGACGGTCCCTTGCGGTGGCCGCCACGACTTCCTCCGGAGGATTTGTTGCGTGAGTCAACCCTCTTGCCGCCGTCGGATTTCTTGGATGTTGTGTCTGAGCCCGACTCTCCAACAGGCGCGCTGCTAGGCTTCTTGTTGCTGCCTCTGGATGAGGGTCGAGTACCGGCTTGATTTGTCGAGACTCCTACAGACTTGGGGTTACCATCGGGGCCATTTTTCTTGGGCCCGCGACTACCCCCAGAGCCAGCAGGCTTCTTGTCCTTCTTGAGCGGCGGTTGGGTTTGTGGCGTAATATCGTCGGTCATGTCGTTCGTAACGTATTTAGACGAGAAATCGACTGGTGTTGTGAGCTCTTTTTTGGGATTTTAGCTTTCAGTTGGCGAAGAGTTCTGTCTAGCCACGTTGTATCAGCACGTTTCACTAGCTCCGGTTTGTATTCTCCCCAATACCCACCTAGAAGTTGGYTTGTGGATGTATTGGACGGCTTTGCCCTGCGGGGCGAGTGGGACGAAGGAATGCAAGCGGGGGGCTTATCGGTGGTGGTGGTGAAAATGAGGGACACTTGATGGTCACTAACCGCGACTAGGGACAAGTCGAATGGCCAGAGTTCCCACGACCCCATCGCCACATATTTGTTGCTCGAAGTGGCGTCAACTCCGTCCTTGTGGTGATGGCCGCCGACACGAGCCAATGATCTATTAGATGTAGTAAAGGTCTAGTCACTATGTGCATATGGATGACTTGCTAACTACGCAAATCCAATTCTAATCCACAATCCGATCTCGGGTTACACCTTGTGGAGTTTCTCTATGATCGCCGCCGTATACTCCTGGGTAGTCGCCTTGCCCCCCAAATCCCCGGTAATGGTTTTACCTTCGGCGATGGTCTAAACTCAACCAGTCAGACAACCGCCCGACTTTTGTTCTCGGTTGCGAATGTAAACATACCGATAGGGCAGCTTTCTCAATCTTGGCAGCATGCTCTTGCAAATTCATATGCCTACATGAGGGTGTAAGGAGACAGTTGCATGCGGTGATGTGACAACAAACCTAAGCATCATCAAGGAGGACAATAGGAGAGCGGTAGGGTTAGCCAACCCCTTGCCTGGTTGCATTAAGGTTTGGATTATCTATAATACTATCCGGTAATGTGGATCACCAACCTGCAATATCCGGGGCCGAGCCATGAACAGCCTCGAAAATTGAGGCATCCTTATAAAAACGTAAGAATGAGGTAACTGAACGTACAAGATGCTCGTACCCGACCGATGTTGCCAGAAGGTGTGAGGCCAAGACCACCAATGAGGCCGGCGCACATATCCGAAAGGATGTCACCATACAAGTTGGGCATCACCATAACACGGTCCGAATATGGCCTCGGATTGGTCACGATCTCAAAAAAGCCTTAGTACAGAGCGGAGGGTCGGGAAAAAGCTGCATGTATACCTGAAGACAGACTCGGTCGAGAAGATCTTCGTCGTAAGCGACGTTGGGGAAGTCTTTAGAGACTTCACGGCAAGCAGACAGGAACATGCCGTCGGACATTTTCCTACATTCAATGAATACAGAAAGCGGCAGGCAGAACAATATACACCGACATGATGTTAGCTTTATGCACAGCGGTGACTCGTTTACGTCCACTTGCTTGGGCGTAATGGAATGCATAACGGGCAACGCGTTCAGACGCATCCCATGTGATGAGCTTAATAGATTGAACCACGCCGTCAATAACCTGGAAAGGTCAAAAATAATCAGAGGAAGTCCCGTCTCGTAGATGCCGAAGCAACTGACTTCATGCTCAATACCAGAGTATTCACCCTCGGTGTTTTCACGGATAAGGACAGTATTGACATCGTCATAGGGTGTCTTGTAGCCTTTAATGGAAACGCAGGGCCGGACGTTCGCAAACAGATTAAAAGTTCGGCGAAGAGTCAAGTTGAGAGAGACATGGCCCTTGCCGACTTGGGCAACATGCGTKAATAAATGTTAAGTCAATACGAACCTATCCTACTCACTAGGTGTGGCCAGGGGACCTACGTGCCAGTCCCATAAGTCATTATACCAAAGCCGAACGAAAGCAAGCACTCACCCTTGAGCGCCACGGTGTTGCGCTTGACAGACTGTATGGCAGCTTCAGGAATAACCGTCTTCCCCCCCTTGAGAACGGGAGTAACGCTGACTTCCTCCCACTGAATAGGGACCTGGAGATAGGGGTAAACAACATCTTATAGTAGCTGAGGCGAAGACAACTAGCATTGGCAGCCGCGTAAATGTCCCTTATGGACTGGCTGATTTCGGGACCAATACCTGGCAACGGCTCAGTACGTGGCACGGAGCAGGAACCACCGGTCCAATAGGCTTACCATCTCCAGGAATCAAAGTAACCGTATATTTTCCCTACCTTCATCCGTCAGCGATACCACTGAGCAGGAAACCAAGCACCCACATTAGAGCTCTTTTGACCTGCAAAAGCAGCAGTCGGTGCAGCAGAAGCATATCCCCGAACAGTCTATGCGCACGTTAGCAGAGCGTCACGGGGGATTAGGCCTCTACTTACAGATGTTTGTCTGAATAACCCCTGCGCGAGTCCTAGGAAAGGCCGGGAGGTTGACAGCATTTTGGGAGGAGGTAAAAGCKTTGGCGTGTCGCCCCGAGTTTCTGACTTTCCGTTGATCGCGCACGTGAGTCCAAAGTACCGGAGATAAGATTCGGTCTCTCGAACTTACATCGAGACTCAGCAGCGACGGCGCACATGTTCTCGGACCTTAGGTCATATCTCTTCTGACGGCAAGGTGCTCATTTGTCGAAGATAAATGAGTCGTTACATAATAGAAACGTAGCATACAAACGGGCTTCAACTATGTACTGAGCAACCCATTGAGCTCCGCGCGGTACCTCTCTACATTCTTCTCTGCTTCTTCGTCCTCCAATGTATCCTGAGTGGTCTGTAGGAGATGCCCTTGAATGTACTGTCCCGAGGATGAAGTGTACAACACCAACCGGAAGCTCTGTCGAGACAGACCCAGCCTGGCCTAATTTGCCATCCGTCAGCTCGAATAACACTTTGTCCACCTCAGCATCAGCCTCTTCTTCCAGTTCTTCATCATCCTCGATATCCAGAGTATCCTCCAGCATTTCCTCAAGGATGCCCGCCTGTCTACTGCTGAATTTTATCCACCAATATAACGATTCGAAGCTCACCTTCGTCATCTCCATGCTCATTTCTCGCATGGTTTGGCTGATTTGAGGCAATCTGATGAGGGAATTCGATAGCTTCATGATTTCCGTTGACTTCTGCAAGGACCCGGTCACTTTCGCCATAGCTAATCGCACCACCCTCATCAGTTACGAACATTGATGTCTCAAGAGCCAACCACTAACCTAGTTGCTGGGCGAGCTGCGTGCTAATGGAGCCAAGTCTCGCTTTGCTCACAGAAAGCCGATCCTTCTGCTTGTTGCTCCTTACAACCTCCTTTGCCAGTATGCGAGCAGACTTCACGTCTCCCTTCGCAGCAAGCTGCTTGACAGTAGTGCGAGCTTTGCTGGTAGCTAAGTCCAGCTGAGGCTCTGTTGTGAGTACTTCGCGTAGTGAGATAGCTGGAAGTTCCGACCTGCCTCATCTCCCTGTCGAGGTATCGCTGCTCAGTCCGTAGTTTGGATTGCCACGCGCGTACCCGCTCTTCCGGTGTAGGGCCATACAGGAAGCGGTTGATAGTTTGCATAGCGTAGAGACCGGCTGCTCATTAACCTGTGTTTGCACTGAGTTGTGACTCGTCAACTGGCCGTTCGTCCCAGTCACGCCAAAAAAGGTATGTGATTGACCATGCAGACTGGTATGCGACGTGGTAAATGAGGGTGAAACTACACAGAAAAACAGGTCCTGGGACGAGTATTACTACAAACTTCACATTAATTGTGACCCCGCACAGTGAACTTCAGATCATAAGTACATTGAGGAAAATAAAAGTGTCTCTGGGTCCTGGCTGCGCGAGTTAGGGCGCGCGCTGGATTTGATTAACCAAAGTTTCCCAATAATTCCAGTCTGATCCATCCAATCCTGTAAGCAGGCGTGGATCAGGCGCTACAGTGGTATTTGTAGTCCCTAACCATGAGGGGAAATCACCTCCTGTCCCACCCCACGACATCGCGCCGGTTGACACATCGATGGGCGCGTTGCTGACGGTGTTACACCAATGGTCCAGCAAGGATTGAGCGGCGGTTTCCTCTTCACCAAGGGGACTACTGGAGGTGGGAGAATTTGCAAAATCCTGTGACTGCAAACGTTGGAAGGTAGGTGACTGGCTCATGTGGTTCTGATTAGTGAAGGCGAGTGACGGCGATTGGGGAGTCGAATCTTTCATGTTGAGGTTGAGTAAGGATGGGAATGTCTTTGTCGATACCGGTCTTTGGAGACTGAGTAAGAGTTGAGCCTGTTGCTCTGGTTTGCTCTGGTCTGCGAGGGCCGAGCGGCGCGCTTCCACAAGAGACTCGGCTTGGGATGCTTTGGTCCTGAGGAACTCTATTGTCTTTAATTCGCGACGAGTAGTCTCGTCAATCTCGTGCATCCCTTCGTGGTCCTTCATGAAGCCATCTAGAATGGCGTGCATTTTGTCCGAGTGTCTCCCTCTGGGCTCCAGGATGAAGTAGATGCCGCTGATCATTGCTGTCTGAAACTCGCGGTACGCATTGCTTAGCGAGTCCCGAGTATCCTTAGATACGCCTTCTCTGAACACCTGCCGYACCTCGTAGTCTTTGATGGCCGACTCGAAACATGCCACACGAGAGCGAGCATACCGCTCTGATTTGAGGCGCCGGAGGAGATAAGGTCGATGTAGGCTGATCCTGACGAATAGAATCTCTGTGATCAGCAGAAACCTGTGAATGGGAATATACTGGTGCGTTTCATCAAGGCTGGTGTCGGGGCTGAGGCCGTAGTGAGGGGGGAGATTCGAGATAAATTTGAGCAACTCGTCATCAAGGGCCACAACTTCAGAGTAATGGCTCTTTTCCCTGACTTGCTGAAAATGGTGCACGATGCGTCCAATAATTGAGGCTAGCTGATGGCGCAAAATGACGAAAGTCATTGGCGTTGGGGTTGATAGTGGCGGGGATTCGTAGGTGGACGTGGCAGTGGATTCGTCATCAATGTTGGATGGGATTTTAGTTGAGGTGTAATCATCTTGAATTGAATTAGGTCTACCCAAGACCAGAGCGTACGAACGATCAGCGTGGTACAGGTATGACCTGGAAGAGGATCAATGATGAACGAATGAACGCCAGGGGCTTGGCGGAAATCGGTTACCATATTCGTCGTCGGTATTCAACATGAGGAGGATCCATACCCTGTTATATATGGTGTAAGACACCGACCATGTGGACGTAGACAGCTTCTTACCATAGTTGACCCGTCTCTATGTAAACCTAAAGCCTGGGCCGTCCTAACGGCGGCGCCAAGCTGGCTCCAGCACTCTGTTATTCTGCGGTCAAATGTGAGGAACCTTGCGCTCTGAAGTGTTGAGTTAGAAAATTGAAGATGGTAAATGCAGCCTCTTACTAGCAATCTGGTAAGAACAATATCTAGAGAATCAGGYTGTATTGCAGCGGCGATCAGCAAGGAGCGCCGAGCTATAGACCTCGTTAGGTCCGCTTGTCTGTGAATCAAGACAGACTCACAAGACCAATAGTATCTCAGCGAAGTAATCCGCCGATTTCGCGCATCACCCGCAATTTGTTCGGGGGCAAGGCGAACGGAAATGGCCAAAACGACAAATAAGAGGGGCAGAAAACGAACATCATTGGGATTAGTGGCTCCAATCCCATCTCGGCCGTGAGCGCAGACAGACGCATAAGCAGCACGGAAATCCCGTTCTGACACTGGATAGCGAGTCCAGTTGCTACCAATGAGAAATGTTAGCGCACACATATTGGTCAACACTGTGGTTCTCACATTGAGGTAAAGTAATAATTAATGAGGGCGTCAGAGAATCTTTGAGGCGGCAGCTCCTGAAGAAGCTCGGAGATTTTATGTGGCGAGACCCCGCATTCTTGAACCAAAGACTTGAGATTATCGGCGGCAGAAGGCTCAAGGTCATCCTCGATAGCCTCAATCTGTGTCTTTGATGCTACCGAGGATTGTCCATTAGCCCCGGTACCATATCCTCCAGGGTCTGGACCATTGACCAGACCGTTGGGGTCCGCCAAAATGGGCAAATGCTGCAGCTGTGGTGCGATAGATGCAGAGCGAACTACCTCCAAAAGAAGAGAGAGAAGAGCAGCTTACCTGTTCAAGCACAGACCCTGGGGCCACGCTGCCAGACGCACTGTTTCCATACCACTTGCCGCTCTGAAATGTCCCGCCACTGGGATCCTGCTCGTCTGGTTGCGAGCGGTTGTCGTCTTCGGCCACGGAAGGGGAGCGAGGTCGTTGTGTTGTTGCATTGGAGTCGCTGCTGGCGCCAGTGCCTGACCATAGATGTGGTAAAGCTGCTTCAATTATTTGCTCGAGTCTGGCAATGCGAGCATTGAGATCGTGATCTGCTTTCCCTGGTGTGTACGCTTTACAGAGCTCTGGAACCCTACGTGCAACGCACTAGTGGGTTCTGAATTAGTGACCTTGAGACAGTTACGACCCACTGACATGAGAACAAGGTATCTGGCGATCACACTGCAAGACCAATTAGTTCCTCTGTCAGGCCATCCAGAGGCAATATACCTTTTGTTTTCTGCGGTGGCATTCTCCGCAAGAGAAGCTAGCAGTTTTCAGACACAGGTGGCTCGCAGCGAATATTTCCCTACCTCACTCTCGTCCGCTGCTTTTTGGAGGCCTGCGTAGGGTCATCTTCGAATTTCTTCCGCTTAGCAGGAGTGGGAACCGGTGGGGAGTGGTCGGTTGACTTTTCCGACGACATTAATAGGGCAGAACAGCTGTACGCAGGAGCCCAAGGTGATAAGATGTAGGGGTTGGTACTGCAGCGTTGTTGACTCGGTTGAGTGGTAGCCCTTTGCCAGAGGCGACGCTTCTGTCGTTCCGGTGATCCGGGACAAACAACAAGCATCTGTCCGCCACCGTCAACAAAGGAGCCTACCTTCGCGTTCCACATGGATACAGAACCACCCTGGAAACAGGTCAGGTTGTCGCTGGAGCGACCGTACAAAGATGATCATGGCAGTCGTATCCCAACTGTTGAGGATATTACACCAGAGGGCGAGTATATATACGAAACGTAAGGTTTGTTTGTCTTGGAAGCAACGGTTTACTTCAAGCCAATCAATCACAAATTATAGGAAGGAAAATCCCTCTGCGAGACTTGGAATCAATCTGCGAAGGATTTTCCAAGAGCGTGGTGCAGATTTTTTTGACAAGATATCCGAAAACACCTTTCTTTCGGATGGGTCACGGTCCCAAGATGATGTATTGAATGTCGTAGACGCGGCTGTGGATGAGACAGATGGCAAAGACGAGGAGGAACTAAAAATAATGACCGCTGAAGATTTACAGGAAATGAGGGAGGAGATCCTCAAAAATCTSGCGTGAGTGCGTCGGAACCTCGATTGCCATCCCAGCATTTATGACCTCAGTATTTCTCTGGGGGAAATGACACTTGCTCAACAAGTGCTTGCGGCACTCTTGGGGTCCCCAACCACCGAGTCTCAACCACAATCACAGTCGCAGCCCAAAAGTCAAAATCAAACGCAGTCCCAGTCTTCAACCCAGCCACAATCTCAAATATCCTCCCAGCCTCAACACTCCCCCGCCGTCGGTATCGATTTCTCCGCTACGTTGGTCACAAAACCTCCCCCCATTACTTCCCTTCGAGCCTTCAATGCCCAACTTACCATTGGAGGCAAGGATGAGGCTCTCAGACATGCTGCCAGTTTGTTTAAGGTATCTGCCGAGAGCATGGAACGCACCAGACTTGCTGGAGAAAAATACTGGGTTGATGCCCTAAAAATTCGCAGAAACAACTGGGGGCTTGTTCCCGCACCACTCCCACCCGGCTCAGCAACTGGAAAGGGGGCTGACAAGACGTCGAAGGATTTCGTCGTATCATATGGCTTAGAAGAATGTCAGTATGCAACGCCATCCGCCGTATGAAGATCTTAGCTAACGTTAACAAAGCCCCCGCCCAGTTTCGTCGTCGTGCCATTGGTCGACTACCCACATACGCTGGTACATCTTTCAATATGATATTTCCTCACCGCCACAAGACCCGTTTACGTGTGAGCATTACCACAAGGAATGAAACAGGCACCACTCGAACCACATCAAATACTATCCCCAAGGACAACGAGGAAAATCTCAACGGGGCTTTGCGAGCAGCCCAACGTGAAATTGTCGAACAAGAGATCTTCTCCATACTTGTTCGAGAGGCTGGCTCCCTTCCCACTGCGTCAGCACGAGTGTCTGAGCGACTGATCGTAATTGATGCCGCCCAAGGACTTGAACTTCAGATCGAGCTCGTACGTCAATCGACAAGTGGTCCCCGAATCCTCATTCTCAGTTTACTTTTAGGTTGATTCCCCCGACCAAGACGAAATCCTCACTGGAGAACGTAACGACATGTGTGACCTCATATACTCTGGCTTTCATATCCTCCTTTTGCGTCGCCATGCCCAGCTGAAGGCTGAGCGTCTGGACTTTGCTGGGTCATCCACGGCGCCCATAGCACCACAAGCATCAGGTCCCCCGGATAGTCAACCAACCTCAAAATATCCAGTTCTCCAACCCATCATCGATCTCCTTCAATACCAAGTCTTCCTTGATCGCATTCAGGGGGAAATTGAGCAAGTATTTCAGGCCATGCAGGTTGCTGGAATACCAGCCACTCTCGTCATGAATTCCGTAGGCGAGACAGGTAAAGAGTTGATCAAGCTATTGGACCCGGGATCGAGCTTGATAGTAGGAGGCGAGATAGTACTCCGTATATATGATAGGTTTGTTCACTTCTCTCCTTGCTCAGAATCTTACTTACCAAAACTAGGCACACCATTCGCTTGACCTTTGTCTCACCCTCGACGTTAATTGCACATCTTTCTCAATCAACGCTAACAATATCGTCTGTCCCCCAACTCCGTCAACTTTTAATGGATGAGGTTGAACAATGTTTGCTCAAGCGTATTTGCGACCTCGGGAAGTGTCTTTCAGAGGGTATCAGTGGAACTTGGTTCATTGATTTAGACCGCTGCGTTGGGCGCTGGGAAGGCTGCGTCTTGTATGTCATCCACGCCTTATCTATGATCATTCGATCTGAACGGAAAAAAAAAGAAATTTTCGCATCACTTATGGGCCTGACTATCAGATCCACTGTACCGCTTACTTCCTGGGACGTTCGACAGGAAAGCAAGGACAATCGCACCAATATCCACCAAGAAACTACAAAGAAGCCAAATTTTTGGAGTGGGCTGAATATCTCATCCAAAATGCGATCAGTCAGGCGTATGTTGATATCTAACTTGGAGAAAATGTATATCGTTAGAGCTTCTCGCAATTATTGTTCCTCATTGGGACGAGATGACGGAGTAATCGCAAAGGATAAGTATGGAAGAACATGATCATGATGCAACGACGTGGGCTAGAGAGAATCAGGGAATAGTGCAGCTACTCATCATCATCTTCCTCCTCTTTATCAAATTCGCCAGCTTTGAACTTCTCGATCTTCTCGGCGATGCGGGCCTGGCGTTCTGCATGAGTAAGCTTGTTGACTTTGAACTTCAAGGTCTCGGCCTTCCAGTCCTTCTTTTCTGTAGGCTTGAACTCAGGATTCTCCCGGATAGCGGCATGAGCGCTGGTGTAGATTTCTTCGATATCATCCGAGCCAATACCGTCCGCGAGGTATTTTGAGAACTGCTTCTTAAACCTTTTCGCTTCATGTTGAGAAATTGGAAGGTCCAAATAAGTGAGGAATCACGAACCTCTCATCGTCTTCTTCCTCCAAGCTCTCCATGTACTCGGCAACGTGACCACCAAAGATATATTTTTTGAGGACCTCAGGGTCCAAYTGCTTGGTCTCTGGATCGTAACCGGGGAAGCGTTTTTCGTTGTGGGGAATGTAGATACCACCGTCGCTGGCGCCTTTGAGGGCGCCGAAGACACGAGAACCAGTTGAGGTGCGCCTCAAGCCGACATCAAGGAACGCCTTGAAAGGACGGGGAGCACCATCTTCTGCGATTGCTTCAGTGAGTTTAAGGGTGCCGTCTGGTTCGGTAACACCCTCGTATTGATCAGCGAGCCCAAGTTTTGTCAATGCACGACGAGCAGCCAGGAGACCCGTAGCATAGGCTGGGTCACAAAATCAGCTTCTTGATCTGATATAACCAAACAAAAAGACTAGGCATACCAGCAGCCCAATTAGTCAAACCGTGCTTAATGCCATACTGGGGGAGCTCTCGCGAGCGTGCCGCAGTAAGAACAAAGTCACCCTGAAGGCGGGCGTAGATGATCTGGACGGTGACTTCCTTGTTGGAAAAGCGAACTACAAGGCGGTACTTGGGAGCATTGCTGCGCAGGGGTATGAGAAACGTTCCTTCGTGTTTCAAGTTTTTTGGTACATACTACTTGTTTTTTGCCTGAGTCACGAGCCGTTTCCTAGCGTAGTCTTCCGGTCGTCAAAATAGTGGAGGACGAGGGAAAGATAATAGTAGACTCACAATCGGTCTTTCCCTCCCTCCTTCTGCGGTATTTTACTTGATATCGCGAGTAGTAGGCGTCGGACTTGATTTTCTTGACAAAGGGCATCTGTGGAGGGGAACCAGATGAGAACTTGGCATGATCATCCAAAGGCCAGCAAGGTGATCCATCTGAATAACAAGATATCTCTGCCCAATTACAGGATCCATGGAGCGTATGGTACAAGACCCGCTGCCTGGCATAGTAAAGTGGACTCGCGTACCTTGAGGGAGGGAGGGGGGGCGGGTGTTGGCGTTGACGATGAGGAGACACAAGGTTGCGGCCTTGATGGGAGTTCCCAAATCGGGAGTATTATATAATACACCTGCGGACCACCAGCACGCGCAAACAGAGCTCCTGCACATCTTCCACTGCCAACATCGTTGCTGCCGCCGCCGCGTACGTATATCCGCTTTTTTGACGTATACAAAAAGTCGATATCCATGGACCCTTATTCCAACCAGTCCTACAACTCCTATGGGTACTCTCAACAGTCGAATAACGATGTGAATAACTATTACAAGTCTTATCAAACCCCGTCATCGTCTTTCCCCCTCCCCGGCGCTGCTTCTTCCTCATCCCAACCCGCACCCGTTCCCGCCAATGCATATGAATATGATGTCGGTATAGTGGCACAACAAAGTGTTTATGTACCAGGAGCGGCAATCGACAAGCGGGGTGGGGCTGGTGGGAAGCTGGCAAAAGGGGGCAAACGGGTGACAGTTTTACGAAAAGGAGGCGGCAAGGTCTGGGAAGACCAGACCCTCCTGGAGTGGAACCCTTGTAAGTTCCTGTTTCCCCACCCCTCTTCTACAGAGTTTCTCATCTTGTATGGGCAGCGTGGTTTCGTTTGTTCGTCGGCGATCTCAGCAATGATGTCTCTGACGATGTGCTAGCCAATGCTTTTAACAAGTATACTTCCTTCCAGAAAGCGCGCGTAATCCGGGACCGACTCAGTGGAAAGGTGAGAGTTGGCCAATGACAGTCTCAGATTGACCTCAACGCTCTTTTCAGGCCAAGTACGGATTCGTCGCGTTCTCAGATCCCGAAGATTTCTTGCGAGCATGGAAAGAAATGGATGGTAAGATGCTTTTTCCTTTCATGGTTTTGCTGCAAAACTCATCCGTTTTTACTAGGTAAATACGTTGGCAACAGACCTGTCAAACTAAAGAAGGCAGACAACACAGCCATTCGCCCTGTAGAGATTGGTCACCGCAAGGCAAAGCAGCTTGAGCAGGAGTTGAAGAAGAACCGTCACAAACCATACTGAACACATGCTTTTGATACATTTACGAGTGTATTACAACCACACATGATGTCTTAAATTGTGTTTTTTGTCTTCGATACGATGAGGTTGGATATACACCTCGAAGCTTTCAACATGTTTGGAGCCGCCGGTTCATTACTGCGAGTCCTTGAATCAGCTCGAGTCTTGTACTGTGTGCTGCGGTCAGAGTGCGTCAACAATTGAAAGGCTGTGTAAGGGCCGGCTTCACGTGGACCAAAAGTGAAATGCTACTGTACTTTAGTTCTTTCTTCTCTTTCGTCTACTATGGCATCTGCAGAGCTCTTAAAACAAATCCAGTCGGGCAAATCCCTCAAGAAGACGCCAACCAATGATCGTAGTGCTCCAGCGCTAGACCCTGGTAGAGGGGGCGGGGGAAAGGGGCCTAGTCTCGCATCTGCCCCGACTGTTGGTGGTGGTGGTGCAGGACTTGGGGGACCCCCCCAGCTAGGTGCGCTCTTCGCGGGGGGTATGCCCAAGCTGAAACCAGCTGGGCAAAGTAATCAAGGTGAGCGTAGTTCAGGCATTGTTTCATTGAGCTACGATTGACAATATTGGATTCAGCAAAGCCCTCAGCTTTGGGAAAGCCTCCAGTAATGCCCAAAATCAGCAAATCACAAGGCGAAGATCGGGATGGGGCAGGATCGAGTGCAAAACCGTCTCGACCGGTGCCTGCACCAGCTAGGGCCATTCCACCTCCAGCTCCTGCCCGGGCTGCTCCAACACCCACAGCGCCCCCACCTCCACCTTCCAGGGCCGTACCAAACGTTGCACCTCCGCCGTCCGCTCCAGCTAGGTCTGTCCCCGCCGCACCGGCGAGGGCCATACCACCCCCTGCACMCCCCCGCCCTGTATCCACACCCAGGAGCTCGGCTTTGGAAGCRGAGTCGCCCGCTGAGCCTCCCAGTCTTCCCTCCCGGCGTGTTCCAAGCCTCCCCGGGCGGCCTGTTCCTCCACCTCCCGCACGAAGCTCAGCTCCGCCCCCTCCGCCTCGTGCTCCTCCAGCACGCAACTCAAGTCCGCCAGTTACACCAGCCCGACCTCCGCCACCGCCAAGGGGTGAATCTCCAAGAAGTGGATCACCCGCCAGGGGATCATCTATTTCTCGACCAGTTCCTGCAATCCCTCCTCCCGTGAGCGCCCAGTCTATGCATTCCCCTGGGCGATCCACTGTACCTGGTAGGACGGCACCACCACCCCCTCCTCGGCCTTCAAGTATGGCGTCATCTTCCCCCACCAAAGCAGTTCCTCCGCCACCGCCAGCGCGAAAGCCGCTGAGTGGACCTCCCGCGCCGCCATCAAGAGTCCGAGAACTATCTGAAATTCAGCCTCCGGCGCCTCGTCGTTCGAGCTCACCGGAATCGCCTTCACGCGGCGCACTCCCACCTCGACGATCTACTCCCACTCCACCTCCTCGAGCAGGTCCCGCAACTCCCGAGAAGGCCCTGGCATTTCCACCCCCAAGGACGTCGACATCGAGTCTGTCAAGCGGACCTGGATTAGCGCCGCCACCTGTTAGACGCGTAACTCCTGTAGCGGGCACTCCGCCCCCACAGAGAAATGGACTTGCTAGCGCAGGCAGAAAGAGTGAGTGAAAAACCGTGACCAACACGAGAAAGAGAGTCTGATGCTAATCTATCSGTGCAGTTCCTTCTCCGCCGCCTAGCGCGGGTGCACATACGTTTCCGGTAAGCGAGTTTCCACCACCCCGGGAGTTCAGAGAGTTGGCGAAGCGGTACAACAGCGGACGGACGAGGGGGAGCGACTTTGATTTAAAATCTCTGTAACTTAGATAGATTGTAGCTAGACAGGAGCCACGTATGCACTATGGACTTGTGTGACGGCAGACGGAGAAACTTGCTAATCTAATAGTGGGCGCGCCTAAAATGCATTGCAGCGTGATCTCGATCAAGTGACACGTCAGTTCATTTTGCAAGTTATAAGACGTGGCCCATCCACCTCCCGTTGGCTCCCTAACCCTCCCTCCGCCATGCGCCTCTGCTCCCTCACAGCCTCTGCATCCCTCCTCGCCTTGGCATCCCTCGTCTTCGCCGACGCCGACTCCGATGTCATCAGCCTAAGTGCCGCCAGCTTCGAGGAGTCTGTCGCGAACGAGCCTCTTATGCTCGTCGAGTTCTTCGCGCCGTGGTAGGCATCTCTCGTCCCTCTTACACCTCTGTCGTCTTACGCCGCTCAGGTGTGGTCACTGCAAGGCGTTGGCTCCCCATTATGAGGAGGCTGCCACTGCTCTCAAGGACAAGAAGATTAAACTCGCCAAAGTCGACTGTGTCGAAGAGAGTGAGCTCTGCCAGAGCAAGGGTGTGCAAGGCTACCCGTAAGCGTCCATCTCTAGGCCATAGCTTGTCCTTTTGCTTATTCTTGCTGTAGGACCCTCAAGGTGTATAAAAATGGCACACCTTCTGAGTATGCTGGACCCCGCAAAGCTGATGGCATTATAAGCTATATGACCAAGTAGGTTGATCCGCTAAACTTAGCCGAATTAGTACTTATCACCTCCACCCTAGACAATCCCTTCCTGCTGTCTCAGAGGTCACCTCGACTAACCACGAGGAGTTCCAAAAAGCCGATAAAGTGGTCGTTGTCGCCTACCTCCCATCTTCTGCGGAAGGCCCTGCCCCTGTCTTCAGCGCCGCTGCTGAGAAGCATCGCGACGATTACCTCTTTGGTCTCTCCACTGACGCAGCTTCCGCCACTGCCGCCGGTGTCTCTCCCCCAGCCATCGTTGTCTACCGCAGCTTCGATGAACCACGCACAGAGTACCCCTACCCTATCTCTGACATCTCTACCGATGACCTTTCGAATTGGGTCAAGGAGCTCGCCATCCCTGTCATTGATGAGGTTACCGGTGAAAACTACGCCATCTACGCTCAAAGCTCCAAGCCTCTTGCTTATCTCTTTGTCGACCCCTCTTCTGAGGACAAAGACAAGCACGTCGAGTCTATCCGTCCCATTGCCAAAGAGTTCAAGTCCAAAATGAACTTTGTCTGGATTGATGCTGTCAAGTTTGCCGATCACGGTCGCGCTCTTAACCTTCTCGAGCCCAAGTGGCCTTCTTTCGTCGTTCAGGACCTCAAGGATCAACTCAAGTACCCACTCGACCAGACTAAAGATCTTACACCCAAGGCCGTTTCCGACTGGATTACACAATATCTTGCCGGAAAACTTGAACCCTCACTCAAGAGCCAGCCTATTCCCGAGACCCAGGACGAGAGTGTTTACACCCTCGTTGGGAAAAACTTTGAAGAAATTGTGTATGACGATGCCAAGGACGTCTTTGTCGAGTTCTATGCTACCTGGTGTGGTCACTGCAAGCGCCTCAAGCCTATCTGGGACAGCCTCGGTGATAAATATGCTCCTATCAACGACAAAATCGTCATGTAAGCGTTTGATTATTTTCTCAATATTCCTCGTTACTCACAAGTATCACAGTGCCAAATTCGAAGCCACTGAGAATGACCTCCCTCCCAGTGCTGCTTTCCGTGTCCAAGGCTTCCCCACTATCAAGTTCAAACCCGCTGGCTCCCGCGACTTTATCGATTATGAGGGCGACCGCTCTTTGGAGAGCTTGATCTCCTTCGTTGAGGAGCACGCCAAAAACTCCCTCGAACTCCCTGAGAAGCCCGTTGAGACCCCCAAGGCTGATGACGCCCAGGTCCCTGTCAGCGCGCCGACCGAGACCCCTGTGCCTTCCGAAACTCCCATCACTCACGAGGAGCTTTGAGCCTGTGACTTGATACCCGCATTCAAAATGTACCTTATACTTTCGATTTTATTCGTTGAATGTTACTTCGGTGCAAATTTGGAGTTAATTTACACATTAACAGCTGGCGAATACAAGCGAATGGCTCTTGATATATATCTATTGACTCATGACTTCTGCTCTTTTTTTGGCCGGTAATAATCTGAGAATGACAGCCGGATTCCCAAGAAACGACAGTCGAGGTCTGGATGCGCCTGTAGATACGCAACTATAGATTGCACGCGCTCTGTGAACGTAATTTGGTATTCCTTTAATCGATCAAGAATCTCTGGTAGCGAATCTGCTGGGGCTTGGGGCATTGCAGCTGTATGTACACCCTAGAAGACCCAAGGGCAAAAAACGTGAGCCTTGAGAAGCATATGGAAGCCTAACATTAAGAGGTAGAGGGTCCTCACACGCTGAACATCAAGTTCTTGATCCCGTCGGGARGATTCAGATAAACAATAGTTATAGAATTGATCCTACGAGCAGAGGATCAGGTTTATGAGCAGGAATGTGGAGGAGTGGGGATACGTACGACCACTATCCGGAACTGGAGAATAATTCCAAAGACGTCTCGGACTTGATTCAGGGTGGCTTCCTAACCCATAAGTGAGTCGAATGCAAAGAGCAACCATACGAGATTAGAAAGTCTCTACCCACCTCTTTTCCAATCCTGGGGCTGAGCAGGAAGATCTTTTTCACTATGCGATCGAGGTAGACGCGGTGAGCATCGATGAGCGCATCTAGGTCCCCCTCCTTTTTGTTGAGGAAATCGATCAAGTTGATCCATGAACACTCAACAACTTCAAGGCGGCAATAGGCCTGCATCTGGCGAACGAAATGGATCATCTCTGCCGTCGTGAGTCGTATGCGGTGCCATTCCGGATTTAAATCTGGGCAGAGTGTCAGACAAGCTAAAGAGTTTATGATAAAATCAGATGACTCACCAGGAACTCGTAGGAATGAACGGACACCACTGATCATGCGCACCCACCCTTTGTTCAGCACGAGATCGACCCGTTTGAGTTGCCAAAGATACCTGAACAGTTTCAAATATTTCTCCATGGAATCCGAATTCAATACTGTGTCAATGGGTGAATCGACTTTATATTCCAGAGTGAACACATCCCAGCCGATCTCTCCATGTGAATACTCCAGCATGCGTGCATCCAATCGCCGTAGAACGTCCGCTGGATCATGCTGGGCACTTGATGATCGAATGGCAGTCTCTAAAGTGGCCGTGAGGTTGTGCCTGTACAAGGTGTTTGCTGGCTTGGCCAAACTCGGCCTTTTGTGCGCATTAGCCGACCATCATGTCCAGGTGTATAAAAAAAAAAAAAAAAAAAAAAACTATGGACTTACTCGAGGGCTTCCATAAGTTGATCCGTAAAGTCCCCATACCCCAACATCAAGTAATGCTTCAAGGCGTTGAGATGATCGAGTAACTTGAACTTGTCGATGAATACTTCGAATAGCCTTTTGCTGGCGATCCTGTACGCTGTGTCGATCGACCTTTCAAGCCCTGTTATATCATTATATTGAAGATCTTATTCAGCGTCAGCATAATTGCAACTAGATATCACAAGAATGCGACCTACGATCCTTTGAATTGCTCATTTTTTCGCGTGTGACAACCCAGTCGCTATCATGGCAGCTATAGCGGATGAAATTCAAGCTTTTCCCGGTTGAGAATATCTGCAATGATTCCCTATTCAAAATTTGCATGACGAGCATCCAACTTATCATTACCTTTTTCCCGAACGCGTCGCCCACAAAAAGGGGTAGCATCTGTTGACGAAATTTATACTTCGTTTCCCATAGCTTGAGCCCATCTTCTCTCGCGGCAGAATAGTCCTCTCCGTCAGTAGTAAATCGATCAAAGCCACCATCGGCCGACGGATGATCCCCAGTGTTGGCGGATAGATGTACAGTGGGGTTCTGCCCTAAATCCAAATCCACAGAAACAAAGAACTCCGCAAATGGATCACATAATTCTCCTGAAAACAACCATTTGTGTAGTGTGGAGAAGAACGGACGAGACACCTTATCGAAGCATCAGCCTGTTATAGTAAATTCCCCATGAAAATACCACATACCTCTTCCAGTAAATGATCAGTAAATGTTCGTATGAATGGGTCGCCATTATCAGTATAGCTATGAATCAGGTTGACCAATGCCCCGCCATGCGCCTCTTAAATAGTTCAGAACCCGGAAGTCGCTTGACGTGCAAGTCAGGGACATACTCTTCGCCCCTTCGACGCAGACACTCATCATCCGCATTCTCATTCGCCATTCGTTGACCCATACATCTAACCGACGAAGAGAGAGCCCGGAAGTGCTCTTAGATTCATCAGCTGCGACCTGGGTGTCCTCATGTTGAGACATTTGCGTTTCAAGGATGGCAATGAGGCGGTAGTATTCCGTCAATTGTGCTTGAAGGTAATGGCAGAGACTTTGTTCGATCATCCCGACCTCAGAGGCAGACTCCCTCTGACGGACAAAAGCCTCGACGCGCTTGTACAAATAGCCAAGCTCTGCTAATCGATGGATCAAGACCTTGGTAGGTGGCGGCACTACAGCTTTCTGTGAGAAGTCAGCAACCCAACGCCAAATTGACACCAAAAAGGGCAGCTCACCTCCACGACAACGACCCGATCATTGCCCTCTTCAGACATAGAAATTTTGACATATTTGCCGGATATACCCTGTAACAGATACAATGCGTCACGGAGCAAGAGCCTTTCTGGAATATGGGCATATCCTTTGAAGATAACGGTGCTCAGTGGTGAACGGTTGGCAAAGCTAGGTGGATGCCCACCTCGAGATTTACGATATTCTCTCAAAATTTGGGATTTCGATAACGGCGGTGGTGCAGCAGGACGATTAGTTGGGGGAGTGATCGGCGATATTGCGATGTCGCGAGATGGAGGCGGCACTAGTAAAGGTAAAGAGACGGGAATAAGAGTAGGGGGCACTGCAGCCGACGCCAGAGAGTGAAGGAAGATGATGGTTTCTTGTTTTTTGTTTAGAAGGGGCTACACGTTTGTTGAAAAGAGCACGCTCGTCACCCTGGTCCAAGAACGCACCTGTTCGAGTAGACGCGAAACAAGATTAGTGAATCTCAGAGCTTCGCCTCCACTTGACGACGTCTGGAGTACTACAGTGTGTGAACCAGGAGGTTGTAAGTAGGGGATAAATCAACTCACAGTGTTTCTTGGTAATGTCGACCAACTGACCAAAGTCAGTGGCGCGGCTATGGCCAATGTGGCTATTAAAGCGATCAGATGCAAGGTCCAGATAGCAGGGGMCCATTTATTCCAACCTGTTCAGGATATCCTGGCATTGTAAGAGTAGTTCGCGGTGTAACTTCTGGTCGCTCCGCGACAAAGGTACCAGGAAGTTCACTAAAGCCTCGAGGCCGGCCAATGGTGTAGTCATTTAGAATGCAAGTACGGTGCCAGGCTCCTACCCAGCCTGCTGGCTACACGCGGTCCCGTGCCGTGGGGGAAGACTGTTTGGCAAGGCGAACCAATCAATCTGGTGTCTTTGCGAGCTGGAATATTATGTCACCGATCCAAGGCGTGATGGTGCAAGGATCACATGACAAGCACTTCCCTCATGTACAGATTAGTCGTGGGCCGACTGAAATTCTGCAGAAAACTAGACAACTCCCTCCTCACCAATGCAAAAGACATCTTCGATTCATACAGATTTACAAGTGAAYGGATCAAAAGTGACAACACAATCCTATTTCCGGCTAGTGCTTGACACCGTCTACGCCATCCTTCCAGAACGTGAAGTATGCTATATCAAAGATCAACTTCTCACCGTGAACCCACGAATGAACACACTCACGTGTAATACCGTCCTCCTAGTCGCAAATCCTGCGTCAGGGCTCCTGTGGATATCTAGTAGAAGGTACGACCTACCCGGTAATTGAGTATGGCAACCATACCGTCGGGGTCCATTTTCGCGCCAGTGTACTGTGTTAATTCAACAGCTGTTAATATTCGTGTTATTCGAGACTCACAAATTCAAGATCTTTGAAATTGGCCATAAGTTTTTTCGCATATGYTTGGGCACCCTTCTCAAAGGCATCTACGCGCCCAGGATTGTTTTCCGTGAGGTGTGCCTTAATTGCTTTCATGTAGCCCTGCGCCGGCGATAAAGTGTGAAAAAGCGCAAAAGTTGTTACACACTAACCCTGAGGTAAGTCAAATAAGACTTCTTATCGAACGTCGACGGGACAAGGAGAGAAGCGGCGATAACATCGTTAACTTGTTCCCCTTGTTCCTCCACCGGAGCGTCTTCTTCTCCCTCAGCAGAGGGATTCGCACCTAAGAATGTCGTAAGCCTCAGATCAGTAATAAACTACACCTCTGCTCACCGATATCAATTTGAGTTGCTCCGCGGGTGATCATTTTGCATTCCACCTCATAGACAATGTCATCCACTTCTTTGCTGTTCCTGGTGTCATCCCAGGCTCAGAGGCGCAGTTTTACTGTCACGTACATGGGGAAGGCATCAGAGAACATCTCATCTTTTGTGAGGACATCCTCGTAGACCAACATGATGAAGGTTAGGTGCGAGAGGACGAATTTTTTGGCAAGCGTGATTTGATAGATCTTATCATGGTCACGTGATCAATCCCAAAGATTTTCCCCTCCGGGTCCAGTGTCTATTATGGATTTTTTGCCAACAACCGTCAAGTCCCATCCCCGCCCGGCAGCCTCGAAACATTCCCCAGAGTCGAGGCATTGGCGCCAGTACAAGCATCCAGTATTCATTAAAGAATATGCTCCGGTCACATCTGTGCATTTCTCCAGCGCAAAACCGCATCGCTACGCCGTTACAGCAGCAACAAGGGTCCAAATCTATGCTCCGCGTACGCAAAAAGTAACCAAAACAATATCCCGATTCAAAGATGTGGCTAGAAGCGGGAATATACGCGGGGATGGGAAGTTGGTTGTCGCGGGGGATGATTCTGGGCTAGTTCAGGTGTGCTTCTGATTATTCAACAAATGTGGGCCTACTGAGGCATTATAGATATTCGATGTCAACTCGAGGGCTATCCTCCGCACATTGGACTCACATAAGCAACCTGTTCATGTTTCCAAGTTTTCGACTTTGAACCCCACACATGTCCTCACGTGTTCGGACGATGGTACTGCCAGAGTCTGGGATATACCCTCGCAAACGTCGATTTGTACCTTTCTAAACCACTCAGATTATATTCGGACTGGACAGTTTTCAACATCAAATCCGAATATCATCCTCACTGGGTCCTACGATGCAACCGTCAGACTATTCGATGCGAGGACTGGTGGTTGTGAGATGGTAATGAGTGGAAACTCACAGGGGAGCACACCCGTAGAACAGGTCCTTGCATTTCCATCTGGAACGGCTGTTGTTTCTTCTGCTGGTCCCATCATTCGTGTCTGGGATATTGTCGCAGGGGGGCGGTGCCTGAGGGCTATCTCGAATCACCAGAAGACGGTTACCGCCTTGGCTTTTAATACGAATGCTGGCCGTCTTCTGACTGGTGGATTGGACCACATGGTTAAAGTATATGATGTGAGCACGTACAAGGTTGTGCACACAATGCGATATCCGGCGCCCATCCTGTGTTTAGCGATCTCGGTACGAGTTTCGTCAGTGGTATCCATACTTGCCCTGAACAGACTACGGAATTCTAGCCGGACGAGACCCACATCGTTGGTGGAATGTCCGATGGCACCCTCTCAGTTCGACGACAACAAGCGAAGCAGTTCGAGGTCTCCACTGCCTCGGTTGGCTCCGGTGACATGCTTTTCAGTAGTCAGTTTCTAGGGGTTGGGCAAGGTCGGGTGAAAGGCAAGGGTAAGACTGGACCAAGGGGAGACCTCAACGAGTTGATGATCGAGCGACGGAGAACGAAGCGGTTGAGAGACTACGATCGAATGCTCAAGTCCTTCAAGTATTCAGCCGCCTTGGATGCGGTCCTGCGTAAAGTAATAGTCCTGGCTGTCTATTCCATGCTACGATTTAACTTTGATTTAGCAAGTTCCCCCGACAACAACATTCTCACTCATTCAGGAACTTATACACCGTAATGGTCTTAAAACAGCTCTTGCGGGGCGCGATGATGTTCTGCTTGAGCCTGTTTTGAGACTGCTCCTGAAGCATATCACTGATCCACGGTTTGGTGAACTAGTCTGTAACGTTGCCTGTGTGGTTATCGGTTCGTGCATGTTTCATTTCGTCACAAATTTAACCTAATAGTCTATTAGATATGTATCAAGCCGTCATAGGCCAAGCTCCTCTGATAGATGCTCTATTCAGGCGATTGCATAGGAAGGTTATAGCGGAGCTTCGGTTCCAGGCAGAACTTCAGCGGGTCAGGGGCGCACTAAATATGGTCATGTCCTCATCTCTGGTCACAATACCCTTGTAGTGCTTCTGAGCAGAATGTATGCACTGCAAAATGGCTCGGTGGTCAAGTCACGAACCCAGTGCCTCGATCAAGTGGCTCAAAATTTGTTTTTGAGAGGGTGCCTCGTGGTCTTGGTTTTGGAGTTCACTAACGTTATCGTGGTAGATACGAAGTGTTTGAATGATGTCTCCGAGGTCCTGGTTGTTGCGGCTGAGCATTTGTAAAACGTGTGTTCGAATCTTGGGCAGTATATTAGTGATTCATTGGACCAATCGGGGTTTGGACTGAACTTACGCCATCATCCTCCATGATGATCCAAGCTAGGATATAATCCACGGTTTGTAGGGTAAACAACCCGTCATCTAGCCGCTGTAGATACCATATTTCTTGATCTTCGTCAGTGATTTCTTCACCCTTAGTAATCTTTCCCTGCTAGGATGTTAGGACATTGAAGGTCCGTGTCGAAAGAGCATGGTACGTGCCTGCTTCTCTGCCTCAATTTGCTTGTCCGTAGCTCTTAGTCGTACTTGGGCAGAGTTACGGATCTCCAATAATTTGTCGACCTTCTCATAATTAGCCTCGACAAACTTCGCGAGCAGGCGGATCCTTCCGCTCGAGTCCGAGGGCAGGTTAGTGAGTAAGGATGAAATGATCCCGAGTATGTGTGCCATATCCTCTGAGGCAGGGGCTTGTGTAGTCCGCTTCTTTTGTGTCTAAGCGAGATTTTGTTATGCGCGATTCTTGTAGAAATGGTCTAGCCACCTACCTTGCCCATAAACGCGGCAAAAAGGGTTTTCAATCCCAGAGCTTCAATGAAAGTCTCGCAAATAGCAGAACTATTTGTACCAGATAACGCATAATCCAGTGCCTTGATCGAACGGGATTTGGACTGTAACTTTTTCCTGAATGTCTGTGTAAGTAAAATCAATGCAAGGATAATGTCGTGAACGAACCCCATCATAAGGATCATGAGATCGGGACCTTCAGAGTCCAGGAATAATTTCTTGATAGATGCCTCACTTAGGGCCGAGCAGAGTGCGTCGAAGAGGTTTTCCATGAATTCGGTTTCATCCGCATCCACGGGATCTCGGCGTCGGAATTGCTATTATTATTGAAGAAATCAAGTCCCCTGAGGTTAGTGGAAGACTCACTGATATGGCTCTGAGCACAGTTTCTACACCATCTTTTTGGCCAAATTGTAGTCGATTCTCAGTATTATCTTGCAAGAGAATTGAAAGAAGTTCGGCAGCGTAGCTACGATTTTCATCATGTTTCTTTGCTTGTATTCGATCAAGTAACCATTGTAACAGCCTGGTTGTCGATACAAGGGAAGTTGAGAGAGCCGGGTTGAAACCCACTAGGTTCTCAAATATCCCTATGAATGAATGAATTAATCTTCAGGCAGAGGTAGATGACTGTAAATCAGAAATAGGTACCAAGGACATGGAATACTCCTTGTCTGTCTGACTCCTCCTCTTCGTTTATGCGCTGTAGGTTATCAGTAAGCAAATCGAAGATAGAGTTCTCTATCTGAAAAGGTGTCAGAATAGTCGAGGCAGCGAGAAAGAATTGCAAACCAAGCTGTCCACTAAAGATTTTAAAGTCTCTTCTCTTTCATCGGCATCTTCTTGATTTTCGTCTGCGCCAGCATCCTCATCGGTTAGTTCGTGAATAAGCTCGACAACGTCAATGACGATATCCATGTTTTCGTGTGTTAAAAGTCCAATAAGTAAGGTTACGGACCCGGACTTGACGAGTTCTGGGTATGCCAAAGATGGTGCCTGCGCTAATGGAAGTAACTCTTTTATTGCGATGTCCAGGTCAGCCTCAGAATCGATGAACCTAGTTGAGAAGGTTTTTGTCAGACTTCGGCTCTTGAAAGTGGCTAGGTGATACAGACTTCGTCGGGTCGTCTGGATATTTCGACCGTTGGTCCGTATTCTTGTTTACTGCGCGTTCGAACTTAAGTAGCATACGCCGAATCGAGGTCACTGATAGTTCCTCTGGCTGCAGTTGAAGTTTAAGAAGAGCGGAAAGACAGGAAATARCGTCAAGATTGTACCTCATTTGATGTCCCGTCTCCCGTTGCAGAGTCAAATATGTTGAGTATGTCTTTTTGCTCTTGTGTAAGACCGCCGCCATAGAATCGTCCGTCCTCATCTTCCTCTGCAAAGTAGTCGGCATCTCCTCCAGGTGCGAAATTGCTATCACCATTTTCATCATCGTCGTCTTCTATCATGACTGCGTGCGCCTTTCCCTTTTCTCCATGAGAAGGTGAAGGGGTGAGGGTGTCCAACTTCATTCTCTTCAACATCTCAGGTGTCGGGTTATCCGGCAATTTACGCTTTACGCTGCTTGCTGGGAGCTTTGGCGTCTAGTACGGTGTTCAGTGATTCGTAGATTGAGCGTAAATTTTGCATTTTCACCTTGAAAAGTTGGTCAACATCCATTGTTCCGAATTTCTAGTTGTGCACTGAACCACCCGCCCGTTGGGAGGTCTGGAGGATTGCCTTATGTGGTTGCGCACGTGACTCCAAACTKTCGATTAAGACGAGCCTTGAGACTCGCATACACTCCCCAAACTCCCCCCTCCCGTTAATATCATGGCTCTACCGGGTGGGGTCCCAATAGAGACCAACCAACACCTCCCCACTTCTTCCGACTTGGAACAGCGCATTGCGCGCATAGCTGACCCAAACATCGGTGTGTTCCATTGGTCTTTCATCCGCACATTTGTTCAACACTTCAGACAGATCTGAGAACAAAACATGCTGTCGCCTCTGAAATACGAGAGATGCTCGACACCGTGCGCGACACTGAATCCTCCCGTGCATATCCCTATCTTGTTCCTGCGCTCACTGAGCTACTCCGCTCTGGTGAACCGGCTTTCTCGAAGGACACCACGGAATATTCCTTCCGTCGCGTTCTACTGGAAATATTGAACCGTCTTCCAGTCAGTGAAAGCGTTCGTTCTCACATTCAAACCATATTTAGCTGCATGCTACACATCATTCGCCACGACAATGAAGAAAATGGCACAACAGCCTGCAAGACGTTGGTGGATCTCATCAGGGGATATCGTTCTCTTAGCGAGGAAGGCCTGGCCGAATTCGTTGCTATTTTCCAGCAAATATTTCATAATATGAAAGGCTTGGTGGAGGAGGTTCTTTCAGAAGATTCTGTACTCCTTGATCCAGCAACCGTGTTGCCCAGCATTCGGAGCTTTAAGGTCCTTGGGGAGATGGGGATGGTCATGGTTATCATGTCTCAAGTACACCGACCAATGGTGGGATCTACTATACAAGCAACAATTGCTCCTGCGTTTGAGGTGCTCGCCCTTGAATCTCCTGCACAGCACAAGGCTCGCTCCGACTTTGAAGCAATGGATGGCATATGGACTGGAATGTCACCCACTGTCAGAAATGCAGGGGCCTATACCGAATTTATTCACTCTCAAATCAAGGCATGTGTATTGTCGTCAAGGTCTACTCAAATATTCAACCCACTATATAGATGTTGTCGTATCTCGCCTATATTATGCGTTTCTCTGGTGAACAAGGCGAAAGCTACGCTGAAACTTTGATTTTGAGCGCTCTACGTCTGCTTCAGGATTGCCCAAGTAATGGCACTCCGCTCAGAAAGGTTGGGATTTCGAATCTTCATGTAACCTTGTGCCATTGTTCTAATTTATTGCCGAGTAGGAGTTGATGGTAGTTTTCCGTCATCTTATGAGTACTAACCAACGTCGCGTGCTATTCAATCATCTTTACAAGCTTTTTGATGAACGCGTATTGCTTGGAACTGGGATTGCTAGTAAGGAAATGCTACGGTAAGCAGGTTGCGATCCCCTGAGAATATTTGGCTTACGAGCCAGTAACAGGGTTGCAGTGTACAGCTCTGTGACCGACTTGGTTCACCACTTGAGAAATGAGCTTACTCCTGCTCAGCTTGACCAAATTGTAAACTCTTATTCTTGCCTCCTCCATAACCCAGCACTCGGAAACAACCTTCACACTCTATTTGCCAAGATGATGTTTGGCCTTCCAGATACGATACTCGCGAAAGAAACTCCTCAAGGTGCCGCTAAGCTGTTAACAATCATGTTTGAATCCTGTCTTGGGCGTCTCGAGGGCCTTGCGATTGTGCACGAAGAAGTCTCGGATTTACTCGAGCGTCAGAAAACGGACGCACTGTCAAGCCCAGATATCTTTCTCATCGAGAAGGCACGTCCTGTTGGCGGTGCTACATATGCGATCGAAAAACCGGAAGACACCATTAACGGTAGGTAACTCGCGAGATGTTCCTATATTTATTTGTTGACGAAATATTAGAGTCTCGGCACATCTTCAGAGCCTTGTTGCACGATTTTCGTGTCTGCTTGGCGTCCTTGAAAAAGTGCGATGCCCCCATCGTTGACGGAACCTACATATTTCGGCTTTTTGAAGGATGTGTCCGTTGCATGTTCTTGCTTGATCCCGACCCTCGTCCCGATCCTCGAGGAAACAATGAACAATCCGATGCTGTGGAATGGCTTGGACACGCCCTCCTTGAAATTAATCTACACGTCTTTCAGGAAGTTTGGACCCACAAAATCGAGTTCTTCTTCGACTGCGCTAGAAAACGCATATTCCTCCTGAACATTTGCCAGTTCCTCTTCGCTCGCGAACAAACTTCTCCAACCCTGCTTGCCATAGTCCTTAAATTCCTTGTCGACCGACTTCCACTTCTTGGCGAGCATGATGACCTAACAGCAGCAGCCACCATTAGACTTTACAAAATGGCATTCGGCGCAGTTGCACAGTACCCCACTCTTAATGAGCCTATACTTGCCTCTCATCTCGCCAAGCTTTTGATGGATTGTTTCCCTCTTGCTGCCAAGGCGACAAAACCGACTAATTATTTTCATCTGCTACGTGCACTCTTTCGAGCAATTGGTGGAGGAGGGGGGAGGTTCGAATTGTTGTACAAGGAGGTTTTGCCTCTACTACCTGACATGCTGGAGAGCCTCAATCGTCAGTTACTCGCGTCGGAAGGCATTGCTCGTGACATGATTGTCGAGCTGTGTCTCACTGTTCCTCTACGTTTAACCCATTTACTTCCTCACCTCACCTATCTTATGCAGCCGCTGGCGCTAGCGTTGCGTGGAAGTCCGGAGCTTGTTTCCCAGGGCCTTCGCACCCTGGAGCTATGCATAGACAACTTGACACCAGATTTTCTTGACCCCACTCTGAGTACAGTGCTGAGGGAGTTGATGGAGGCGTTGTTCAATCATCTTAAACCTCTACCGGCAAATCATCACGCTGCGCACACAACTATACGCATTCTTGGTAAACTCGGGGGACGCAATCGGCGATTGCTAACGAAAGAGCCTGCACTCAACCATCACCATCACTCTGAATCAGCGAAAATGGTTATCTCATTTGGGGGTGTCAGGGAGAAGGTTGACCTTGCACCTGTTGCCAACCTCGCTGCCCAGAGCCTGACCAAGCTTCCACGACCTGATCGCGAGCATGCGTACCATTACCTAGAGAGCTGCCTTTCAACTATTGTGTATGAGGTAAGTTGTGCCTGGGAACCTTGCCCTTCGGTCGACTAATTATGTTCTAGGGCATCAAGGGCCGCAATGCTGAGGATGTCTTTGTTCGGGCATTGGAGGGCGTATACGACGCTGTCCACATTACCGAGCTCAGCACCGACGCCAAGAGCTACATCAGGAGTTTGGCTCGATCAGTTTTTGAACTTTCCATCCGCAAGCACCAGTCTCGAGAGGGTAGCGGGAAAGGCGCTCCCAGCCGTTTGTTGTTCTGCTTCCTGGATGCACTGCCATATGCGTTATCGAGGGAACAACCAGATCAAGCTCAGGCGTCGCAAGAGCTGGTCACATCAGTTGTTGAGGACCTTGTAGCCATGAAAAGCCAGCCAAACACTAGCTCACAAGATATCCTCCCTATTCTGCATAATATGGCCAACCGTTTCACCGCACTTTGTCTCGACGAGCAGTGGGTCCGGAAGAGCGCGGGCTGCAGTGGCATTAAGATAATGACTCGCACCTCCGATTTGGGTCAGAAATGGATTGGCGACCGTGAAGTAGAACTTGTCCGCACACTCCTTCATATCTTCAAGGACCTACCGCTCGATATTCCACGTGATATCAATGATATCACTGACATCCTTATCGATGTTCTTCGCATTAGCAACGCCCATCTCGATTTCAATGGCGAGGGTGCCGCGGCGGCGCGTAACAAGCTGGTTAATCTCATGGGTATCTTCTTCCCTGAGATACAGAACTCCAATCCTATAGTGCGGGAAGCAGCTCAAAAATGCATTGGATACCTTGTCTCACTCAGCGGACGACCCGCTTTTGAATTGCTGCTGCCACACCGTGATCGCATGCTGACTGGTATCTACACGAAACCCCTACGAGCGCTGCCTTTCTCCAAGCAGATCGGTATGATAGAGGCTATCCGCTACTGTGTTGGCCTCGAACCCCCTCTCGTCGAGTTAAACGAGGAACTTTTGCGCCTGTTGCACGAGACCCTTGCGCTTGCTGACGCAGACGATGCACATTTACTTGGTCGGGGAAGTATTCGACAAGGAACAATCGAAATCACTAAACTGCGTGTCGCCTGCATCAAACTTTTAACTGCATCAATGCCCATCACTGACTTTTTTTCTCGCCAACCTCAAACTCGCCAGAGGTGAGTCCATTGCCTGTGGTCGGCAGTCCCAGTGGCTGAATTTGGGTATAGGGTGACTGGAGTCTACTTCAAGTCCTTATATTCTCCTTCCCCGGAAGTTAAGGATGTCGCTCACGAAGGTTTGAGGATGGTTTTGACTCATCAGAGCCGCCTGCCGAAAGAGCTGCTTCAAACGGGTTTACGACCAATTCTGATGAACCTTGCGGACCCTAAGCGTCTCTCCGTTCCTGGGTTGGAAGGGCTCGCTCGGTTGCTTGAGCTTTTGACAAACTATTTCAAAGTCGAGATTGGCCACAAACTCCTCGATCATTTCCGTAGCGTAGCTGACCCCCAAATGCTACAACAATCCTCGAAACTCCCACTGGCCGACCATGAGGGAATTTCGAAATTAGTCCGCCTCGCCAATATCTTCCATCTCCTTCCCTCCGCGGCCAACATTTTTCTCGAAAATCTCGTTAACGCTGTCGTGCAGACCGAGGCACAAATGCATTTCTCCACGCAAAGTCCGTTCTCCGAGCCTCTGGCCAAGTACCTGGACCGATACCCTCTTGAAGGGATTGATTTCTTCATGCGGCATCTCAAGTTTCCTCGACATCTCCGAACACTGAGGAGTATTCTTCTGGGGAGATATGCTCCTAACCTCGAGCGCGAACTCGCTTCCAGGACACCTTTGCTGGTCAACCTTTGCATTCTAGGCCCTGATACCAGCCTGCTCACACAAGCCCTGTCTTTGTTCCACGATTTGGCAGAAACTTCGTCAACCTGGATATCCGAGAATGAATTCGCGATCGAAGCGTTGGCCAAGGTTTGGCGCTCGCCTCACGTCCAAGCGGGTGCCCCCGACCTCGTGCAAAGACACTCCCTCTTACTTGATATCTTTATCAAAGCTCTTCAAAAAACACCTCGTATCGACCTTCTGTTCGAAATCGTTGCTATCTTCAATCGGAATCTGAGCATGGATGTTATTCATGTTTCACAATTTCTTTATAAGCATGTCGCAATGAGCGAAGATACAATCTTTCGCCGTAATCTGCTTCTTCGGTTTTTGACTTGGTTTGGAGATGCTACCGTGTCTTGGAATCAGAAGGGAGCCTTCATTCGCTATATCGTCACCCCTACGCTCCTTATACACGCAGTTCGCGGACCAAGCAACGACCGCCTCCTAGATACTGATTACATTAATCAGCTTCACCGCATTATTTGGCAGCCCATCACGGAAAACGTTGCATTCGCGGATACAGACGACATGTTCAAGATCGAACTCCTTCATTTTACCACAATTCTTGTGCAACATTACTCTGATCTGTTGGAGGACGTAAAGAAAGACATCATCAAATGTGCCTGGCACTATATTACGAACAGTGATGATATCATCGTGAAGCAAACTGCTTACCTTTTGGCCGCCCGATTTTTTGCCGCTTTCCCAACACCGCAAAAGTTCATCTTACGAGCCTGGACTGGCTTGCTACGATCACCCCATTCCGAAGGAAAGGCCCTTGTACGCCAAGAGGCTCTTGCAACCCTAGCACCAGTTCTTCCGCAGTCTGACTCAAATGAACCGGGTCACCCCCAGTGGGCCAAAACCACTCGACGCTTGCTTGCTGAAGAAGGCTTAGCCCAGATGATTGCTATATATCACTTGATCATTAAACAGCCCCAGCTTTTTTATCCCGTTCGTTCATTATTCGTTCCACACATGGCGAACTCCTTGAGCAAGCTCGGAATGTCAACATCTTCAACGCCGGAAACTAGGTCATTGTCCATCGACATCCTTCAGGTCATCTTCGACTGGGAAGAACAGGCGACTCAGGCTGCGCAATCTGGAAACCAGGAAGGTAAAGGGGAGGCTGTATGGCTTACGCCTCTCGGGTTTCGTGAAAACATGGTTAGCTATCTAGTTCGCCTAGCCACACTTTCCCATGACCAGGCAGCAAAAACCACTCTTGTTCCTCGCGCGCTCTCCCTGCTCCAATTGATGGTAGGACCCAATGGCTGGACCGAAGTCACAGTTGGCCTGCGTTACTTCTCGCGTACACTTGAGCAGGTATGTCATTTGTTCCCGACCAGGATTGACTTACCCATACCTACCTAGAATGACTTGTCCGCTGAAAACACTCTGTCGCTAGCAATTGCATCTGCCAAAGTCCTACAAGTCATTACGGCAGAGCAAAGCGATTCGTGGTTTACGACGAACGCTGCCTCCCTTCAAAAACTCATTCGAAAGGGTCTCCTCACAGATGACCACGCTCTTCAGGATGCGCTCCACCCCATTTTCGACCACCTAATCCGCCTTTTCCCGTTACCAAAAGAAGAGGAAGAACAGCAGACAGAGTTTTCCGACTTCCACTCTTTTGTGAATAACACCATTGGGGACGGCCTGCGCAATAGCAATACGCCTCGCAGCATTCTTTTGATGCTGAAGTCTGCAGTTACCGTTACACCTGAGCGTGTTGAGGCTTTCAGTCAACCCCTCATGAAACTCCTTAGCAAACTAGCGAAAGAACACATTCAATCTCCCACCACCAACGGAACGGAAGGAAATGTCCGTCTCATAATCCTCATACTGGAAATCTGCCAGATCTCAGTTGCATACTTGGCTGACCAGCGGAGGTGGCTGCTTAGTACATTAGTCGTGCTAGTGGAGAAATCAAAGAGTGTACAACTATGCCGCTATATGCTGGATCTAGCCCGCACCTGGGCGATGCACCGACAGGAGGCATATCCGACAATGAAGGAAAAAGCGAGTCTGATTCAGAAGATGACCTTTTACGAGACGCGAGGAGAAGTCCTCTTTCAACCGTACCTCGAGCTGATATATGACATTTATACGGAACCATCCCTGCGCAGGAGCGATCTCACCACCAGGCTCGAGCCGTCATTCTTATTGGGATGTCGAGCGAAAGACGCACTTCTACGCGAGCGTTTCATGGACCTACTGGATGTCAGTGTGCCTCGATCACTGTTCGGCCGGTTGACCTACATCCTGGGCGTTCAAAGCTGGGAAGCTTTGGCTGACCATAATTGGATTTATCTAGCTCTACACCTTATTCTGGGAGCTGTAGACCTTGACTCACCCGCTACAACCGACCGCCGCCAAACGCACAATGAGCCCTTATCCGCGCTTCAGCGGCCTGACGCTCGGAGTATTGTCCGGCCAATGCAACGTTTACTGTTCCTTGAACCCCAAACCACCCACGAGATGTGGTGCTCCATATTTCCTGCCGCATGGTCTACCTTGTCACGACGTGAACAGATGGACATCACTAACCACATGATCAACCTTCTGAGCAAGGAGTATCACATCAAACAAGCTCACCTCCGCCCCAACGTCATCCAGACGCTGCTTACGGGGATTCATACGTGTTCTCCCCCACTGATGCTTCCTCCCCATCTCGTCAAATATTTGGCGAAAACGTTTGGTGCATGGCATGTCGCGTTGGAAATTCTTGGTTCCTCGCTAGAAATGGTTAGGGATGATGAGGCCAATGTCCGAGAATACGTCTATGATTCTCTTGCGGAAGTCTATGCTGAGTTAGCGGACGAAGATATGTTTTATGGATTGTGGCGCCGTCGCTGTCTTCACCAAGAGACGAACATTGCCCTCTCATTTGAGCAACATGGGTTTTGGGAGCAAGCGTCTGCTGCGTACGAAAATGCTCAGACCAAAGCGCGTGCAGGCACTATTCCATTTTCTGAACCCGAATATTGTTTGTGGGAGGATCATTGGGTGCTAGCTGCGGAGAAGCTCCAGCAGTGGGATATCTTATACGATTTTGCAAAGAGCGAGGGGAATCAGGAACTCATGCTTGAGAGCGCATGGAGGATTAAGGATTGGGCGGACAGCAAAGATACTCTGGAAGAGCAAGTAAAACAGCTTCCTGAAATTCCCACCCCCCGACGACGCGTGTTTGAAGCCTTCCTGGCATTACTCAAATTTCCTGGCGCCCTAGATAAAAACACCGAGTTTACAAAAGTGCTCGAAGACGCAATGCAGCTGTCGCTCAGGAAATGGGTGGGCTTACCTACCCATTTATCCACCGCCCATGTTCCCCTTCTGCAACATTTCCAGCAATTCGTCGAACTCCAGGAAGCCGTTCAAATTTTTGGCTCATTATCGCAGACCAACGCACAAAATCTCGAAAAGAAGTCGTCCGAGCTCAAGATGGTCTTACAAGCCTGGAGAGAACGTCTGCCAAACATCCAAGACGACATCAACTTATGGAGTGATCTCGTCGCCTGGCGTCAAAACGTTTTCCATGCGATTAACAACGCATATATGCCTTTGATTACCAATAATCAAGGAAACAGTAACGGCAATAGCAACTCTAACACGTACGGCTACCGTGGTTACCACGAAACCGCATGGATTATCAACCGTTTCGCTCACGTTGCCAGGAAACACGACCTCCTCGATGTTTGCTTCACATCATTGACAAAGATTTACACACTGCCCAACATTGAGATCTCAGAGGCTTTCCTCAAATTGCGGGAGCAAGCACGCTGCCACTACCAGAAACCAAATGACTTGCAAGCCGGCCTGGACGTTATCAACAACACTAATCTCATGTTCTTCTCTAGCTCTCAGAAAGCAGAGTTTTACACGCTTAAAGGAATGTTTCATGCTCGACTGAATCGGAACGAGGAAGCAAATCATGCTTTTGGTCAAGCCGTTCAGCTTGATATGGGTCAAGCTAAGGCCTGGGCTGAGTGGGGCCGTTTCAACGACCGCATGTTCAAGAACGCGGGTACTGAGAACACCGACCTCACATACGCTTCGAGTGCCGTAAGCTGTTATCTTCAAGCCGCTGGCCTATACAAGAGTGGAAAGAGTCGGCCTCTGTTGACTCGCATTTTGTGGTTGCTTAGCCTGGACGATAGCGCGATGACAATTTCAAAGGCATTCGACACTTACAAAGGAGATGCCGCTTACTGGTACTGGATCACTCTTACTCCACAACTTTGCCAGTCTCTCAACCACCGAGAAGTCAAACAAGCTCGCTACCTGTTGTTAAATCTCGCTAGGCACTATCCACAGGTATGAAAAATTAATTTATCTAGTTTAACAAGAGTTAACACTCTGTAGGCTCTCTTTTACCACCTGCGAACATACCGAGAAGAGCTGCAATTGATGCGAAAAGCTGCTCAAGTGCGGGCTATTTCCCTCAATCAGCCAATTGTAGACACCGCTAGACGTCCGGATGAGCAGGTCGGTAAGGAGGGAAACGAGAATAATAACGGCACCGCCCCTGCACAAGGCCAGATCCCGGCCAATGCAACATCCACTGTTTCGGCTCAAAATGGGCAGGCTACAGCCGAGGCGGCGGCGGCAGCGGCAGCAGCGTTCCCTCGCCAAGCGTCTGACCTAGTTGATGAAGTCTTACAGGTCCTTAAAACGACATTCCCCTTACTCATCCTCAGCCTCGAAACCATGGTTGATCAAATTCATCAAAAATTCAAGCCACCTCCAGAAGAGGACATATATCGACACATATGCCTCCTCCTTCAGGAGGCAATTCAGGTTTGCCCACCAGCTTTGCTTTGAACAATTAGACTGATTTCAAACACAAGAATTATATCGTAAGAATGAACGCAGTTGATGACGACGGTTCGCTTGCTCCACATACACTACAAACCCTTGCGCGTCTCGCCCCTATCATCGGAGGCTCTGTGAGGGTAAGCAGGCGCATCTTCATGTTTCACCCTCTCCTTACGCTTTATCTCTGGGTATAGAAGGAGTTTGAGGAGGACTTCCTAGTTTCGAAGCCTAACCATTATGAATACATTCAGCGACTGCAGCAATGGAGAGACAAATACGAAAAAATGCTAGACACCAGACCTCGCATACAGCCGCTCGCTCTGGTCAGCCATTATCTGACGGAGTTCCAATACAACAAGATAGATGAAATTGAAGTGCCCGGCCAGTACACAGAAGTATGTTAAACCAGCTACCTTTCGTAACTGCAATATGCTAACCTTGGAACCCTAGGACAAGGACACTAACCAGAATTTCGTTAAGATACAGAAGTTCGCGTCAAAGTTCGAGCTTGGCCGCTCAAATGGGACTTGCTGGAAAAGATTTACCCTCCATGGTAGTGATAATACAAAGGCATCCTTCATGGTTCAAATCCCCTGCCATCGTCAATGCCGTCGCGAGGATAAAGTCATGCAGGTTCTAAGAACATTCAATGGGTACGATCTTTTCGTCTAGGCCTAGGTGCATGAGGTTCATGAGAATATGCTATAGCGTGCTACAACGGAAGAAGGAGAGTCGGAAACGTAACCTTTCCTTCCATCTACCGGCTGCAATTTCTTGTAGTCCCACAGTACGGCTTTTCCAAACGGATGCTTCCTACATCACTCTTGGGGACATCTATGAGCTGCATTGCGAGGATGCCGGGATTTCGAGAGAGGAGCCAATCTTATACGCTGGTGAAAAGGTCAAGAAAACTCTTCGGGAGTTCCGACAAAATTCTACACGACAGGTACATTAACCCTAAAACAGCAACGGACGATTCATCTCACTTTATGCCAGTTGACCAAAACAGAATACATCACACTGAAAAAAGACATTTACGATGAAGTTGCCGTGAAAATGATTCCTGACAACGTCCTTGCTAACGTGAGTTGAATTTCCGACCTTGGTTGCCATTCTAACACTAGATTATAGTACATGCTTCGAACAATGGAAAGTCCTAGTGAGCTGTGGAGAATGCGCAGACAGTTCGCGCTGCAGCTTTCCGCGTCCTGCTTCATGACCTATGTCCTCTGCCTTTCAAGTCGTCACCCCAGCCGTTTTCAAGTTTGCCGATCAACTGGACAGATAGCTATGACCGAACTTCTTCCGGGTAGGTGTCCCTATTTTGAATATTTGACGGGTAACGACTCATAAGAAACAAAGGCATTTCGAGCCAGCTCCCTGTCTTCGCCACGAGCGACGTTGTACCCTTCCGACTAACTCCGAATMTGCAAACTTTCCTTGGACCTATATTCACGGAAGGTGTCCTAACGTCCGGAATTATGGCTATCGCCCGGTCCCTTACCGAGCCTGAGGTGTGTGTTTTTTGATCTACTTTTTTTTCCACCCCCTGAATGAACGGCTTCGAACAATTACCTCAACAGTACACGTTGGAACAGCAGCTCTGCCTCTTCGGTCGGGATGAAGTTATCTCCTGGATGACAATGCAAAGACGGCCTTGGATGGTTGGGGACGCTTCCTTCCGTCAAGGTGTAGCTGCAAACATCGACGGAATGGTGAAACGGGCAGAGGTTATGTCGTGTAAGACTGAGAGAGAAAACGTAAGCGTACTCAATCCCCAGCAATTTGACTGAGACTCATCTCCCATTCTCAGCAACTCCAAAATAACGGTACCACCGCAACAGTACCTGTCATCCAAACAATCGCTAGTTTAATATCCACTGCAACTAATCCAATTCAGCTCGCGAAGATGGGCGAATTATATCACCCCTGGTTCTAGATGATTTTCAAGCTTTTTTTGTCACTGAGTTGATAGTAATGATGCTAAATGTGTACTATACATGTTGTATATTATATAGATTTTACTCCCGTCTGTCGAATCATCTACTGATGAACACATTCGGTTGATGAGCCAGAGCGAACCATGGCTTCTGCTAGCAGTACTCGAAGATCGAGTGTTTGCACCGGGCGGGCATTCTCTTTCACAATTTGCTCTGCATTCCACAACCGAGAAAACTGGCTGAATCCCTTGGAAGGGGCAAAAAGCTGGAGACGGCGTGTTTCCAGGTAGTCCTATGAGACACGACTTGTAATTCACTTACCTTTACTGTTGTATCGATCCCGCTGACAGCCAATAGCGGTAGCGAGGGGTGGCCTTCAATCACATTGACAATACTCGCGTCTCCTTCGTATATGCCGTTCAGGTTGGAACTTGCTTTGTCCCACACGAAGAAATTCCCGTCATCAGATCCAGACACGACCAACTCGTCGTTAGGCCCCAGGAAATTGACTAAGACAAAGACTTTTCAGCTAGTCGACAAAGTTTTCCAAGTAAAGTAGGGACTTGCCGTCCTTGACCGTTTCTACATTTCGCGCCCCAACGAATCGTTGTCGAGGCATAACCACAGGTACGCCCGGACGATACTTTAGTTCCATCTCTGCTGCTTCCCTGCCCTCAATCCCATCCTCTTGTTCACATTCGCTTCGCACATCCTGCTCTTCTTCCGCATCGTCGTCCGCTTCTTCATCGTCCTGCAAAGCCGGCATTGGCTTCAGCTCTGAATTAACCCAGTGGGGCTGAGCATTCAGAATATTTGGAGGGCCCGTCGTGCTGAAAAAAGTTGATGAAGGTTCTTTCTCAGCTGGTTCATCAAATGTGGAAAACAAATATACTGCATCTCCGCTATACGCTGCATCGCATGTATCAAAGTGCGTTTGATTGTCGAATTTTCTCGGATGACTTACATAGTAAGACCTAGGGGCTTATGCTTCAGCGTCCACATGTCCGGTAAGAACATGGAGAGACACACCTCATGCCCATTCCTATTTGACATCCTTGAACCGGTGATATGATCCCTAGGGAATTTTTTCTTCCTCTCTCTCCTCGGCGGTCTGCCAAATCGACGAACGCAAGCGGTAACTTCTTCGGTGAATGAAGGTGGCATTCCCCACTCCTCTCCCATCCGACGACCTACATTTCTTCGGTCGAAGAGGTATCCCTTCCAAAGAAGTTAGCGCCATAGCTAAGCCGCAACATGATGTCGGACCCACATAGGGCGATTCTCCGGCAACCACGAATTGATAGGGCGTCAGGGTTGACAGCGACAATGTCGAGAGATCGTGGTTGAGTTTCAGAAGAGGCATTGAACAGGTGTTCTGTCGGCAAGTATGTGGTGTGCGAAGGTCATGTTGCCTCACCGTTCCATCCTACATGGGTGTCAGAGATGACGTCGTTCTAGTAACAAGAGTCCTAAACGCGCCTCCGCCACGGTCAAGAACAGAGCTGGACTATCCTCGGTGACTATACGCTTAACGCGATCACTATGGCATCTGAGTACCTGTGTTGAGCACTGCCGTGCGGAGTATTGGATCTCAACTCCATCCGGTGCGCCGCTGGCAAGTGGTATGGCTGCGTCTGATATCCGAATTTGTCTATCGGCTGCAACAGTGACGCTTTATGCAACGCCTCGTTGAGCACTCAGACGTTGTCGAAGGAAGAGGCTGGGGTCTCAGCTTACAGGCGGGTGGAATACGGTAGGAGCTGCACGTTAAAGATGTTGCCTTGGTGGCCGGTGCTGATAACGGAACGACAGATGAATGGGTATTCCTGTTCCGCGATGGCGGGGTCCATTCTCCAGAGGCGCACGGTTGTGTCATCTCCTGCGCTCAGGAGGAGTTCCCCACCATGTGCCCAGCTCAGAGCGTTCACACATCTGGAGATGGATGTAAGCGGGGGTTGAAGCAGGGAAAAGGGGGTGGCTGCATGCCCAGAGTGTCCGTAGTTGCTGTCCTCGTCGCCGAGGACGTTGACCCGGTCGAGTGGACGGTGGAGGAGCTGTGAAAGACTGAGAGCGCGGTTGTGTTCGGTGCGGGATGCCGAGGGCAGAGACTCTCTGAGACTAAAGAGGGACTTGTGGATGGCTGACATGGGAGTACTTGCGCAGGTAATTAACAACGCCAAAAACGGAAACTACAGTCCATCTCTTACGTAACATCTACAGGCTACCCTCAAGCAGACTCCGCGAACCCAACCGCATTTCTGCCCAGGTCGTACACCGTAAAGTAGCGACGCAGGAAAACATCACCTGTAAACCTGCGTTAGCCCCCCAGCGTAAAGCTATCCAAAAGAACCTACCAATGATCCAAAGGGAACCCCACGGAAGGTTAATGTCCAGACCAGTAAAGGCTGAGATGCAGGTGCCCTGTACATTCAAAACATAGTCGCTTCCTTTCAAGGGATACGCCCGTCCATTGAACCAGAAGGACAGGTCGGGGAGGCCGGGAACCTTGGCGCAGTCAACAGTGTACTGTCCGTTCCACGACTTCTTGGCGCCAATTTGGGTGTTCAGCATCTCAGCCATGTCGCTGGGCAGGGCAATGAGGGAAGTGCCTTGTATGCGGTCTTAGCGCAACCCTCAAGTGCTCAGTGATGATCATAATTACCAGTGTCAATTGCAGCGCCCGTGTTTTCCAGCTCGAGCACTGCATCGCCGAAACTGACCTGCGTCAGTTCAACTTCCCAGTAAGCTTTTTGGCGAATAGGGACGTAGTGGATCTTGCCCGTATAGGCACGATGGTCAATACCACCAAAGACGGCCTCGCCACCATCCTCCTCAGAAGAACCGAGGCGGAAGGAGAAGACAGGCTGATCAAGCAGGTCCTGTTCAATCATCTTGTAGAAGGGTGGGACAATATGGTTGACAGAAATAGTATCGTATCCCAGACCGAGGATGCCGTCGAACCTGATACAAGCTCAGCGGGGGGTCTGCTCGTCTTGTACATTATTACTCACCTGCCAAAGGCAAATGCCAAGCCGGGTTCCTTGGTAGCCTCTGCAAAGTCCTGGTGCCGGATAGTAATATCGCCGATGCTAAGGACATCATTGGATACGAAGCCTTCCATCGATCCAGAACCATAGCGGATCTCAAACTCGGAGCCGTTGGCCTTGTATGTCGATGAGGAGCCCGAGTCATATTTGGTATGCAAGAAGCAAGCAATGGAAGTGCACTTGACACTCGGGACCCACAAATTGCTTGACCTGACGATGAATAGGTTTGACGATTGCTCTCGCCGAGAATATGGCGCATACACTTACCCTGTGTCAAGAATGACTTTGAACTGGGGATGAGGTCAGTGAGGTCGGTATTGTAAGCTGCAAAAGGTACGCACAGTTTGAGGTGGAGTTCCGAGCGAAATCTCGGTAAAGTACTGAGCATTCATGAAATCTGACATGACGCGTTTAGTTGGTTGGTGGAGTGGGACGAGAGTGTGGACTAGAGACTCACTGCTAAGGGGAACACCGTGGCCACCATTAATTTCCTCCTCCTGGGTCCAGAAAAGTGTCTGGCCGTCTTTGGAGGCAGGACGGCCGATTCGACGGCCAGTACCACCGGCACCCATCAGGGGTGTCTGTGCTTGGGCAGGTGAGCCGTACTTCTCAGCAAGCCATGCACTCTCAAGCTGCGGGTTGTTCGCAGCGGGGGTCAGCTTCTGGAGCTTGAGTGTATGCACTTTGGCCTCTGCAGCAAAGGGCAGGAGGCCAAGGACAAGTGGGGCAATGGGGAGCAGCATGGTCGAGGTGGGAGGGAACCAAGAACGAACCACGGGACTATATGGCAACTGTCACGCCTGCTGACGTCATCACGGGACGGCACTCCTCCGGCCGCTCCGGAAGCAATGCGGGACAAAGTCCAAAGTCGTTGAGCCCCTCTCGTTCTTTCCTCACCCGAGCTGGTCAACTTGCTAATGACAACACGCTCAGCAAAACGCTCTCCCAACACCGAGGGGTCGCAGCTCACCTACATCGAGTCGCTGCTCATTGCGCAGACTGCATGGGAGATCGGCACAGACTCATCCACCTGGCCTGCAATAGCCAAGGTTCTTTCCAAGCACCCGCTGGTGACACGTCCAAAGTCGTTCTTTACTGCTCAGGTCCCGGTTCAAATTCCCGGATACATCACAAACGATACTCATTTTGATCTGGTACTAGTCTTGTCACGCCATGTACGAYGAATTGCTCCAGGAGGCTGGCTTAGAGTCGTGGGTCTTTGTGTGCATATACAGCTCTCCTGCAGCGGGCTAAAYCACGAACTCAGGTCCGAAGAAAGCAGTGGCGTACAGTGTATGTAATTCCTCTTTCATGAAGATCCACGATTTACCGAGGGTGCCACTTATACAGCTGCCACTAACCTTGCGCTGGCAAAAAAGTTCTTCCAACTCCGCTATGACGAACTGCGCGAATTGATCTTGGCAGAGGAGAACGCTTTCCGGTATGTGTACTTGTGTAGTTAGATTCTCATTTACACAAGCTTGATAGTCAAGCACAGGGCAATCCTCAAGGAAATAGAGGAAATCAAGGCCGGCAAGTGGGACTCAAGGATTAAGGCTAAACTCGCAGGACAACCACCACCACACGAGGAAAGCCCGCATGTCAAGGCGGAGGTACGTCTATTCAACATCTGCTGTGTTCTACAAGCCAACAATGAATCCAGTTTTCCACGGTGCCAGCCGAAACCGGAGGCGAAGAGACGTTTAGTGGATCGGATTTGAGTGGGGTAACGGAAACATCTTCCCCTTCGATTACCAGGGTAATTTGTTGGATTTCCTTTCTCTAACCCTTATACATCTGATTGATCTGATTAAGGACGAGGAGGCGGAAGCACCCACTGCCTCCAAGCAGCCAGTAAATGATGGCTCCATGGCTACGGAGTCACAAGCAGGATTACTTCAGTCAAATGTGGAAGAGTTGGTAGAAGAGGCTCCAATGTCCCCGACGCCTGTTGAACATGTTGCCGCGGCCGAAAGCAATGGCCCCGAAGCTGGAGCGGAAGAGAGAATAAGAGAGGAGCTACCAATAGATGGGGTTCAGCCAGCGGAGCAAACTRCCGATYTTGARAGGGYGGAAGACACCCCYTCCTCACAGGGCGACRGGGATACCGAACAACTMCRGAAAGAAGAAGAGGAAGAGGAGGAAGAAGYTACCGCAAGTAAACCMGAAGAAGAGGAAACGGACCACGAAGATCAAATGGATGAACCGGAGGCTACCGCTGAACAACTCAGTGCYGAGGAGCCCGCAAAGCCAAAGGAGCACAGACCCGAGGAAGAAGARGAAGAGGAAGATATSGGAGAGGCTCCTCATGATCGGGAAGAAATRGAMGTTGAATTGATGCCTCAAGGGATCGAGACTGGCATACCCCATGTTCCAGCCGAGCTTCATGAAGGTCAGGAGAAGGCAGAAGAAGCTGWGCAACAGGTAGAGGAGGAAACTGTYTCAGACGATGAACAAACACAAGAGCCYCGCCGTAGGTCTYTCTCAATTACCKTKGCGGAGATATCGYTGATCCCGYTATAGGTTCTACTCGCCACAGAAGGTCCTCAGTATCAGTACCRGTGGTACCCACCCGTAAATCCCGCCGCCAACGACGCGTCTCAGAACYCGATGTTCAATCGCCAGCTGTTACAGAAGGTGAAAACGTAGATGCAGATGAGATAAAGGCTGAGACTCCTCAARTYGACGAGGACCAACCTTCTTCTCCTGCACCAGATCCTACCGGCCCSCGCCGACGTGAGTGTGACACTCCTATATCATGATACTTTCGCCCATAGAGTCGGATAGGTAAACGCAAGGCRTCGGTTGTGGAAACCGTCGAATCTCCCCGCGATCGTAAACGACAYCGGGATGATTCCGAACCCGCTGAAGATGAGGAGCCTGGTWAGTGTCTGGCCTGATACRAAYTTTTATACACACTCATTCYCCTTAGGTCCATCTGCTGCCGGACGTGGCCGACGACGAGGCGATCGCTCCGAAGARCAAGTGGCATTGAAGAGGTTCCAGAATGTCATCGGCATGCTGCACTCGCAGATATCCCAGCATCGCAACGGCAATATCTTCCACAACCCTATTCGCACAGTTGAAGCACCAGACTATCATGACATTGTAAAGCGTCCTATGGATCTGAAAACTATCAAGGCCCGCGTGAAAGACGGTCTGATTGCTAATTCCTTGGAATACCAGCGCGACATTTTTCTTATGTTCGCCAATGCGATGATGTACAATCGCCCTGGATCAGATGTATACCATATGGCTGAAGATGTGAGCCTCTCGCTATTACGCTTGTTTCTCCTTCTCATTTGGCAAACAGATGATGCACGAAAGCGAGGGGTATATCATGACATTTCGCCAGACAGAAGGTCTTGTACGTGGTAGACCTTAATAGATTCACCAGTCTTTTTTCGCATTTAATACTGTCCCCTTATCACCCAAGTTGTTTTATGTTATTCTATTATGATGTTCTATAGTGAACTCCAGCCCATTGCTTCGAGCGGCAGGCACGTTCCCGTGTTTGCTGTGGGGGCGGTCCAATGTGAAGCAAATAAATGGCTATGTTTGCCTTAACTCGAGTCGCTGCCCCAGTATTTGTGACTCACGGCTGGATGCCGGCAAATTACTCCTTACCAGCCTTGCCAGTTGTGAACCTTGGGGAACCCTGTCAACAGACGTGCGATTCCCGTGGGTAGGGGACAAGTGACTTGTTGCGAACGATTGTTACGGGCCAACTTTGGACCACAGCTGTATCACTTGCACCAATACTCGGGTGCTCCAAGCGCTTTTCGCTTGCCCCTCCACTGCACCGACCTATATTACTCGACTGTCTCCCAACCCGTACATTGGGTTTAATTGACTTTGTTGGCGCTATTTAGCCCTCGTAAGCACCTGTCGAGCTCGTCTCGCGGAACCAGTGTTTACTAATGCTCATCCAGAACAGATTTCGACCTCTTCGACACGRCTCATTGTGATTCAGCCYGTGTTACTCTTCGTGAGGCAGTAAATTGGGTACCAGAAAGTATTTGGCAGGGTGAACCTCTGTCCTTTCATTTTCCTCCTCTTTCTTCTTTTTTTTTTTCCCCGTCGGCCACACAACACGTAACATCACGAGCTGAAGCCTGAAAGTACTCAGCTCTCCCCCTTCCCTCAACCATCATCTGGCCTCGACACATCACCCATGCGTCCGCACCACAAGCAAAACCGCAGACCTCGAGGAAGCAAAACCCAAGATGACGACCAGTATTCCAGTTCCCGGATGGATGAGGGCTCTGATTCATACTCACGTTCTCACCGTGCTTCTCACCGCTCAGAYGACCGCAAAACGTCTTCGACCTCAAGTCGAGACTACTACGACGACTATCGAGATGTGGGCTCTCATCCTCGCGGTCGCCGTGATGGCGAACTTTGGTATTCGGATACCAGTAGGTTTAGGGAGGAAGATGCGTATAGGAGAGAGGATGATTATGAAGCGGGGGTAAGCAGAGCCCCCGACTGGGGGACTCGCCCTGCGAGCGACTCGCAGTATTCTACCATGAGAGACGACTGGTCTCATCAGCACTATGACCACCCCTCATCCTATCCTGACTCGTCCTCATGGGGAGCCGCTGCATCGCGCGATGAGTACGACAGCAGAAACTCCTACTATGATGACTGGTCGACACCTGGCRCTCGCGCTTCGTCTTCTCATGCTCACAATGATGATAGGCGGTTGCGGCACACCGAGAAGCATGACCGCGCAGACCTAGGTTGGCATCGGGATCATAGGAGAGAGAAGGGGGTTCAACAGCAGCGTTTCCAGAATAGTTCAGGGTGGGATGTTTCGCGCAGGGACAATAATTGGGAGGAGAAGACTCACGAAGACTCTCATCCTGTGGAGGAGAGAGCTTGGGAGCCTGCCCCATCGTGGAAGTCCTCTCACCGGAGTGAAGGCACACAGAACCGAGGCCAAAACAACCAGCGCAGCACACAGCCGAAGCAGCATTACTACTCAAAAGGGGGGAAGAGAAATCAAAATGTCAAGCAGCAGCGACGGGATTGGCGTAACGACGACTCAAATTTGAATAAGTATGGTCATTTCAGATTTCACTGATTGGTTTACTTAACCTTTTCGAAACAGCTGGACTCGCAGAGATTTCCAACCCCATAGGAAACCTACTAAATCGCAGCAACAGCAGCAGAAACAACGACAATACCATTCTCGTTCTCGTTCACGATCTCCAGCCGAGTCGCATCAATCCCATCTTTCTTCTCGAGGCCGCTCACGATCTAACACCCATTCCCCGGCACCCAAGCGTCGCCGCCGCGAATCCAGCCCGGCGGTGCAGCGGAGTCCGACACCAAGCGATAGAGATGCTCCCAACTGGGCCTCGAGACAAGAGGGAGACACGTATTCACGGTCACCAAGTCCACATCAAGAACCGAAGCACCAACACTCCCGCCGTAATAGCGTTTCTTCGGTCTCAACAGTTACGACCGACCATAGTAGCAGAAGCACAAGCCCACATACAAGAGCACGTCAAGTCCACCGCTTACCTCCTGTATCGGGTTCCTCTACTTCTATGTCTCWTGACAATGTTTCGCGTCACACTCAGCGCAGTAATTCCCGTCAAGCCTCTCATTCAAATGGCAAATATCATACACATGATAAACATGAACATGTTCCAAAAGTAGGATTCCACCTTTCTCGCGTATCGATGCTAAGCTGATATAGTTATTTATCCAGTCTGACCGGCTCCAGGACAGCTCGGCCCCTGATGCACGGCTTGGCGATCCCATGCCTCCCCCTTCCATAATTCCTCCCTCCCGCTCTACCTATAACCCACCTGGGAATGTAACCCCCGAATCTCCACCTCCCACTAAAGTGAACATATCATCGCGGCCAAACTGGAACAAGGGTTTTGGCTTCAAGCCCATATCACGAGGGCAGCCGGCCCCAAGCTCCTCGCTCCGCAAGTTCTTCCCGAGTGATGATGAAGAGCCTGAACAGCCAAACGAAGCTTTACCCCCTCCTAACCATAAGTCACAGGGACACCGCCCTCTTCCTTACCAGTCTCCTCCGGCATCGAAGGCAATATGGCCACCACCCGAGAATGGACAAGATACTCAAGATCGCAGGGCTGCACGGTCGACTCGAGAATCATCACATTACTTACGAGCTGAGCCGAGTTATAATGACCAACATCGAATTACCGAATCACCTCCGCATCAGCCCTTATATGAGAAGGCTGGCTGGGACAACGATGAACCTCACCAAACATTTCTTTCAGCATCTTTAATCACTGATCATAGACTCGCACAACACCCAAACGCAAGGAGTCCAGGGGAAAAAGCTCTACACTCATCACCCACCCCCCATCGAGTACCATCGCCCCCCTCTCCAATGCCCCCTTCGATGCCCCCACCTCCCCGTTCATCCAGCTCGATAATAGAAGGTCGCCAAGACTCACAAGGACCAGGACATTCAACCTCATCCACGGCGCCCAGAGATCTGTATGCTATTATCACGCAGGTTGGGGAAGGAACTTTCGGCAAAGTGTACAAAGCCCGCAATTCGCTTTCGAACATCTTCGTAGCCCTCAAACGGATACGGATGGAGACGGAGAAAGATGGCTTTCCTGTTACTGCCATGCGAGAGATCAAGCTATTACAATCCTTGCGACATGAGAACATTGTCCACTTATACGAGATGATGGTCTCAAACGGTGAATTTCCCCGCATTTTCTGGCTCTGGATTATCTGATGTCTGTAATCCAGGTTCTGTCTACATGGTCTTTGAATACATGGATCATGACCTCACGGGAATACTGTCACAAACTCAATTTGAGTTTACCGCCGCTCATCTGAAATCATTATGCCAACAGATGCTGGCAGGACTGGCCTATCTCCATCACAAGGGGGTAATACACCGTGATATCAAAGGCTCGAATATTCTGATCAATAATCGTGGGGAACTTAAGCTTGCGGATTTCGGGCTRGCCCGGTTCTACCAGAAACGACGCCGCACAGATTACACGAATCGTGTTATCACCCTATGGTATCGTCCTCCAGAGCTCTTATTTGGTGCTACCGTTTATGGTCCTGAAGTTGACATGTGGAGTGCTGGGTGGGTCTTCACGCACTTCTTCGTGATCCAAATGAATCTGACTACATATATCTAGATGTATAATGTTGGAACTGTTCACTAAAAAGCCTGTCTTTCAAGGCAACGACGAGATACATCAGCTTGATGTCATTCATAAGATTCTCGGCACACCCACCCTTGAACGATGGCCAGGCCTCGTAGATCTGCCGTGGTATGAACTCGCCAAGCCACGGGATCAGGTACCCAACCGTTTCAGGGATGCGTTCCAGAAGTAGGTCCTGCCGCTCCATTTCAGCTTTAGTGATTTGACATTTGCACCCAAGGTGGATGTCTCCAGCTGCACTAGACCTGGCTGAGCAGCTCTTCGCTTACGATCCAGCACAGCGCATAAGTGCTGTACAAGCGATGGAAGCACCCTATTTCACCCAGGAAGCTCCTAGTGCTTCAGCACCAACAGGGTATGCGGCATTACTCAGATGATTTTCCTTTCAGTTGACTGATTCCTGCACAGCTTAGCGACACTAGAAGGCGAATGGCACGAACTCGAAACCAAGCGCGAGCGAGCAAAGAAGCGCAAAAAGAATGAAAACAGTGCATGAACCTCTATTTTTTTTTAGGTTTGCTTTCCACCCCTGCACCCTCAATTATCGCATGCCGTTATTGTTAAAATATGGATTGTAATGCTACAAGAAACACGACTAGAAAGAATCTTCCCCCCGTTACGATGCGGAAGCCGTGATTTGGATCAAGCCTCTCTCTATCAGGTGTTGTACTATGGATTCCACCTGGGAAGGAGAAGTTTAGCGGGGGATGAAGCGAACAACGGTCTGACTCACATTGGCAGCCGTCAACCGGATTTGAGTGTCCCAACGTTTTGTGAATGGGGCACCCGTATCTTCCGCCTCTTCGACATCGCCTAATCCACCAGCTTTGCCTTGCGCATCATCCTCTTCGCGGTCATTTTCGAACCAAATGAGCTTGTCGACCTGGTCGATAGAGCCTCTCAGCCGACCTTGCTCAATCATTTTCCGAGCCATCGTCTCCGCAGCTCCAGGTGTCAGATCAAGTAGAGAGCCGAGTCCACGGAAGGTGATATTGTTGTATATCTTCGAACTCGCCAATAGATTGTGCTCCATCACGGCACGATCCAGCACAGTTGATGGTCCTGTTCTCGTGCTGGTGGCTGGTTCGTTATCGTCATCGTAAGTATCGTGGCTCCCCGCGGAGGCCAACCGGTCATTGGATGAAATTGCAACCTTTGCAAGCTGATGGGGCTTGAGAATCTTTTCAAATTCTTTTATCTCAGCGGGCCGTAGAATATGGTCGAGAAACATCTTGGAGAGTATGTTGTAGGTCGGAAGATCGACTGATCGTTCATCCCGGTAGAGGGATGCGAGAACCCGGGACCTATTGGGACCTGCAGGSGCCAAAACAGCACAGGTTACAGCTGCGGTGCTAGCGGATGTGAGATGAGTAAATCAATGGGGCATGATAAAGAGGAAGGAGATTAGCATACAGCATGTGGCGGCGCTCTTCTTCATCAATCTCGCCGACGTAGCTCAGTTCGTGATAACGACTCGCTGCCTCGAGGAATTTGCGGCTGTAATCGCTGATGCGAGCCTGACAGAGCTTGAACTGGAGGATAATCTCGCGGTTGGTTGTGGAGTGTATGAGGAGGGCAGCACGATTGTAATATGTCTCAGCCTGGATGGATTCTTCATCCTCCAGTAAGAGCCGGACGATTCTCACATACACTCGCAGTTTATCCACATCAGAGATTGTTCTGAGCAGGTATCTTGGCTTGGGTGCATGGTTGCGGTGGACTTGGGAACGTACCTCTGCCCGGACTCTAGGGATGTACTCATCAGCACCCGCGCGGCTTCACTCCATTCCTCCTCTTCTTCTAAAAGATCTGCGAGTTGGAACTTGAGCCCATTGACCTGTTGTCCATTAGCTGATGGACGCCGAAGGCTGTCGGCGAGTGTACCTGCTCTTCATAGCTGACAATGCGTGGTTGGACAGTAGTGAGGGTGTCTTCGACAACACGTTTCCTCAATTCGGAGTCTCTGATAGCACCTTCGCCCAGGGCCTTGACAAGTTCTGAAAGCACCTGCCTACCAACGACCAAACCAGCGCTGTCCTGATTGATCACAGTATCGACAAGCGTGTGTATGTCGCGGGTGGGATCGGATTGCGAGAGGATCTCGGGAATCAGGGAGACAAATGCTGGGCCCTTGTCCTTCTGTGCGAGCGTGGAGAACTGGGCAAGTCGACTTTCCATGACAAAGTGTGATTCCCAAACTGGGATGCGGGCAAAAGAAAAGATTGATACTGATGCRCTYGTAACCTGTGACAGACATGTAGCAACCGTCGATACAACCAACCAGGCCCGTGTYCTTTCTTCCCTCTTTCCCATAAAAGCTGGCTCCGTGAGCCCTTTGTTCTCTTCTTTCTTCAGCTGGTCTCTGAGCCTCCGACGGGCCTGTGCATTTCACTCTGGCTAGCGGATCCATCACTCCAGGTAAAGTTGCCATCATCCTCCTATTAATAGCCTCTGACTTGAGTACAGCCATTCCAGTTTCACTCTTTCCCTCTCCGCTGTCAGACGGCCGCCCTTGGCTCTCTCTTCACCCCCAACCTACGAAATGTCCCGCTTGACGGCCTCCCCCTTCCACAAACCACCTCCCTTTTTGTTCCCGAGGGAACCTATCAGCCCGCCAGAAACGTTGACCGAGTCTGCAGGTATGCCCCCCATCGTCCACGAACTCCGGCAAGARGAGAATACACCGCCAAGTTCTGAGTCCCCTTTGCACTCGCGAACTCGCCGCCCTTCTATCTCCTACCAAAATTCTGGGCTGCGAGAAACCTCGAGCAGGCCTGTCCACCGCAGCTACAGGTTTTTTGTGGTGGTTATCCCTCCTTCAAGGCTCATACAAGAACACGGGCAACTGGGCCACACTCTGGCATCCGGCCCTCCCTATCGGCTTGCCCAAGGAATCATCATGCCACTCCTTCCTACGGTACGGAGTTTCGAGATGTATTCCAAATGTCACTCTAATCATCGTATAGATGTACGGTCAACTTACGGCCATAGCAAGGGAGTTCAATTTTCCGAGCACAACAGGCTTATGCATTTACCTTCACTTTAATGAAAACGGGATCGCTATGACACCAAGAATCTCTGAGGAATCCTGGCATATGCTCTGGAATCATCTCTTCGAAATGCCCTCAACTCCACGAGGTCTACCAATTGGGGGGAAAATCGAGTTTGATATTGACCTGCATCAGGCACGCTGGTACTCGTCGTGGCTATCAACCCTCGTACGCGATCAAATCGAACGCCCGCTACTACACGTCCCATCAAATGCACCTTCATTGAACCATGTCCGTGGTGGGAGCCGTAACTCCTTCACTGAGGATGGCATTGCCGAACACGACCAACTCATTACCCATTTACCCCAATCCTACAGTATCCTAAATACCTCCCGCCATGTCCCTAAGAAGCTCTCTCTCGTGGACCGCTTTGAATCCTCCTCCACGCCCCCAGAAAACAAGACCAGTACAGTACTAGATCTGGGCGTGCCAGACCAGGGACCTTCTAAAGCCCTCTCCCCGATCGCGCAAGAAGAAGAACCCCAGTCCGCCAGGGAAGATTTAGATAGCCGGGTAAAATCCTGGCGGGCCAGTGCCGTCACTAAACCGACGTCACTCGCGGGCCGGGGTCAAACAAGCCTTGAACCTGTTAACTTGCCGAACAACCTTTTGCTCGAAGAGGATACCGTGTCTAATGTCGATGAAGAACTAAATCTCGAAGACTTCACCTGGTCCATATCCTCTGTTGGCCCAGATGACTATGATATGATGTCCCTTGAGACCCTCTCTGACCGGCTCCCGTCACCCGACATGGCCCGTCGCATGTTTGAAGACTCTCCACCGACCCCTTCGACTGCAACAAGCTGGGGTCCCCCGCTATCTTATCCAACCAGCCCTCTGAGCGACTACAGACCTCCTTCTCTGGATCTCGGCTTCCGGTCCATGTTCAGCAGACCACTCACACCGGCTACTGCAACATCCTGGGGACCGATGTCACCAACATCTTGTCAGTTATATAACGATATCTCGCGACCTGCCTCGGTTCACCTTGGTGACCGTGCTGAATTCAGTCGCCCTGTCACCCCTTCCACTGCCACTAGCTGGGGCGCACCACTTTCATATCCACCTACCCCCACCACCCCCTTCCACGTTGCAACACCCGACGCCGCCCAGCGTTCTTTTGATCATGCACAAGAATACGAAGCCATGCTATCCCAAGGACATCCGTGGTCTTTTGTCTGGCCGTATGTCCAATCACCCGAAGTACAGCCTTGGCAGCTAGTATGGCCGTATTTCCGCTCGTCTGAGGTACAACCTTGGCAACTAGTATGGCCGTATTTTCGTTCGTCTGAAGTACAACCTTGGCAACTAGTTTGGCCGTATTTCCGCTCGTCTGAAGTACAACCCTGGCACCTAGTATGGCCGTACTTCCACTCACCTGAAGTGCAGCCTTGGCAGCTAGTGTGGCCATACTTCTCGCCTGAAAGACAGCCCTGGCAACTAGTATGGCCATACTTCCAATCGCGCAATACCGATGTTAAATCAGAGGAGGAAATCGGCCAACCGATGTCGCTATGCCGAGCTTCAGGATATCCTCACCTTCTGATTTGTCGGTCTCCCTTCGCTGATTCAATTACCAGCCCTCACAGTAGTTTCGCAGATCCGGCAGTTTATCCCTTCTTTGATCTTTACCCGGCTTCCCCTATCTCTCGAAGCCAAGGCAGGGGTCAGACCCTTTCCACGATCAATGTCACACTCGACGCGCAATACCCTACTCTTCATATCTGTAAGCATTGTAACACAGACATTACACTTTACTCACTGATCATGATTATAAGATGGTGCCATTTACCCACATAATCTCAGCGTGATTTACCCGCCAGTGTCTACCCATGACGAAGGGCATAACCCCGTCTTTATTACTGCGTCCCAATATCCATCTTTCAATATCTGTGAGCTAGACAGGTTAAACCGGCAAGGACTCGCTTTGATCTCAGCTTGTAACATAGATCCGGCTGCGTATCCTCACTTTGACTTGTACCCAACAGTTAGCTGTTCGTCATTTGGTACGTATGATTTCGCATCTGCGTCATTTGAGCTTGCTGTGTACGAACAAACTCTTCAGCGGAGGTTGACATGTCACAAAACATGTCCCATGGTACCTACCCGAATCTGGTCATTTGTAAGTTATTATTCTTCATTCTTTGCTTCTTCCTCATCCCGTTCGTCAGATCCCTCTGTTTATCCCCACTTGGATATTTACCCGACCCAAAAAGCCGCTGAGAATTTGGAGAAACATGTTAGTACCAGCGAAGACGGGGCCATGGTGGATCTGCCAGTGCGATATCCCAATTTTAACATTTGTGAGACTGGTAATGGAACGGAGTACCTCGGGTTACTAATCACACTTGGTAGACCCGGCAGTTTACCCTTATTTCGATATTTATCCAAACCGCTCATTGGCTGCTGGAAAGGAAAGGCTTATCATGTCGTCAACGTCTCGGTACCCCTTCTTTAACTTGTGTATGGTTCTTCTTTCATCCCCCTCTTTCAACCTTTTTATTCACCTTCCCGATAGACCCCGCAGTTTATCCTCACTTCAACATCTACCCCTTAAGTTCGCCCCCTGAGGAGAGTCCGATCAAGAAGTTGTCGACTGTCATCACCATACTGCAGTATCCAGTTTTTGACCTGTGTTAGTAAAAGTCGTCATGCTCTTCTTTTCCTAACCAAACCGTTGCTTCATAGACCCAGCAGTGTACCCCCACTTAATTATTTACCCACCGGTTTCGGGCGAAGGTGAACATAAGGTAAAAGAGGGTAAAATGCACACCATGCCAAGGATATACCCATGTAAGTTTTGTACCAGTAAGCCTTCCATCTCATTTACCGATCGTTATTGGTAGACCCCGTCGTCTGTCCTTACCCGCCCGTGTATCCTCACTTTGACTTGTATCCTTCTGTGCCGTTTGCACAGGTGGAATCCGTCCAAGAGATATCTATGGTATTGCCGACTGCCATGGGGTATCCTGTATTTGACCTCTGTGGGTAATAAATTCACCTCCGGAAGTCTATTACTAACAAGTTAACAGATCCGGCCATCTATCCTAATCTTTGCATTTACCCCTCAATTTCCACATTAGCTGAGGAACCACGGAGGGGCATCATGGAACGGATTAGGCCACCCTACCCATTCCTCGAGATTTGTGGGTTGCTTGACGTCCCAAACTCTTTTCCTGCTCACATCGCAAATAGATCCTCCCGTCTATCCTCACCTTAATATTTACCCATCCGTCATGACTGGCACTTCGTCTTATCTTTTAGGAGGCCATGAAACAAAAATGCAAACCTTCGCGGCCTCAACCACACGAACCGTGGTTCGGATCAAKAAACACCATTGCGACCTCCATGTCGAAGTGTTCCCCAGCGGCATCGTCCGCACACCCAGTGGCACAGGGATTCGCCCAGAACTTGACCTACAAGCTCTTAGCATCCCGCCACGGCAGAGTCACCGTCGAATTGCTATGACTCGCTCTCCCACAGGGCCCGCTATGTCCAAGCCAATTATTCCTCCTGCATTACCTAGCCCGAGTCGGCGGCTTCCGACACCTCCCTCTAATGGCGGCATCCGCTCACCAAATGTGCTTGAACAAATGGCAGGCTATGTGGCGGAGGCAAATGCCACTTCCCCGAGCCGCCGGTATCCAACAAGGCCTTCACCATCGAAAACTAGCGCAGCACAGCGAGCTTCGATGATTCAACCTTTGCGTCAGATGCCCTTCCCTAAATCGGCGGATTCATTGAGGCCCCCTGATGATCGCCTGGTTAATAATGTAGGGTTGAGCAGGGCGAGTTCAATGGGTGGCAGCGGAAGGGGAACGCGTGTTAAGTCGCGAGTAAGGGACTCCTTCGTGACACAACGGGTGCAGAATTACGATGCATATTCCTGTGAGGATCACTAGAACGTTATTCTATAGCTCACGCTGATGAACTCTTGAATATCTTGCAGCTCAAGCTGACCCCCAACCCTCGCCACAGCGATCTCAGCTCGCTCGGAGAGATGTCAGCCTATCTGACTATCCTTTCGTTTGATTAGTCTCTTTCTGCACTAAGACTTTGAGCTAGAAAGGTATATATTATTCAGTACATGTAATTTGGGCCGATTTGCAATTCTTTTATGTGTTATAAAGTGCTGGGAAATATTATATATGCTACTGGTCGTTATTGCTGTCATCGGTGTATGGAGGAGGAACATCTGCCTCGACAAGAGGGTCCCCTGAAAGTGTAGAGGGAGGAACGGGTGTTAGTAGGGCTCGCGGCGAACGAGAACGTTGTGCTGCGCGCGCAGCTCTTCGTTCTTTCTCCATTTCATCTTGCATCAGCTTCGTCCTTCGATCATCCATGAATGCCAGTTTGACCTAGTCCAAAATCCGTGTAAATAGCTGCTGAGGAGCGGTGGGGGCGGGGAAGAAAACTTCACTTTTTCTGCTGCAGCCTGTGCATTTGCTTTCTCGTTCGCTTTGGCGCGCACGGCTCGTTCGATCTTCTCGTTCTCTAAGTCGATGTGGTCATGAAGGATAGCGGCACCAAGGCGCACATCCTCCATAAAGCGGGGATTGAATACGTAGTACGGCTGGAAATCCCTCACCTTCATCCGTATCACGAAAGCGTCAGGAGATCTACTTCACATTCAATTAGAGCGTATAACGCGCACTTCAGGTCGGAATCCCATCTTGATCAACAAAGGTATGAGTGGATCTCAATCAGATCAATCATCAGCTCTCAGCTCCCAACTCACCTCAACTGCATACTCCAAAGCCCCCTTCGAGTCAATCAGTTCCCGCTGAATGGTAGAATTGGTTGTTTTGAATTGCTTGTATTTCGGGTTATCCGGCTCTCGCAATAAGTTCTCGGCGATGGTGAGTAGTGTCTAACAAAGGGCCAATGGCCAGGTGAAGCCAACTCTAGAAGTCCAAATGTGGGGAGATATTACTTTAAGTGAGGATGCCGCTTGTTCCTTGGAGTTGGGTCGGGTGATGCCTGGGTTAATGAGGCGRCGGAAAGTTTGACGCCGCTCGTGTTCTGCTGCAAGTTGTGCTGCGGATTTTTGGACGGGARCTTTGCTTACTCTCCGCATGGCTGCTGCCGCTAACACGCTGCCAGAGACTGGACGACCTTCACGGTTGGGAGATGCAGGAGGTGAAGACATGATTATTCGTGTTGGGGAGCGGGTATTTGTGTGTACAGAACTATGCATAGGCCCCAAATGTGTCACATAATCAGAGACCCGGTTGGGGCCCAAACGTTCATTAGATCATATATACATGTATATTTAGCAAAGGGGAGGGGAACGGTACAGCTACAGTCCGTCGAGCTGTTCCTTCTCCAGTCTCTCTCCTTCGAGCGGGGAATCGGCCACTGCGAAATTCACAAGTGTACCCCGCTGATGTCTGAGCTCTTCGGGGTCRCCCTCAGAGGAGTCGCTACTCCAAATCTGCTGGTTGGRKACTTCTTTGKTATCRTATATMYCTTCTGAATACGAGGGAAARTGAATGCGGGGGAAAGAATTGAATCTTCCAAAGAACCCTGGGSTGGTTGTTTTCRGTTTTTGACCGTYTTCAGGTGAAAGCAGGGCCAARTCCGCGTCSCCATCGAAYCCCTCYGTATTTGAGGCGGGGTCGAGGAGGTCRGTGGCCCACTTCTTACGAATCCTGGAAGAAGATAGGGGGTCACGACCCACGYTCTCTTTCACRTATTCAGAGTTAGGRACTGGCACCCCGCGGGTCCGCCCGCGCCTATAAAACCATTGAGAGCCCYCTGAAAATGCCATCTCAGCATCAGTGTCAACTGAGATCGGCTGCTCGGACGTGGTTGGGATAGGTGATAATTCCCTAACCCGTCCGTTCGCCCTCTCGTCCCAAGCCCCTGGGTGCAGTAGGCTTRGTCGAGGGTGAGGAACAAGATGACTCTTGGTGCGTGACATCCTACGRATTGCTTGGCGACCTAACAGGATCTGCATCTCTATACGGCTCCGATTCCGTATCATATGGAGCTAGAATGGGTTTAGATGTGAACTAAGCACTCAGGACACAAAGCATACCTTTGGCCATGTCACAAGTTGTCCCACTCGCAGCATACGCTCTAACTCGATCGGATCAGGATCTGCTAAAATACGGAACCAATCCTGCATGTACGAGATCAGACACCTAAGATGGTATTGGTCGCTGTGTTCCTCACCCGAAAGCGAGTGCGTGGCCATATCCTGGATAGGGTTTTTGAGAATYAGGGTTGATGGAGAGTACATCCCATAACAGCACTTACGTCACAGAACCGTCGAAACGCTGCAAAAATACACTGGACCAATCCTGCCCCAAAAGCTGTGGAAGGAGCTCTAAGTCACGAATGACCTTGAAATTCTTCGTCAGTTCGTGCTTCAGCCATTGTTCTGCCGCGGAAAGCAAGAAATTTCCCCTCCAGCCTGGTGTTTGGTGAGATCTCTCTACAAGATATTTAGTTGAACATCATGTTACCTTTGCCTTTGCGATGAGCAACAGGTTTGCCGGCGGATCCCCGAGGTGCAAAGAAAAACAGATGGACGTGAGGGTTGACTTGAGAGACAATGGGATTGGTGACTGTAAAGTGAATCAATAAAGGGGAATACTGTAAGAAGAGCTGACCTTTACCGTTGAAGTACAAGTTGAGAGCTTGAACAGGGATGTCAACTCTGCAAGGAAGGAAATTGCCTCGTCAGTTAGAGAATAGAACCTCTATAAATCGGAATTTGCCTTAATGATCCATCTTTGAATCGACTGCCCCAACTCCATGGGACTAGACTGCCATCTCTGAGCTTCTGCATTAGGACCACAGGGTTCAGAATACCAGGTACTGCAGCAGAAGCAAGCAAAGCACTCCAGATAACTGTATCAGGAGCTGTGATATAGTTCAACAACTTCGTAGGTCTATAGCACGGTGATCAACATCACCGAAGAGGATATTTGATATCAACTTACGAATGACGATCCGCAGGTATGACAGAGATGTTCAGTATACGTCCAGTTCTCATGTACGCTTCCTTGAACGTCATGGAACCACGAGTGAAGAACGCACACTAGTGAATTGTAAGTTTAAAAGTCCCTTGGGTAAAACAATGGGCCTGCCTTTCTTGCCCAACTAGGTACATACATGGTTAGAAATTGAGAGGGGCAGAAGGGGGACATGAAACGTACGCGAGGCTGTCGAATCGAGCACCAGTCTTCATAAATCTGTCTATCCATACACTGGAAGGTTCCTCACAAGCCGTAATTTTGTTGGCAATTTCAGGAGCCAGAAGAACCTTTAGCTCTTCATCTGTTCTTGTGCAGCTAAGCGCAGCAACGAGACCCCCTGCGCTTGTTCCTGTAATGACACGGGGCAATAGGCCCTCATCTAGGAAAGCCTTGACCACACCAAAATGATCTGTTCTGGGGTATTGGTCATTGACGGGAGGAGATGAGCGACACACTTACAGTAACCAAAGGACGCGCCACCTGACAGGCAAAGGGCAGTAACACCTACAATCCAGGAAATTATCTGAGTCGACTCGAGGGCGCTGCTCTAAACTGGAACTCACCAAGATTGGTGTTAGCGCTCTTGAAAAAACGCTTCTTCTCGTCTAATGACAAATCCGGCGTCTCGTGGATATATTCCAATGATTTCTCCAATTCATTGAAATATGCTTTTGCGAGTGGTCAGCCGTGCCATTCGTTGTCTCTGGCGAACAAAAACATACACTCTATAAGGTCCTTGGTTCCCAAGAATGTCTATGATTGCACTTAGTACCATAGTGAAGAAATGTGTGACTATCAGGGTTTACCTCGCTGTAAAGCCTATCGGGCCACGGTGTGACAATGAAATTGCGCCCAAAAATACAGGACTGACCTTGGAGACTCGACAGCAGCGAAATTTGACCGTATACAAGTTTCGAGAACACCAAGACAACCCCTAGCATCCTTCCTTTCCCTAAGATTCCGCAAGGAGCGCCTAACCTGCAAAATGATGAAGATAGTTTGATAGAAGTTGAGGTGATAATTCAACCTTTCGAATGAGCTTCCAATCATAGAAGGGGTCTTCGTCTACTTTCTTCCATTCATCAAAATCTAGGTAACTGTCCAGCGCTTGTGCAGCCATCTTCCATTCCTTCAAGAGTGAATAAAGGTGAATAAAGATAGATAACAAGTCCCAACATCGAAGATAGATCCATACCTCGTAGTTTTGGGCGCCCCGCAACCTTTTGCGAAGCTGTCCCTTCTTACCTCTCCCTGTAATGACATTATTACCGTATTATACACATGCTCGAAGTTACTTACATGCAGATATCCATTCTTTGGTATTCACCAGCTGTCGTATAATGACATACAAACCAAATTCCGCCGTAATGAATAGAAATATGAACATCTAAGGGATTATTCCCATGAGCATAAGAGTAAACTGCCTTGTCACGAACAATGAATGACTTCATACCAGGAGGGGCCAGCGCAAGATCAAGAACCACCAGTCATGCCGTCGCTGTTTGTCTCTCCTCCGCCGCCTGGAAAACAAGATTTGAGCATTTGATAAAATCATTAGAGGGGTATTTAAGAGCTGACCTGTTGACCTTCAGGTTCACAGGGGCAAAGTCCGACAGGGCCGATACCTTGCGTATGCGAGGTGCGCTGGTAACAGGTGTCCCTGGGGTATTGGGGGATGACACATCTCCACTATTATCAAAATAATGGTCATCCAACCGAAGTGCGTGTGCAAACGCTTGCATATGCCTAAACAATAGCTGGAGTTGTGGCTAAGTAGAAGGGGTTGACGGCACACGCACTGTTCATCAACAAAGTCTTCAGTTAGCAGCTGTTCGAGCGTGTGTTTGTTCGTCTGTTCCATAATGGATTAACCTTGATGTATGGTATGCTAGAGTGCATGGAAAAGGGTGGAGAGCTGACCCAGGGTCATTCCACTTAATGAGCTGATCGGTCGGTCACGTGACTGACCGACTTACTGACCGACTGGCGGCGGATGAGATGCCCAGCGCAAGACCTTGCAGGGGCACACCCAGACCCGCTGGTTACGATAGCCCGGTGTCCGTCGGACGGGTTTATCTGCCTTTCTCCTTGTCTGGTCTTATATTGTGCTTGACTGGCTGATATMTGACGTCAGTGTATGTCCTTGTTGACACTAAACAACCTCTACTAGCCACTGGAACCAGCCCGCTCCTCGCAGACCTCGACACAGCGATGCGGCCAAAGTCTGAGGCTACCACCACATGTGCAAGTAAACGCATTCGAAACTTGCTGGCAGCCATTTTTGGACTTTTCGGCACCTCCAAGGCTGCGCCAATATCAGATTCCCCTTCGTCCCCCCACTGGCTGGCCTCTTTGGTTRTGYTACTCGTATTTTTGGTCATCTGTCTCTCGGCCGTCAAATTGGTTTTTGTTCGTTATCGCCGCACCAGCAATTTAAGAGGACCCAGGCCGATTGCCTCTGGGACCGCGTGCATACACCGCCGCTTCAAGCTTCCCACCTACCCCGCGCCCGCTTCCTACAGGATCTGTAAGAATCGCAAATTGGGGTTTCTAATTGGTCTATTTGGTTCCCCTTCATTTGAGATTCGGTCCAAACCAAGCGATATCACCTTAGTTTACCCAGGAGCGGATACCTCCAAGTCTTCGCAGAAACATGAATTTTCAGTAGACACTTTGGCGAGCTCCAAATCCAACACTTCCACGTATTCCGCAGGTCCAGTTATTCTATTCAACGAAGATCCATCCTCCTGGAAAACCCGCACAACATATTCTGAAAAACAAGACGAATTTCCTGCACTCCTTACAAAAAGCGCTAAGCCACGATTACCACTTCCTGCTCAGCTCTCCTTTGACCTGGGTCGGATTCGACGCAAGAAACATGCTTCCCTGAATGACATGTCAAGTGAAAACTTAYCTTGGCCTCACAACCACCTTGAACGTGCTACATTTCGCCTAGTCAAACTTTACTCCGAATTTGAAGCACCGCTGCCGCTGGACCGTGACGCTAGCTGTTGTGTTCCATACTCCTCTTCGACCGTGGACCTCCGAGGTTTGGCCATAGCTCAGTTTCGCGAGTCTCAAATCATGCAACTACCTCAATTACCTTCTCTTTCTTTCGACGGAACATGCCAGGAATGGGATTTAGCAGTTACCTCACCGCAGACAGGAGCTCCCAAAAAGCAGGTCGATGGTCTATCTACCCGGGTGCCTCATAGTTTTACCAAGTCTAGACCTGGTCGTCAATGGGTTCGCAGAGCGTCGCTTTCTCCCAATCTAAGTATAATCAACGAACATTGCTCTTCATCCGAGTCGGAACCAGCATACAAAAGCATCATCAACTACTCTCTACCAAGACATCCACTTTACGCGCCAGATAAGCAATGTTCACCATCTGAAGCACCCTTGGCRTCTGTGGGGAGTCCGCCAGCGACTTACAACTTGCATGATACTCTCAAGCGCAGAGAGAGGGTGAAGCCGTCCTCCGTGCGTGGTAGAGGGGAGCTACCTTTGGGACCTTCCCCTTTACGCTTGGTGACCTTACCTGAGACCATGGAACATAACACACCGAAGACAAGTCAGATGGGTATCGAAGGCTTGGGAACCCCGCCCAACAGATGGTCGACTCATGCGTATGATTCCCATCCGCGCTCTGGGCTTGGGCTGCCATCCATTCAATTACCTTCGCCATCGTCCAAAGAGCTGTCACAGATGGTACAACTTTTCCAGGACCCATGCGACGAGAGTAAGGGTGTCTTGGACCTGCTTCGCGAGCTTGCAGAAGAAACGAAAGATTGGGACGAAAGTGTCGTACTGGATGAGGATTTTAGGAACATGCTCCAGCAATCCCGGGCGGTTTTTGACGGATGCTTTTCGGAAGATATCAAGTATTCTACTCCTAAGGCCCCTCCCCCATAGGCTACTGGAGAAAGTCAGACCATAATCAGGATCATTTCGAGTTGTGGGCTGGTGAAGAATGACGTTCTGAGAAGTCGATAGTATACCAGGCTCGCTGTCACCCGTCCTCTTCTATTGAATCTTCCCCCTAAACAAGGAAAAATGTAATATCACATAATTGATCCAATCCGGTGAAAGCTCGCAAGGCAAAATACCGCGGGATATGGCAACGCCGAATATCCCAGCAAGAGTGATAGTATTGACCCTCGTTTTGCTAAAAAAAAAAAAATGCACCAATATAGCGAAGAACACGTGTAATATACAGTAGACAAAGTTTAATAACCGATCCCAACCAGTATAATTAATTTTAGGGATGTTGCCCGTCTCACGGGCATCTCCCAACAATCTACTCTACTTTACCCAACCATTTTTTGAGATTGACTTGCCCCGTCTTTTCTATGATCTTCCTCACTTCTTCTCTTCCCAGAGTCGTGCGGTAACGAGTAAACTCCTTTGCCACTGCGCTGGAAAAAGCCGCTGCAGGGACAAAGATGTGACATGTAGCAAGGTGTTCRAACGCCTGTAATCGGGACTGGGTTTGGGTTTATGCAGGCGGCAATTTGCAGGAACTCACGTTTAGCAGAATAGCTTTACTACACCGGACCATACCAATGCTGCCTCCGTTCACTTGAACAGGTGCTGCTACTGATGCACGCAATTGGCTACGGAAGGTGGAGAAAAGCATCTCGAAAGTGAAGACGTCGTGTCCTGAAGTAAGTATGTGAATTGAGGAAATAAGAAGACATAGGGAGGGGTATGGCATATCTAGGTGAACAGCGTGCCGGGTGAGTTGAATGGAAGCTGGAGATGGAGATGTCACTAACCCAAGCAATCATACAGAGGGGGTCTTGAACGCTGTGATAGAACTGCTTGTGAAAGTAAAGAGGAAGTTGGAAAGGGTGAGGTTGGCGATAGTCGGGTGACCATGTGTACCTAGAGTCAACCAATTCTCAGTATCGATTTTGACGCACTTTAGGGGCAGGACAGGCTCACCAAAACCAGAAACAGGAGTTTGGGGTCACTGGTAAGTCCGACCGTCTCTTTGATCATTTCAGTCACGTTCTTATCATCCAACCAGTCTGATACCCGTTTCTTCCAAGCCTCACTCCACTCTCTCGCAGCGTCAACATCCGTCACCATAGGAGAGAYGTCAGCGGATAGGACTCTCTTGGCCAAGAGGAGCCACTCCTTTGATGTTGGCGCTCCGGCGGTACGAATCACTCTACCCGAGAAACGACTTTTAACTCGCTTCTCCAACAGGTTGATTGTGTCAATTCGTGCTGTTAGGCCAACTACTGCAAGGCCTTTGTTCTCCATGTTTGCTCKGCAACTTTGTACAGTGTCAAGGAGACAGTACAGGAGTGCTTGTCGGGGATGAAGAGCAAACAGGTCAAATGCGTCCAATATGACAATGGTAGGACGTGAAAGTGTGGGTATCACGGATATCAAGGCTGGGAGATGGGAGGGCGGAGGTAGCGCTAGTCCTATTTCAACCGCATCAGTTTCTGGACGGTCTAGGAAAGGGTTATCATCTTGTTCGATAAAACCATCGTGCTCAAGCTCCTCGGTTTGTAAGAAGGATTTCCCAGTTTGTTGGCCAAGTTGGTACGCTATCTCACGCATGGCCAGACGATCAGTGCAGTGTATCCAGCCAGATAAGCGGATGATTATTGGTTGCTCTGGAAGGGATTCTAAACATTGGTCAAGAATCTGTGAACATTGAAATAGAAATCAACGAATAATGGCTGAGACGAAGGTTAATTCACACACCTTGGACTTTCCGGATCCACGGGGCCCGAGTAGGAGGCAGCTGTTTCCTTCCGAACGTGTAAGGGTCCCGTTCAGTAAATCTTGTAGTTGTCTCCTCGTTGATTTGTCCATTCCTTCCTCGTCGTCTGCGGCGAATAACTCTTGGGGTTTATGTAGCGTACGGAGGATGATTTTCTTTTGTGCGTTTAAGCAAGGATGAAGCTGGGACGGAAGTTGTTTAGAAGAGAGGAGGCTTTGGTTCCGAGACGGCCGTAGTGGTAGGTGACACAGACTTCTGTGCTTCTTGGGAGTTGTTGAGATGCTGGGGGGAGCTTCGGTTGGTGAAGAAGGATGGTGAGAGGGTGAAGATAACGCTAGCTGATGGTTTCGGGGTAGCGGAGGTACTTCGACGACTAACTTCGCTCGGGGCGTCCGTTTAACCCGATGATGAGATTCGAGAGGAGCTGACTCGTTCCCCTGTTCGACCTTCAAACGTTTTGAATGACGAATCGAGGGGGTCTCTTGTGTATCTGTCCGCCGTCTATGCTTGCGCAATGAAGGAGATGATAGGAGGGTAGCGAAATCAAGTTCACCAGGGCTTGGGCGAACTGGGTCTATTGAGGCAGGCGTTGCGTTCTCAGCCTCTGAAGATGCCGCTGGGGCCTTCCCGGATTGCCTCCCATAAGTCCTTCGCACCTTTGAAGGGGTAACTGAGACGACATCTCCAGGAGAGGTTGCAGGGCGTGTGGAAGGAGCATCCTCTGCTTTGCGTTTGGGAGGCATTGTAATGGGGGCGCGCTGTCTATAAGTACAAAGGAGATACAGTACACACGCGCCGTGTCACGATCACGAGGAGGATCACTCTCGTCACATCCCCCCAAGGTCAGTCGGGAGCATGGGTTTTACAGGGTACAAGTCTTCCCATTCCTGCGAGCGCCATGTGCTAATTCCACTTCTGAAGCTTGGCCCGATGGATTAATGCCCCTCCAACAGGGCTCCAGCTTGTTCGGGAGAACATTGTAATGAATCATAACGTATGGGAGCCTAGCATTTGAGCATTGCCAGTCTGCTCATACAGGATCAGGGTTCATACCGGGGGAAATGGCACTTGTCTATCAGGTCGTATCGCTCCACGATAGGCCAGGTTCCTGGTTTCCAAAATACTCCAGAAAGGATTATGTGTGCCCTGACCATGGATGAAAATGTGTTTGTGCTCCTGGAAGATCCTGCCGCTCCCATGAGGTCCGAAGTACTTGCGGCGGCTCCTCCGGGCCAAGAAGCGGCCTATCTCCAAGGCTGTACCCATTATCGCACCACCTTCCTCACACTTCGGCCCCCGGGTGCTCTCGAACAGCTCTTAGCTCAACTCAAAGCCAGATGGGTGTCTGCACGGCAAGCCCCCAGTGCCCCACAAAGAGGTGCTCAAGCAGCCAGTCCGCACATCTTCATTGATGGTCACACATACGCTATCGGAAATGATTGGGTAGTGCGGATTGGGAATGTCATCCTCGCTGGAGGCGCAGTGAAGGGTATGCTCCTCGAGGTGTGTGTCTCTCCACATATTCGCCTTGTCAACTGACCGGCCATCAGGCTGAATATTTGCCCTTGCCTGTTCTACACTCATCTAATCTCGACGGGACTTCGGAGTTGCTTTCTAATCTATTGACGTCAATTCTGCCTAATGTGCGCGATGCAAAAACAGTGGCGGTGACCATGAGCGAGACACAGTGGGAAGACTCGATGTACACACGCGAAGAAGATGAAAAGCGGGGACAAGAGGTTGAGGTTATGAAAACAGATGACATATACGTGGTAGGGCATGAGGATATTCCCGAGAGCAAGCGGGGTGACTGGATTGGACTCGATCGTGACCGCCGCTCAGCCTTTGTGATTCTGGGCGCCCTGCGCTCAGAGGGCATTCTGTAGTGGCCGTATTGTCGAAAAAAAGATTATTTTGAGTCAGAAAGAGATATGTAATGTGTCACGCATTCCGCTTAACGGCTGTCTGTCTGTTTTACCCCGTCGCCTAACGGATGCCCTGAGGACCCGACCCTCCCCACGCTTTCCAGGAAGCTAACCCCATGCCAGTATAGCTTCAGCCTCACCATGTTCAACAATGCAACTCGAATCTTGAAGAGATCTACCACGTCCCAGCAATATGTCTTTGTGCCCGTCTGTCACGAATCCACCACTCCATCTGCGCCTCGTCACTTCTACCAGAACCGCCAGCTCGAGCTTTATGCTTCAAAGGCGGCGCAAAGACTCACACTTCGGCAGCTCGTGCGTATTATCAAGCTTCCGTCTGTGCGGGCTGCTGAACCCCACCAGGTTTTCTATGGCCGTCATATGAATGAAGAGCGCATCATCAAGGTAGCTTTGTAGTTCTCCGTCGATTGTTCCATGCCCTGACGATTTTTCTAGAGCGCCAACTATGTCCGCACAGAACTACCCGTACGGATTGCCCACCGTCTCCGCGATCTTCAAACACTGCCCTACGTAGTAGTGACCCAAGAAGGCGTCGCTAAAGTGTACGAGGTGCTTGCCCGCTACTCACCTCTCCGAGTCACTACCTAACGCGGAATGTTCTAGCTATATTGGTCTGCATTCGATAAGTGGGTTTAGTGCTGGCGCTCCGATGCCTGCTGCTCATAGGTCCCCTGCTACAGGTTTCGCCGTTACCCTCCGATCAGCACCCTTGCAGAAAACGACAAGTTCTGTGAATTTGTTGCTGGCCTCTTGGATGAACAGTGAGTCCACTGAATTCTAAAGAAGGCCCATCTCACCTCGTCTCCAAGCGCTACTGTGATTCCTAACCTCTCTTTGGGCCTTTCACTCTCTTCCCCTTATCTGGCGCCCGATGAACTAGATTCTGTCATGCGTCGGATGCTGGTTTCTCGCATTTCACGGAGAGTGCTAGCCGAGCATCACATTGCTCTCACAGAAATATTCATGGGGCGCCGCAAGACAGAGGTGTCAGGGGAGCCTCATGTTGGCATAATCTTCACTGGGTTGCGACCTAAGAGGAGTATAGAGCAGTGCGTTAGGCTACTTAGACAGCGTCCCACTTGGGTGGAAGATTTTGAGGGAGGGGGAAAGCATATTCAGCGTTGGCCAGAGGTGATTATTGACGGTCATCTGGATGCGCAGTTTCCATATATCAGAGAGCACCTTGAGTGAGTCAAATTAGTTAATATTTCCTGCAAGCTCACCACCTATCTAGGTATATTGTCTTTGAGCTACTAAAGAACGTATGTCGCCACCTAACCTGCGACCTTATCCGATCGACTGAGTTCTTCGTTAGTCCATGAGAGCTACTCTTATGGTTCACCAAGACAATTCTTCGCTACCCCCGATACGAGCCACTATCGCTGCTGGTGAGAACGATATCAGCATTCGAATATCGGACCGAGGTTAGCGCTCCAGACCCCTTTATAGATGATAACCTGATTGCCCACATTCAGGTGGTGGGCTCTTCACATCCGAGAATCAGATCAAGGTACCCGCTGATCTCTTCTCGTTCTCCCACTTGCGCAATGCAACACGGATGGAGCATTCTCGGATTGGTGCTCTAAGGTCTGCCAGTACAAGTGAACAAGGAGTTCGGGCTACGGTCGCTGAGCAGGTTTATCGATGGAACCAAACTAAACCTCGAGGGGTGGAGGCATCCGAGGCAAAAATCGAGATCCACCCCCGAATTGGCATTGGACTTCCGATGAGTAATATCTTTGCTACGTGAGTGGCGGAGGCTTTACTGTGGTTTGGGTCACTCACATATACGAAATTAGTTATTTTGGTGGCTCCTTGGAACTAGTGTCCTTGGATGGTTGGGGTATGTGGTCTCAATATCAAGCTATGTGAGGTCTAATCTCAGTGTAGGGACGGACGTCTATCTACGCCTTCCCAAGCTTGTAAGTACACATTCATTTCTAAAACCTGGATGTTCTGTTGACTTGTGACAGGGAACAAACTTGGAAGGTATTGAGGTTTGATGGGTGCGGCCCATTCTACTTCGCTCTACTGTATCTGTATCATTTTTGTCCTGTCCTTTCCTCCCTCCATGGTGGATTATGTTGCATACATGTCTGTTCTTTTCAATAGACATTGTTACAAAGTTAGTCATAAGTTGGCAATCCGGCGATCAGTTGTTGGAATGTTGAGAGTCTGTCAGATGTCGCGATTTAGCGCCCATTTTAGCCTTGGTGCGGAAAGCACGAGGCCGTGCGGGAAGGCTATTCCCGGGTGTCCCTGAACTAAATGCTCTGTGGGGCCGCTGAGAGCGGGTACTCAGATGTTTACTTTAGCACTCGCCACCACAGTTCGCCATGAACCACATTGACGATCCGGCTGGATCTCCTCCCCCACCAGCGTACTCCGAGCAGGAATTTGATCAGAAGATCTCAACAGCGGCAGAGCAGTCTTTGGCTGCGCATCGAGCGCATCTCCAGCACGAGGAAAACGCATGGGAGGTATGGGATGAAGTTGCTTTTGAGGCAGCAGCTAGCGAATTGAACAATCTCTCGCTGACGGGCCATCGAGGCCTTCAACTCCTGGGAGAAGGCTCGAACAATTTACCGAATAATGAAGCTATTGGTCGCACTCTACCTTTACGGATTCATAAGAAGAACCCCTCGGGAGGAGCGCCTCCTGCCCCAGCTGGTAAACAGAAACCATCCTGGCTTGARGAAGCCGAGAGGGGCGGGGCGTCTACTTCCACGGCAGCGGCGACGGCCGCACCTCCATATACCCTAGGCCTCTTCTCTGCCTCGGCGAGTTCTACAGCGCTTCTAAATCCTTATTCTGAACAGGACTGGGGAGCTGCTCCTCCGAGACGACCCCTACCCGTTCCTTATTCTGGACAGGACTGGGCTGCCACTTCTCCAAACCCTACTTCGCCCGATCCTTATCCTGGCCGGCCCTGGTCGGCTCGAGATTCGACCAGCACGGCCCCGCCTCCACAACCTCGATCGCCTAATACTCAGCTCGCCCCCCCTTCACTCAATGATGGTCGCCTATCTAACCCTCTCGACAATGCGAGGCGCGTTTCTGCGCCCGCGATTTCTGTCACCATCCCGTCACCATCGACGTCTCGACCCACTTCTTTACCTGTCCAGAGAAATACCCAGATCACCAACCTCAGTGTAAACACTCCTTACCAACTACGGGCACCAAACCTCCAGGGCGGCGCACCGCCATACTCAATACTCAATAACTCCAGGTGTTCCCTGCGACTCGGCCCAGAGACAAAACCAACGAATTATGAAGTTCCAAGTCAGCTGACACCTCGATCTGCGGTAAATGCTTATCGGTCTTCGACTCTGCCGCCGAACACCGCTATTCCCCAACTTAAATTTGACTTGTCGGCTGTGTATGGAAAGGGCCCTGCAACGAGGGTGAATGATGCACAGCCGCAACAAGTCTACAACGCGGCCGCATTCTACAAGTACGTTTCCTTTAGTCATTGTGGGACTGCCAGGCCCGCTGACTCCTCACTCAGTTCAGCCGTTTCTGCTCACCTCACTCTACCCGGCCAAACCGAGCAACGCCATCCATCGTATGTCGGGTTTGCCTCCGCTAGAATCACGGATCTTATTATTTTATCTTCCAGCTACCACATCCCTTCCAGCCCATCAGCATTGAGTTTCCAGTCAAGTCAATCGCGCATAACAAATGGGCCGGACTGGTTTAATCAACTTCCTCCTGGTGCTGGTACACCTTACAGCCCCCACGCCGCTGCTCCACACAATCCTGGGATCATGAGCCCTGCACCTAGCTACCCCGCAGGTTCCAATAGCACGATGCCACAAATTCTGGCAGCGGCTACTGAAACCCAATATCCATATCACCCAACCGCGCCTCGCTCAACGGGCAGCAGAGGGCAAGTTGGGTGGACAGATTATAATCCTTACCGTTGATCCCAACATTGACGCTATATATCCAAATAGACGCTCTCCTTTCTAGCCTGTAGTGCCCCTGCTTGCCTCTTCCTGTCCTTACTACTCGTGGACCATRTGCATATACATTAACCTGTATATTTTGATACCCACTCTGATGATGCTCTTCCTTGCAATTGACTGTTCCTAATATCCTACCCGACTCCGGTCAGCTCAGCATTCAATAAAAATTCTCAGGGCCGCTTACATTATGCTCATTTTCGGCGGTCCATCTTTCTAAAATCCAATCTACCGCACCGGAATGGTGGTTGGTTTCATGGATTGCTTGGCTGGCAATCCCGATCATTGCCCCGCCTTCGGAGGACGATATTGCGAGGGTTAAAATTGTTCAGCTAAGACTTGGAGAAASCCGTCAAGACATGGTCTGCGCCGCTGCCAAGCGAGATACATAACAGGATGTGCGGTTGTGAGTGGCCCGAACTCAAAGATTTGCATCACTCCACGACCACGAAGTTCTCAGACGCGTCGAGAGCGGAAGCAACGATAGCCGTTCTACCTTGGCAAAAACGATCCAACGGGTTCGTAAAGTCCAGGGAGACGRAAATAGGGGTGGACGACTTGCATACCGTCGAAGCCATACGAAGCGGTAGCGCCGAGAGCATGCCTGATTGCTACGTCACGAAAGCTGTTGAAATCATCGTACTGGTTTGACATCTGAATTGGTTTTAAAAAAAATTATCCAGACATAACAAAGGTGTTGAAGTAGATGTTGGAAGACCAGGTAATCTTTCTTCCTGCGTCCCAAAAACCTCATAATTGACTTGGTTTGTTTCGGGCAGATGGGCCAGGATGCCTTTACCAAGCCCACCATAGGCGCGATTCTTTTTAGGAYAACCACCACTTTTATCTACATCGCTATGGTACCTCTTCCTGGCGACGACCATCAGTGATGACCATGCAAGCCAAATAGGGTGCATTCCCTGAAGATCTCATACATGTGGCAGAATGCATTCTTGCGATCGGAGCCGTTTAGGGGCTGGGCTTCATATGCCGATTATTTTTCAAACCAAGCCGTGAAAAGCAGAGTATCTGGTACCAAAGGATACCGAGGCCATACCCCCACGGAGGGCCATCTTACGTCCCGCTACGAACTTGATCCCAAATGTGGTAGAGAGAAAGATGGTCACAAATAGCGACTCCCACAGGAACCATGCAACTAATTACTACAAGCATATCTTTAGCAGATCTTGAGCAGGCAAACTAGTAATATCCGAGGGCAATGAACAATCCTACCAGCCTCACCATGACGAGAGAGCAGCTTGGAGCCTAACAAGCTAACCGACGAACGCCGACCCTTCGAGCCATGAGAGCTAACGATAAAATTAACACAAGCAGACTTGGCATTCAGCGCACTAAGCCCCCAAGATTTTCAGCAACGAGGATGCAGAAAAGAGTACGAGTGGTCGCCTCTCATACATGATTCGTACATGGCTACCCGCAACCGTACAAGAAACATCAGGGGATTTCGAATTGGGACTACCCTTTTGCATTCTTAGGGCTCAGCGTGGGTGCGAGTGGGTGCAAAATATCCGATCGGTGTTGTATTTGAATTTTCCCTCCCACCAACTAGGCTGACGCATCTCATTTAGTTTATTGACATAGCATCAAGCAAATAATTCCCCCTTCTCCCAGGCATCATCTGTTTCATGTCTTAGAGCACTCCGTTCTAGAAACACTCCACTTCTCCATGGATGGTTTCGAACGGCAGCAAGCAGTGACCTATTCCTGGTCAAACAACCCCCTTGGACGCATTGACGGTCCTATCAACCCGTAGTGAGACTTGGGGGGACGTCACTTCGGYTTGTTCGGCCTTAAGATGGAAGTCGACTGAATACCCAGGCAGTATCTTCCATCGATTTAACTCCCATGCCCCCTGTATATTTTGGCTTGGCCTATCCCAGCTGTCGACATGTCAACATCCCAGGGCCCCGATACGCGCCAACACACGGATATGTTTGTTTATGGACTTACCTACCAGAAACCCGGGGTGATGAGGTGTTGCACTTGAAAGCCCTAATCACCGCGCAAACGGACTGTCTGAAGGAGTGTTGGAAATGCCGGTTTAATTTGAGATACAATAAAAAATAATATAAGAATAAACTACATTTTTAACGTTCGTGTCTATCTATACAAGTATATGAGTTTATACAGATGCTCCGCTTCTTTTCCAGACAGATGCCCAATCTTCCATCGGTCAAACCTCCGATAACCAAGCATGAAACAAGGCACAACTTGTATTCTTGTTTTCATAAAAATACTAAAAGGACTAAACCTCATGGTCGGACGGTCTCCCAGGAGGTGCGGTCGCGCCGGGGCCATAATAATATGAGTGAATCTGATCGGCGTAGTAGCTGGCATCCGAGTCAGCCTGGCGAGTGTTATAATCTTGGCCATGATGAGAGGAGGGGGGCGGCATGGCCGCCGAAGAGTTACTATACAAGTAGGGTAGCTTGGAGGTCGGTAGACTCGGAAGCTGAGAGGAGAGCAGCGATTCTTGGTGAGCTGGCAAGTCAGAACCAGGYATGCCGGTGCGATATGAGATACTGCTAAACCCATGGTGGTTAAGTGAGGACTGGCTTTGATCACTTCCGGATCCGTCAGGACTGTGGGTGTAAGCTGTTCTCGCCGCCGCCCCACCCATTATTGGCAAAGATACGCCGCTACCTTGACGCTGAATAACTTCTCCGGCAGCGAAGGGGTCCGAGGGCGGTTCGTTCAGGTTGTCGTGATCAGAACCATGGTCCGGCTCAAACAAACAGCGGAAGGTCTCTTCATCGCGTCTTCGGATYTGTCGTTTTTTAGAGCGCTTGATGCATGTAGCGACGAGAACTGAGATAACGCCAACGAAAACAAGAGCTACAACAGTGAAGGTGCCCCCCACGGCAGCTTTGTTGTTCCAGAATTTGTTGTCGCTAGGATAGTTAGGGACCATCAGTCGTCGGGGAAGGAACGGAAGTTGAAGGGAAATGACACCTGATCAGCGAAAAACGCCCCAGACGAAGCAGGATAGAACGTAAACTCACCCAGAACTGGTGGCGCGTTCTGTTGTGTCCGAAGTTGTTGGTGGAGGGGGTGGTGGCACAACTGCTGTCACGGACGTGGTTGGAAGAATACTGTCGGTGGGCAATGGAGGGGGCTCCGAGGCTAGAGCCAAGGTCGTGGGTACCAAGACAAGTGTGTCTTCATTCGTACGACTAGTGCTCTGAACGGAGGACGAAACTCGGGGAGATGCAGCACTACGCAGGGGCGTCACATCAGAATATCAAAAGCGGATCAGAGCGGATAACGGCAGATTTACGTTGTTGAAGATGCCTGCAATGAAAAAGAGGTGGAAAATGATACAGTGGAGGATTCGGTTGTCAGGGGAGACGAGGTGGAGGAAATTGAACGAATGAATGTCGAGGGAAGAGAAGCAGGATCGGAGGAACTTGGCGGGGAGGAGAAGGGAAAATCCTCTGTCCTGGTTGACGGACGGGCGTCTTTGGTGGAAGTTGTAAAACGGGTCCGGACAGTGGTCTTGGTGGTAATTTCAGTGGTCACGGTGACCTGACGGGGCTCATTGTGTTGGGTGGTGCTGCGCCTCCGGGGGTGCGAGGTTGGATGGGGGCGATGATGGGAGAAAGAGGCGAGAAAGAGAAAGGTGAGGGCGACGGCGGCGACTGTGGAATAGACAGCGAGGCGAAAGGGCATCGCGAGAGGAGAACTCGGCCACGGATGCCAACTGCAAGGAATAAATATGCAGGGAGCATCACCCGCCTTTCCTCCCAGTATCCCAGCTTGACGCCCAGTGGCATAGCAACTCTCCATCCGCGATCACCTCGATCAGGCCTACAATCTCCTGTATACGTATAACGATGTACCTATTATTGCTCTCCGCGCACAATCAGCCCCTTCGCCTTCACCGCTCGTGGACTTCTCCCCATCCGCGATGCCACCTCCTGCATCGTCTCCATATCATTTGCGCTTGCAATCTCAATACACAACTGCTGTAACCGCCCATCATCCAACTGCCTCGCAATCTCCTCTGGTGCCACTGCATGATGGCTGCGCTCACTTAACTGCCTCACGACACTGACGCGGGACTTGATCAAACCAGCATCAGTCATGCACACCACTAATCAAGCCCAGCCGGCAACTAGCAACTGCACCTGATCGTTCAGCGTTGGCCAAATATCGTTGAATGAGACCACGTTCCAGCTCATCGCGCCAAAGTAGTACCAGCGCTTCTATCGGTGTGGCGAGCCCGTTAGGTAATGTGCATATGTGTTGCGTAAGTCGTCTTACCCACTTTTTTCGTGGGGAATGTGAATGTATGAAACACTGGGCATTTGTTGCTCTCTGTGCTATCCTGGAGCCAGCGGATGATTCCTCTATTAGCACGCGCTGTGCCCCAGTCCAAAACATACGTCCTTGTTCCTGATTCCAGATAGAACGGGTCATACAAGAAGATAAACTTGGTGTTTCCGAGCGTTCTAGATAACGGTGGCGCCGCGAGCCGACAAAGAACATCGCGTGGGAGAATCAGACTGCAAGAGTRGCACATGAGAACAACTCGGGATGCAATCCGGTGAAACCTTGCCTCTGGAAAAGGTCCTCAAGCTGTCAAACGAACAAGTCAGCAAGACTTCTCACTTTGAAAGAAAGAACCTTGCCTGGGCGCTGTCGAATCCGAGCTGCAGAAAGTCGGCCTGGACAAATGGTCCAGCCGTAACCTTAACACTTGCAGGACATTGCGATCCAGAATGAACCGCCCAAACAGGGAGAGTGACCTCTTGCTCAGTGGCAAGCGACCGAAATGCGGGTGATCCAGTGCCAGGCGTACGAATCGTTTCAGCTATATTGCTGGCATCAGGCTCGTCAGGGGTATSCGTTGACTGAATTGTTCCATCATCCTCCCTGTTCGGGTCCCTGACCCGAATACGAGCTCCAGTGACTGGCGGACGAGCAGTACTGCTGCTCGAAGAGGTTCCATTGTCGGGAGAATATAATCTTTCCCTCAGGTCTTCCGCAACTGCGCTGCGCGTTTCCTCGTCGATATCCTCATCCGGTGGGAATACTTGGGTCAGAGCCTGAGAAAGGTGTGGGGTAATCATCAGCGAAATGAAACTCAGCGATAGTGAATGATGAATGAAGCAAATCAGCAAGCCCAAACCCCTTCGGATGTGACGGAGAACAAGATGAAGGAAGTAAGAGGACACAGCAAACCCACCTGCAGCAGATCGACTGTAACTCGGACTAGATGTCYGTACCTTCTCATAATTCCCTCTCTTGCCCGGACAACGTTGCCAATCTCGGTCTCGCACGTCCTATGTTTCTGTAAAAGATCCTCATGTTGCATAGTAAGCGTTCTTTCGCTCGCCTCTAGCTCCTCAACCCGACTTTTGAGGTGGTCTATCTGTGGTTGCAAGACCGAAGGTGTGCCTTCYCCYGACYCATGTTCTAGACTCGAGGGCGAGATAACAAGAAAACTAGTAGCATTCGCGAGTAGTTGTTTCACCCTCTCAATCTGTTCCTGCAATTGAATAAGAGAATGGGAGAGATCGGCAAGCTGCAACGAAAGCGTGCCGCCAACGGGGAAAAAAAAGTCAACCATCCAACCTCTAGCAACTTCACCAATAGCTATCGTGCAARCCCAGGTACTCACCACCTGACTGAACCTCTCAGCCTCCATCGTGACTGTTTTTATCTGCACCAAGCAATATGGAGAGTGGGCTGAAGTCACTTGGGGTAGGAAAGGACGAACAAGCAAACATTCATTTATGGTGCGACCATACATACTAGCCAGCAACGAACCTAGGGCTGGTGTACCTAATGATTCCAGATCTGGTTTAACCTGAAGAGAAGATAATATCAAGGTTRTCGGGGATTTTGACACGTTACATTTACGCTCGTGATCAGGCATTCCCACCACCGTGGCTCAGCACGAGGTCGGATTCTCGTACTTCAACCTCCAACATCTGGGATGGCAGCTAAGAGACTTCTGGTCGATATTCATACACATGTTTACCTCCCCCGCTATGCATCTGTGCTGCGCTCGAGGACGAGTGTCCCTTTTATCCGCACCGACGCAACCACACAGCAGGAGAGATTGCTAATTTTGGACCACGAACCCAGTGGTGGCAGGCCTGTTGGCCCGCAGTACTGGGACCGGGAGGGTGCAGTATAAGTACTGAACCTTTTCAGCAGCCTAAACTAACATATGCTCCAGAGAAACTGAGGTTTATGGATAAACATGAAATTGATGTGTCCGTGGTCAGGTGAGCAGACCCCCCTATCGTGATATGCAGTTGAAGTGTAAGAACGGACAGTACTGCAAATCCATGGCTCGATTTCTTGCCTGCCTCCCAAGCACACACCCTTGCCTCAGAACTCAACACCGATCTTGAGGAATATTGCTCTACCTCGCCCCTTCTCTCTTTTAACGAAACTCAATTTAAGCGACTATATGGCTTTGGCCTTCTTCCCCTTGTACCATCCATCCCCATAACCGCCGTGCTAGAAACTGTTCACCAGATCTCTTTCCTCCCCCACCTCAAGGGGTTAATCATGGGCACAAAAGGCGTGGGCAAAGGACTGGATGATCCCGCCCTTGACCCGGTCTGGGGAGCAATCGAGCGGGCTGGATTGGTTGTATTCCTGCATCCTCACTACGGTGTCGATGGGAAAGCGTATGGGGATCAAGAAAACGGACATGTACTGCCTCTCGCGCTGGGTTTTCCCTTTGAAACAACCATCGTAAGTCGCTCACTAAGAAACGACAAACCCATCACGTTTAACGACATCACAGGCTGCCACAAGGCTCATCCTTTCAGGCGTCTTTGACCGTTTCCCCAACCTCCGCCTTCTCCTCGCTCATTCAGGGGGTGCACTTCCAGCCCTCTCCTCGCGTCTCGCATCATGCATCGACCATGATCCTTTCGTTGCCTCTCGTCTCAAACATGACGCCCGCTATTACTTGGGAAAACTCTATCTTGATGCCGTAGCCTACGGACCGGAGGAGCTTGGCTTCGTCAGCGACACCATATCTCGTGCTGCACGATATGAGCGGGGCTCGTCCATTAATATCAAGGAGAAGTTGGATAGGAGTTTGGGGAGCAAAAAGATGCTGTTTGGCACGGACCACCCCTTCTTCCCGCCGTTGAGCGAAAGTGAAAAATGGAGAAGCGTCGTTGAGAACCTCGAGGCTATTGATGCAGTTCAGGGGTGGACGGAGGAAGACAAGGACGGAGTCAGGGGCGGAAACGCAGTAGAACTTTTCAAACTTTCAAGATAGAACATCTGGAGGTTCGCGTACGGTACTGTATCTCTAAGGGGACTCGAGCTTGGGCTTCTGGATTTTAAGGCTAAAATCTATATGTTGGACTGATTGGTGAACCGCGCTGGTGCTCAAGATGTCTATGGCTAGAATTGACCAGGTCATTGGTATCCTGTTTCGTCAAAACAAGCCTAACCTACCACTGTGAACCCTCTCCCCGAGATTTGTCTCGGTGATGTTTCCACTTGACTCGAACAAAAATTTACGCTTCCCCTTCCATTTCTCCTTCAACTCGACGGCCACGTTGATTAAGTCTTCGCCTTCCATATTATCGAGCATAATGATATCCGCTCCAGCCTCAATAGCCTCTTCTGCTTCTTGTCTATTTCTAACTTCGACGTCGATAAGCAGACTGAAGCCTCCGACGGAGCGAGCTTGTTTAATGGCTTCCGTGATTGATCCTGTCCAGACGACAGATAAGATAAAGGAACCACAAAGCGTAGGAAAAAGCAGCACGCACCAGACGACCAAATGTGATTGTCTTTAAGCATGATCATACTTGAGAGGTCTTGTCTATGAGAGTCGACGCCTCCTACAAGCATGCCATATTTCTCAACCAAGCGGAACCCGGGGGTAGTCTTACGAGTGCCAGCAATCAATCCGGTGTAGCCGTAGCTCCTGGCCTGGTCAAGAATCCTTCTGGACCTAGCCGGGATTCCTCAGGCTAACAAATGGGGGGAAAGGTATTGTGAACGTTACTTGGTTGCGATACCACTACATCGAGCTAGGAGGTTGAGGGCGACTCGTTCGCCTAAGAGAAGATGACGAGCTTTGCCGCGGACAGTGGCGATGTGTTTGATAGGCTCAAAGGACCCGCCTTCATTCAAGTGCCACTCTACCCTATTATACCCAGTTCACAATTATGTACTTCGTGAGTCATGAGGACGTGATGAGTGATACGTATCAGCTACTTACTGACACCCCAACTGCTCAAATATCTCGGTGAAGAAAGGCGAACCAGCAAGAAGAGCAAGCTCCTTGCCCTTGCCATATAGGTGGGCGACTCTCTCAGCTTCACCGACAATGAAACCACCGTAATCGAACGAGGGTACGTCCTCGGCGAGCCAGGCTGCAACCTGAGTCTTCCAGCTTGGCGGGAGGAGGTATGCATATCGGTCAGACATAGTTATCTTTTGATTTCCCAGAGTGAATACATTGTCGCTCTACAAATGTCAAATCACATTGCACACGTGCGTCATCGAACATATGTGGCATTGTATAAGTATACGAGAACGATTAACGATGCTTCCCAGCCCTGTGGCTGACATCCCACCATGTCGTTCCATGCGATGCTTCAGCACCTCATCTGGGGCAAGGGCCCGCGAGCAAATAGTCGCCAAGCTGCAGAATCCCCACCAAAACTCGGACTTAGGCTCCTTGACGTTCTAGAAAGAACGTACGATCTCGGATTTACGGCCTTTGGTGGACCTATCGTGCATTTCCAGATATTCCACCGTCGGTTTGTAGATGGGATGGGAAAAACGCCATGGATAGATGAGCAAACTGTATATTGTTTTTTTAATCCATCTACAGTTCTTCAAATCTGACCATGGCTTTCTAGTACCAGGAAATATTTGCGACTAGTCAGGTCCTCCCCGGGCCTGCGTCCACCAAAATGCTTTTCACCATCGCATTCATACACGCGGGATACATCCCAGCGGCCATCGTATTCCTCTTGTGGTCATTACCAAGTGCGATAGCAATGTATGGCCTATCCCTTGGTGTGCACCACCTTAATGAGGTCCTCCCATCACCAGTCTATGCATTCCTATCGGGGTTGAACGCTGCCACGGTAGGGATCATCGCTTTGGCAGCAATTCAGCTGGCACGCAAAGCCATTACGGACCGCTTGACAAGATTCCTAGTGACCTTTGGCGGTTGTGCCGGATTGCTTTACAACGCCTTGTGGTACTTCCCTGTCTTGCTGGTGGGGGCAAGCATCATAACCGTCCTCTGGGACGTCTACTTACCCTGGCTCATGGGGTACCTGCGAAGACGAAAAGTACAGAAAGCAAACCTTGGAAACGAAGAACCGGCAGAGCAGAGCGAAATTACAGGTATCCCTCTTACCAGGCCAGATAGTCAAAGCATTCGCACGGTTCAGCGGCGTCCCCTCCCAGGTAGCCCCAACGACAAAAATGTCACCCCCCAACCGCCTTCGCCTATCTCACTGAACGACGAGGAGGATCGAGCCCAAACCCAAATGGCGATGGATACATCAACCTACGGCATTTCCGTTAAACAGAGTCTGGCCCTCATGTTCCTCTTCATCGTGATCTTCGCGATCCTTATATCTCTGCGTAGCGCGCTGCCAAATCCTCCACTTTCCCTCGCTCTCTTTAACAACATGTTCCTCGCTGGCACAATTATTTTTGGCGGTGGACCAGTTGTCATTCCCCTGTTGCGAGAGTATGTTGTAGAACCTGGGTGGGTCACCCCACGAGACTTTATTCTAGGTTTAGCAATCGCCCAGGCATTTCCTGGGCCTAACTTTGATTTCGCCGTGTACTTGGGCTCTTTGGCGATCGCGTCGACGGGCTATAGCCCCGTCAATAGCCTTTTGGGTGCCTTTCTTGGGTTCTTGGGCATATTTACTCCTGGGATCTGGCTGACCGTTGGATTCCAAGGTGTCTGGCGTAAGTTGAGGAGGAAGAAGGTTGTGACAAGTTTATTACGAGGTGTCAATGCTGCTGCAGTTGGTTTTGTGTTCACGGCTGTCTATCGTATTTGGCAGGTCGGCTATTTAACACCCTCTCAGAACGGGGGCATCAGTTTAGGAGCGGAGCCTTGGTGGTTGGTTGTCTCGGCTACGACTTTCACCCTCGTCGAGTGGTACAAGTGYCCCCCTGCGGTTGCAATTATTCTCGGTGGCCTTGCAGGGTTGGGGTGGTGGGGGGTCACTGTACGACACTAGGAACTTAGGACTTGTACATATCTTAGCTAGCTCCGTACATGGCAGCCATGATCACATAGGTTCCATTTCAGTCGTGTATTAACAAGAGAATAATATTCGGGTATGCCCACAAACGTCCTGTTAACTCAAAGCAAAAGTTCAAGAAGATTCCAAACTCTCGAATGTACGAAAAGGAAAGGACGCAGCATAGCCGCAAGGCCCTTACACGAGGAGATAGGCGACAGCACCAAATAGGGCCACGAGGCTAGTGCTTGCGGTGATAGTGGCGGCGCCATTGCCAGTACCCGCAGGAGGGGAAGTGTCGGTTACGACTGGGTCCGGTGAAGYAACAGTGTTGGTCCTGGATGAGGGGAATTGGATTACCCTCAGACGCCAGGATGGTTCTGGCTAGAAACTAATGCACTTACGGTCTAGGGGCGACTAGAACACTAGAAGACGAGGTAGGGGATTTGATTTCGAACTGCGAAGACTGAGCGAGGATGCCAGAGGAACCTTCTGCACTTGATTCCAAGTTGAGGCGGTAGCCAGTACCAGGTACCCAGCCGGCACTCGGTGGGCTGACGAGGGTTTGACCCGAGCTGTCACCACCATCCTGTTGGGCAACGAGAACTTGGCGGTACGCGTTACTCTGAAAACTACCAGGTTAGGGAGATCATGACAGTAAGTGGGACGACTTACTTCGCGGGTGAGAACGATAGTAAAGTTGGCCGGGTCTGTCGAGACACGGTTCCAGGCAACGCTGAGTTGAGGTGAGATACGTCGTGGAGTGGTACGTGGCTAGGACTCACGGCTGAGCCCCAAGAGTAGACCATGGTTGGGAGCCGCTGGGCTTGGTGACCTGGTAGGCACAGGCCGAGGCAGCGAGGGCGAGGAGGGCAGCGAGGGCGTGCATTAAGGGAAAAGGGGGGGGGGGGGAAGACAAGGAACGTGGACAAGAGAGGAGGGCGAGAGGAAGGGTTCTTGTATGTGACTTTGGTAAAGCTGGCCGCCCAAAATCTCTCGTGACTTTCTGCCAGGGTCATGGGCAGATCATTGATCTGTCCGAAATTCTTGGTTCCAATAGTGCAGCTACTGGTGCGCAACTCCCGTGAGGAATTCATACAACACGCCTTTGGTTCATCTAAGCCTTGACGACCATTTAATATCTAATACTTGTGTTAAAGTTCGGCTACAGTATGAACATGCGACTTGGCCTATTCTCTCTGACATTTGTAGGCTCGCTGTGTAGCGGCCACGGTCCCCGATGAGTATTTGTCCTTACACTCTGGCCTCATTCAGGCACCTCCTTTGTGGTGGAATGGTATAAGCATATACAGTCATTTGATATCCCAGTGATAGTTCGGCTCAACTCAGCATTACGCCACAACAAAAAGCTGAACGCGCCGAGCGATACCAAAGGGAGATAATGTCAATTACATATATTCATTCTCACGCCGGAGGTCGGATCACGTAGGTCCATTATTGTCCGAATCCATTTAAGTAGCATTCATTAGTTACCGAGGGGCCTTAACAAGACCCATATCCTATGAAAACCTCACTTATCACACAACAGGAGTGTTCTCGGGAGTCTATTCGAGGATAGTAGGAGCTCGTATGAGATAGTAGTAAAGGTCGTAGTGGTAAGAAGGAAGAAGGAGCTATCTCCTAAATTACATCTTTTATATGTTGGTCAGTATTATGTAAGTATGTATACTTACATCCTACCGTCTGCGGTTTCTAACAGGTTTCTATGTTACTCCTTGGCCTATTATTCTAGTGTGGGTGGCTTAATGACCATAAAATAGAAGAATGACCCTAGTTGGAATCTCAGGCGATAATTGTATCGATCCCTACCCTCTCCCTCTTATGAACGCACTACCGCAACTCTGCGTTTACCCTCCTGTTATTCTGTGGCGTAGATAAGCAGAAAAAATAAAACAAGATGAAAACTCTCGTGCATTTAGCAAGTGTAGCAACCTGTGCGCTTGTTTTTTCTCTTGCCCTCTGGCATTTTGGGCCCAACATCTCGATGGGTACTTAATTGCAAATGCTGCATGAACTTAGAGATGATTTGTCCCCGTAAATACAAGTGCTTCATATTCACATTAGACGTCCGAACTCAAGCGGCTTTAAGCTACTGGTCAAGGACCCTCAAGCTTAGCCGACTGGTTACTCGTACACTGTATGCACAGTCGTTGAGATATTAAAATGCCCCAGTAGACAACTTCTTTGCTATCCAGCGGCCAGCCTCCTTTCGCGGATAATTTAGTAGTAGTTCCGGGGATGGCACACATATTAGGAATAAAATTGATCCGAAAATCCTATCTCCTCTGCCACCGTGGGGGCGCCTCACCAGAGTCATCACTGCGGATTGTAAAAGACATGTTGTAGACACAGGGCACGTGTGAAGAGGTGCCCAATGCATTATATACGATAGAATGCGCAGCATCCCAAATCAGACTGCGGAATGGGACCCCTTTAGTTGGCCAGATTCAAAAGGCCGTCGTTACGACGGGAGCGCAAATCAATATACTCTTCCCCTTGTGTAGCTATGCAGCTTCAAGAGTCTGGTGAGGGATCGCCTTTCCGCCCTCTACAAGAGACGGAACAAAGGTCGTACCAGGCCATCAGCTCTGGTCCACCAGCTGCAGAGGTCGAAATATCCCCAATTGTTACCCCTTTGCGCTATTGTGCGTTCCTAGTTGCAGACATTCGTTTAATACTTACCGCTTCCACAGGTCACATCAAGAAAGCAAGCAAGACTTGGGTCGACGCGTTCGAAAAAGATCCCGTTCTACGCTATATTGACAATGTAAGCTCCCAAGTCCCTTAGGGCTGAGCAGTTATATATGCACTGCACCAGAACCGCAAGCAAACCCCTGATGTCAAAAGGAGCACCCGGCTTATGATCTTCTGCGCAATGGTCTATTGGAAAAGTCGCAAGATCTCGCTTACCGTCGATGCTGGGGCCTCTGTTCTAATCTGGTGTGTTGTCCTGTGCCACTTTTACATCAGGCATTAGAGAATCCGATCTCATATCGACGACAGTACCGCACCCAGCTTGAATGGTGATACCTTGGAGGATTGTATCAGTTGGTCACTGAAACAGATTGGCAAGCTGTTTGCAACGCTGGCCCCAAGGGAGGAAAGAAAGGTCCGCAATTGTTGCATCCACCATACTTGTGCTTAAAGTATACGCAGCGTGCAACCGAAGTCAAGGAAAAAGTAGCAGCCGCTGTGTCCAGATCATTGGGCGACCGCGTGAAAGACATGTTGTATATTGACGCTGTAGCCACAGAGCCTGCAAGCCAAGGGTGGGGTTATGGAGGGGCCCTCTTGGACGCCGTCGGGGCTTTGGTATGTCCCAGTAACGTCAGTCCCGTAAGAATGCTGATCCAGTGTCTATCGCGGCCTGTTATAATCCAGGGGGATTTGACTGGCCGGGAAATCTGGTTGCAATCTAGTAATGAAAAGAATACGGGATTTTACATCTCGCATGGTTACGTCATTGTGGATGAGGCAGTTGTCGGTAATGACAATCCTACTTGGCACGGCACGCCCATTTCGATCAAAATCGTGAGTGGACCCGGCAAGTTGGTGGACCGTCTCGCGTTTACATTGCCCTTCTATATAGATGGCTCGATCACCGCGTGTCGTATGAGTAGACCGGTAGCACTGTCTGTACAATGGACTCACACCAAACTCCAGTTACGTGTAGTATACGCTATGAAAGAAAGGGTAGAACCCCATGAGGCAGCAATGATTAGGGACTCGCCAACATGTCTTCTGCATCCACCCATAAGTCCCTTTGGCCCCAAAATTCAACAATGGCACCTATAATAGTCCAGCAAGCTTGCTCATCCATACTCTGTGCTCCCGATATCCCATCTACTGGTAGGCTAGGCTTGGGATAAGATTCCCTCGTTCGTCCCGAGACCGAGCTTTTGAGGAAGGATAAACAAGCACGTGCGAGATTGCGCAGCAGATTCATGTCATCCGCTGAAACATGATCATCAATGCGAAGCAACAGAGCGAATATCCATCGGGCATGTGTGTTTGTTAAGCAATAAGTAGAGGAGTCGGGATCAAGGAGATAGAGGTTAATCCAGTGAGTGAAATACATGAGCAGATGCAAGGACATGCGCTATCAAGGAGATGGGGTTAGAGGAGCCATTACTAGTCCATTGTCTAACTCACCTCATCTATAAGCTTTAAGAGTCGGGGAGAGGGTTCACGTGGTATAAGGATTTCTCCGTTGCCACCTAGTCCAGCATTAAGGGCTTTGGTCCCGTGTGCAGAACCATCGGACGGTGCAGGAGTGCCAGTGGGAGTTGGCAGAGACTCTTGGGGTTTGGGATTCAATGCGGTCTCGGTCCGACCCTCATCCTTGGTGATGGCGGCCGTCTGTGGGTCAGCTGGGACGACATCTTGGTCAGACTGATTTGGTTCATGGTCGTGACCATGCTCATTTTCTTCCTCGTATTCGTGGTTATCCGGAGGGCGCAGGCCTTCGACGACGTCGCACCGTTGTTGCCTTTGTTTCGCTTTGGCCTGCTTCAGCTGCCTCTTTGACGTGCGGCGGGGGCAGTTCCAGACGGACTCAGGTTTTCCTGAGAGGAAGTCCCACCAGAGGTCTCGCTCTTTCTTGTCTGGCATGATTTTTTGTTGTGAGCTTTGGAAAGACGACGTGCCAATCGTCGGTTGATTAAAATTCTGTTGAAGCAATAGTCAGCAGGGTGAGTCCCATGACACAGACATGTACGAACGCACTTCTCGAAAATTCCTCCAGCGGATTCTAAGTAGCTCCCGCCATTCACTCGAGGGTAAAGCTGGGTGTGGCTCCCTGCGGGGTACTTTGGGTGATGAAGACACCGTTTTAGACTCGTATGGATTTACAACACGGGAAAAGTGGGGGAGCGATTTAGCGTCACGCCTATAAGCAAATAGACATGAGATAGGACCATTCCAGGGTGAGGGACACTCGACCTTTACCGTACAGTGAAGAGATATTGCATGCCATCTATGGGCTCGCCATCGAAATCGGCCGGTAGCTCCGCCACTGGTAGGATTTGCTTTCCGAAGGAAGGTTCCTCGGAGTCAGAATCATGCAGCTCGTCGAATTTTCTTTTAAAGCTTGTCATAGGTAGAAGAAGGGGTAAAAGGTTGGAGGCGGAGACAACTTGAAGGGTCAGACGAGAATGAATCACCTAATACATGATGTGATGTTACCAAGTGACAACCTGACCTTCGATTTCTACCGCAAAACTGCAAAACATGTCTGCCGAAATAGACGAAGACGCAATCGACTTGCAGGGCCTTCAGGCCCAAATCGACTTGTCGATGTCGTTTGCACAAAACCTTGTAACATCATGGGTCAAACCCGTCTATTCTGCACAAACTAGTAGGAAGAGAGACCTGGAGGGCGAATTAAAGGAATACATGCGCCGGCCCGCCAGGTATGTCCCCCATTCCGTGGCCTATGCACTCGTTCTGGATCTACCAAATATTCAGGCTTGGAGTTGGTGCGCCTATACCCGAAACTCAAAGTCTTTCTCGAGAAGCAGCAATGCTCAAGTCCAAGCTAGGAGGCAGGAAGCGGCAACGGGAAGAGGGAAAAACGGAAGCAATGGACATACTTTCGGAGGACGAACAAGAAAGCCGTACAGGCGCAATTAAACAAAAAGCAAGGCTAGACCCCTTCGATGTCCCTTCGAAGAAAAAAAAAACAGGCGCATGGATAGGCAGGGAGAGTTCCCAGGCTACGCACTCGATGGCCTTAGCCCCCAGCCTCCAAAATCGGGCTATAGCAGGAGACATATCGGGGACCGACGATTCACGGGCGCCTCCCAAGAAAAAGAAGAAAAAAAAGCGACTCAGTATTAACAGCGATGCGATAGAGCAACAGGATAAATCACCATCAAAACAGACACTCTTTTCACTCGCCAATGGCCAGCCATCAGTCAACGGAACAGAAAGCTCACCTAATCTCTCAAGTCCCTCTAAGCTCATCAAATCCACCAATCCACCACTTCTCTCCCCCACCCAATCATCTCGTCCTTCTCTCACCGCCACACTCCCAAAATTTATCGACGTCTCTCTGACGTCCACCCCCTCGCGGTCACCAGGGCATCAAACCACCAACCCCGGACTTCTAAAGCAGCCACTCCTCAACTTGGATGGTTCCCCTAGTGAAGGCGATACCAGTGATGAGAGAACATTGGGTTTATCTAAGGGATCGAAGAAGAAACGGAGGCGGCGAAAGAAGAAGGCCCAGGCAGTCCCACTTGTGTCTTAATTACTGCCTCTTGTTGTCGAGTGGAATTATCTACATCTCATTTACCGCCCATTTCAGACATCTTCCTTTAATCTTATAGGATCCTTGGCATTGGCCATTGTACAATAATCCACCTATTATTCTTACTAGTAGATTGAATTGAGAGAGCCTTTGACTAATGCTCCATAAACTGACACGGAAGTCGCAATTCTACTCTGGAGGCACTCCAACGATCTGAATCATGGCATGTTGTCTTAAGCCAAGAGAGACGGGATGTATAAGAATGTGGCTATCGCGATGTCTCTTGCGGGTGGTGTTGGCTTTCTTCCAATAATCGCCGAAGTGCTTGCCCCACGATATCGAGAACCGAGAACCTGAGGTGAGCCTAAGTATGTCTTGCCAAGCTAGCGTGTCCTACCTTCCGGAGTGCTTGCCAATGTTCGACAAACGAAGGCGAGCGCTCGCCAAATTAAAATTGGCATGAGCAACAATAAGTTGGGGAGGTAACACATAGCGTGTTAAATGCAAGAGTCCAAGCTCATTTACAGTCAAGCTCCAAGAACAGGCGATCTGCGCTCGCCCTTCCAATCAGGAGAAAAACTATCCTGTGATATCATTTCAAAATGTGTTGCACTTTTTGAATATCAGGGTCAGGTCGACCGCTCGTTTATCGAACTTAATGTATGTACAGTGCGAGCATAAATACCTATCCCGGCGCCTGATGGGTTGATCAATTGAAAATTAGTCAATATCTGGTTCGGCCCGAAATAGATTTTGTTCCATGTTGTTCTATAGCTAAAGAGTTGATAAATAAGTAAATACAACTACACTGTTGCGCATAAATATACAGCTTATATACCGCTTATAGAGGAGTGTCCCGAAAATCTATCAGTAAAATCTCCCAGTGAGAGGTGTACTATCAAGGAAATGAAAGGAACTCTGCCCCTAGCGACGGTTATTAGGAGCTCGACGAGTGCTACTCTGACGAGATCGAAGTTGAGGTCGAGAAGGTGGAGATTTCTGAGCGTGGGCACGAGAAGTGGACTGCGTAGAAACTTTTCGGGTCGTAGTCAGACGACGACTAGGCACCGATTGCGAACTATTTTGGCGAGAAGAGTGAGAGGGTCGAGAAGAAGGCCGACGTTGGGTTGYCTGACGACTAAGACGCCTCACGGGAGGTTTCTTTGTGCGGCCAAAGATAGAAAACAGGYTGCCGCTAGGTGTTCTGCTCTTTTCCGCCTTCTTCTGTTCGTACCTCGTTCGAGCCCTTCGGCTGGCTGCGGCCCGCCGCATCTCATCCATTCCCTATAATGCCTAGGTTAGTCTATCGCATTGTGCAACGTTTGAAAAACAAACCCTGTTGCGCAAATGTTCGTTCCCGATAAGAGTTCCCCTCATTTTAGCAAGCCAACCATGCACGGTAGAGGCAGGCGGGGTGCGTCGGCTCCCATCGTGGCGAAACTGGATGCTCATAATCGACAAAGAGTCCCGTAATGGGTAGGGGAAAAAGGCTTACATGCGATGCCCATTCGATCTTCATTTTTGATAAATGTTTCTTTGGATACAAGATCGCAGGCGAGTTTGTGTTGCAATGATGATGGGTCAAAGACAGAGGGAAGGTTTTAACATGATCAGCAAAGGTCGGAGTGCAGATATAAGGGCATCCAGACACAGGTTAATGGGGCTGTGACATTGATTACRTAACTCTCCTCATTGTTTTCATACCTCCAACTCAATTGTCTGGACGCAACGAGGACGACCTGCGTCCGCATGCGCAGGCAAGACCCATCATCTATGTCGCAAAAACACGTTTTTTACACGAGCATATATGGCGGACTCGTGTCGGGTCGGGCCCAAGTTCGAGGTTGTGTTGGACTTTACAGTGCCTTTCAGGCTGTTGCGATAACAGGGCATGTGGGAGAGTCCTGGGGAGCCCCACCAGCGTGATATTGTATATATAACGCAACCCTACGCCCAGGAGCTCATACTCCGTTTGACCCGGATTATTATCGTCTATAACMCAAATGCATGCTGTCAAGAGCCTTTTGTCTTGTATCTTAGTGTCCGTGTCMGCAACACAAGGGCGATTTGGTCTTTCGATGCTTTGGGCGTTTGTCGGCTCTCCAATGGACACGAAAACCTACACAGGATGCGGATGGACAGAGAGAATTTTCGTTGCTCTGCCACTTTGTTAACTTGTTTCTGAACTCGTCGACTTCTCGGAACGGAAGACAGCTAGGCCTCGAGAAGGAGAATGATCGGAAATGTTGCACAGGGAGGTCCCGACGCGGATCGGAGACGTCTGACGCACACAAAACCCAAGGGGGATATGCGACCTTTGTACCAAGAGATCGACGTAATTAACCTGCATCGACGGTGCTGAGCGTTGAGCACCGCCATAGACGTTGGGGGTACCCCGAGCGTCTAGCGGAAACAGAAGCGCACGTGATTGGCGCAGGAAACCTCCGTCGGGGCAAGCCTTGATTTTGATTGAGCTTCCCTACTTGGAAGCCACGTGGGCATCGCCTTTTGGTTGCCGGTTACCGAGAGTCATTATCATTCCAAGTGTTCCTGACACTGCTTTGCCAGTCGTCCTTACAGTGCTTGTTTCTCGACACCTACGATGAAGACAGCTTCAACGGCACTGGTAAGCTGCCGTAGGACTCGGTAGTGTCTCTTGCCGCCATACAGGATGAGTTTAAGAACAAGCGCATTTTCGACTCTTTGGACTTCAGGACATCCAAAGTTCGTCAAGGTCAAAGGTTGAARAAAATCTCAAAAATGGGTCAGATGAAAAACATCGAGGCTATCATCGAAAACAGGCTTTTCCTGGGAAAGTCAGTGACTTTGCAACCTTTTACTTCCTCATTATTCTCATTATTCCCTACAGTATTGTTGCCGCCCGGTCCACCCGTACTCTGACAGAACGTCGTATCACCCACATTCTGTCCATATGCAATGACGCAATTCCTGCGGAGGTCCCCCAATCTGGAATTTCTCACAAGCGTATCGCCGTCGATGATGTCGAATATGCCGATCTTCTGATTCACCTTCCGGCAACTTGTCATTTCATTCACCAAGCTTTGACAACTGGAGGCGTCGTATTAGTGCATAGCGTCAATGGTATCTCTAGGAGCGCAGCTGTTGTCGCTGCTTATTGTAAACTTTCATTCACTCTACGACGTTGAGCCACGCTGACCAAAATCCCTGCAGTCATGTGGTCACGTCGCCTTGGTCAGGCTGAGGCCACTGAGATCGTGAGGAGAGGTACGCAGATCCATATTAAAGAAGGTGCAATACCYTGACTGTCTGGTCTATTTTAAGCCCGCGACTCGATTTGGATTAACGCTGGCTTCCATGAACAACTGGTCCTCTTCCAGGTCTGCCAATATAACCCCCATCCTGCTGACGGTGTCTACGCTAGCTGGAAGGCGAAAATGGCCCTCAAGTTGCAAGCAGCCGGTATACGTCGCTAGGCTCCAGCCCATACTGCGTCGACACCAGTGTCTTCGCTTTTCTTCCATGTTTCTATTTGTTATCCTCAGCCCTGTGTATCTAATATGTGTGCCGAGGTTTGTTGTTCGGTGCTATTCTTTATCTTTCCTACTTTGCTTTCGTTCCTACGAAATGTATCTATAGGTGATCCATCCATTATCTGCGATAATATACTTGGCCTTCTAAAGTTTTCGAACTGGCTTAATTTTAGTAAGAACGTAATGTCCTAAAATCATTTGGAATGCATCGCGGAGATCTCGCATTTGATCTCCTCTTTCGAAGCGCAATGCAGATGACTTTAGTGGCCCAAGCACCTTCCCATTTKGGGATGATACGCTAGAGGGGTTGATCGTTGCTAAGTACTTACATACACATTCCTTGTTGTATATCAAAGGGCGCTGGTCCACATAATCAAACAGGATGTTCGAGCTAGGAACAAGAGGCCCCCGAGGCATGATTGCAACATATATACATGAAGAGGAGAAAAGAAATCCAAACTTAGTTTGGACAGAGGGTTTGTAAGTCTACCGGATTAAGCGACCCACGAACATCGATCCACCACTCCCCATGACTAATCAATGCATCTACGTGAATAGCACTCACCCGATTAGAAATCATAGTGACTGCTGCCACAGCAGATCGCTGCGAAGGCGGTACTGTGAGGACACGAAAGAGGGCGACGTGGAGACGGTACTGTGTAAGACACGAAAGAATGAAACGTGGAAGTAAGGGTTCGGTATATAACGGGAGTGGCGGGGATGGTCCTGTTTGCCAATAGACTTCCAGGCGGAATTTTAAATCAAGTCCCACGCTCACAGCATATTCCGCCCCTCACCTCGACTTCCTCTTCCTTCTTCACAACTTTTCTTTGTCTCTCGCTTACACACGAATCATGGGTATGATGGTTTCCAAGTGTTTGTCTATACTCGCTGGCAAGAAGGAGATGCGTTAGTTCGGTTCTCTCCTGCGTCGTCTTTCGTGACTCACTCACCTCCCGCATCTTCAACCAGGGATACTAATGGTGACCTCGCAGAACAGTAAACTTGGGTACAAAGCATTTACATCTGATTTATAGGTTGGTCTCGATGCTGCTGGTAAGACAACCATCCTATACAAACTCAAATTGGGCGAGATTGTCACGACCATCCCGACCATCGGTACGTGCGGTTCTATTCTCTATTCTTTTTTGAGGCCGCCCTCACACCCTTTCAGGTTTCAACGTCGAGACTGTCGAATACAAGAACATTTCGTTCACCGTCTGGGACGTGGGAGGCCAGGACAAGATCCGCCCCCTCTGGAGGCACTGTAGGCACCGCAGTCATGGCATTCGAATTTTCACTTACTCCTACCTTTTATAGACTTCCAGAACACACAGGGTATCATCTTTGTTGTAGATTCTAACGATCGGGAGCGTGTTTCRGAGGCCCGAGAGGAATTGCAACGGATGTTGAACGAGGATGAGCTACGTGACGCTCTTCTTCTCGTTTTTGCAAACAAGCAGGATTTACCTAATGCTATGAACGCTGCTGAGATCACCGACAAACTTGGCCTCCACGGTCTGAGACAGCGAACTTGGTACATCCAGGTAACTTGATCCCTACCTTGCGGATGCCTTTGGCTTACCTGTTATACAGGCGGCTTGTGCAACCTCTGGAGATGGTCTTTATGAGGGTCTGGAATGGTTGAGCACGAATATCAAGCGCCGGATATGATTTTGATTCTTGTCTACGTGTCATGATTCGTTACGATACCAACACGTATTCGCCACCTTTTGACTCCTAGTTACCTTCTATATCACCGTTTCCTCTCATTGCGCCTCTTTGTATGGTTGTTGAGATATAAAAGCATCATACGTTCCAAGACCCAACCCTTGGTGCTTGATTCTTCGAGTCATGACTCCGAGCGCTAGGCCTTCGCACGTGATAGAAGTCGACGTGTCATTAAATTGCCACGATTGTCTTATTTGACATGATTGGTCTGATATAGAACGCGTAGTCAGACTAGCGCCTGTCAGGATAAAGCCGGCCAACTGATTCTGCCTCTTTACGGCGTCGCTCTCCAAGTTCCCTTGCAACAGGATCACGTTGGCTGCTACCATAACGCGCCAGCTTTTCAAGTAAAGCTTGAAGTCGCTTTTGCTTGACAGCAGCGTAGGACGATTGTCGATTAGCAGGTACAAGAAACTCTGGGACGGCATTATTAAGTGGGATTGAAGTGGTCTGCGAGGACAGATGTTAGATTGCTAATCGGATAGCGCATTCGAAAGTGACGCACAGATCGGAGTTCTATGAATATCGATACAAGGTGGGATCGACCAATCTTTTTGAGGGCATCCTCGAGATAGTCCACATCGATGAGAATGTTAGAGATCGCGTTTTCGTTGATCGTGTCTATATCCCGGCCTGCTATGCAATTCTGTAGTGGACATATCAAGACAGTATGCGACTCGAAAGGGCGTAAGATTGCAAACCATGAGTGTTTCAGCAACATACTCAAAAGCACCCCTATACGCTTCGTCCTTGTACTGTTCCTTGATAGGAAGCGAATCGACGACGGTGGTGAGCCAATTAATGGGCTCCTCCAACTGCATGTTTGGGGCGTTTTCCCGATGCTGAGGTGTCCAATTGTACATCGAAAACTCAACTGATTGATCGAGTTTAGAGTTGATGAGGCCCGTCAAGCGCTTGAGTGACCGGGACAGCGTCGACTCGAAGGACTTGGAGGCCGAGAGACGGATGACGCCTCCTCGCTGCGTGGATCTTTAGGTGTCTCAGTAATACTTCGAGCTACGGGGACGGAATAATGAACCTCAAGCTCGTGAGGGCACGCTCCAGTTCTTGACATGCAATCTGGAGGTGCTCGATATTATTGACTAGTTGTGCAATCTGTGGGACAGTTGTGGTCGTCGCCAATCGTTGTGAGATAGTCTCGCTGATGCTTTTGATAAATAGATTATCGAGAGACTGAATGTAAGGTGAATATTAATCTCTCCAATTTTGTACACCCTTCATACCTTGCTCAAAAGTTCGTCTATGTCCCGATGGTGCCGCGATACCCCTTCTACAAAAGCGTAGAATTTCTGAATGAAGGAGCGAATCTACCATGATAATGAGCTTCTGTTTGATATTAGAGACACAGAAAGCKTACTTCTTGGCAGCAAAGATAGAAGGACTGTGACCAGGGAAGGGCTTGCGGCAGGGGTGTGCTATTCTAAATTTAGTTGTTTGAGCACTTGAATTGACAGGGCTCGGCGCACTTTTTGATGCTTTCTCTTTCACTTTCGGCAATCCAGACAATTTCCAACACACCCCGCAGTTCTGTATCCTTATCAATGAACATAGGCTGGTTGTCATCTTGGCGGACGACCTAAAATTATCTGAGCATGGAATAGAGAAACATGGCTGGAAAGACCCAACTGCCTCGAAGCGCTTGTTGAATTGCAATTCGAGCAACTTAGCGTATCGTTCAAACAGGGACAAGATGAATATCTGTAACGACGTGGTAGAATATGCCGATGCCTGGGAGGCTATCAATAAAGGCAAACGGCTGAATGGAGCAGACTACACACCTCAAGAGTCATAACAAATGTCAAAAGGTTCTCCTTGACGCGCAAGTACACTTCGGAATCGCTCTCTGATTTCAGTGCGTTATCGATCCCGGTAGTTAGGTGAGAAACAACAGCATCCCATAGTTCTTCGACATTTCTCCACGAGCGAAATGTACCAGTGGTCTCCAGTACATGTGATTCGATTATGAAAAACCCTGAGATTTCGTGAGTAAATGCGGGCAAGGAGGACAGAGGTAATGGTGTGGGCAAGATCAGATCCGACTGGGCCTGGGCGCAAAGTCAGGAGACTGAGGGCAGTGGTAGCACGAGATGATTGCACCTTTCTATCAGCTTGATAAGAACTTCGAAGCTCTTCAAGAAGTCCCAGGGTATCGTATATATGTATGCACTCGAACAGAGGCTTGAAATCCACTTTCAACTTGTCGTTGTTGAGGATACTGACTGCCCGTCCCTCGGTCAATATTCCACATGTACACTTGACAGGAGCGCTTACACTCGTTCTTCTCATATGTAACGAGTTCCACAGCGCTCCCAACACGACTCATTCGGAGCAGTGGATCCTTTTCGCGCTTGGCCCTCCAGTACCTCGTTCTAGTCTCCATGGCTTCCACAGCGAGTTTGCCGACTTCAGTGCTTACAGTTCGTATCTCAAGCAGCCATTGCTTCGTCGAGGCTGTTACAGCATCCTTGATCTGCGCCCGCAGGGAGGGCAGAGAGGAAAGCAGGTGCTGGAAGAAGGGAGTCTGTGATATGGTTGTTGGAGGCATGCTCTGGATATCTTCCAACGACTGTGGAGATAAACCAACTTTGTATTATTAAAGATATACCACAGTGACGATGGGCGTAGACGACAGACCCTCAGTGCGCCCCAGTATTTGCCTTCCCTCACAAGCTCACTCACCCGGTTGACAACRTCCAATACCCGGAGGCATGCCTGGAGGGTGTCAATAGCCTCATCCARGTTGGCTGCTGTCTTCTTTGTTTGGAGAAGGTTGCGCTTCTTCTCCACYAGGCCTCCGCCGAGCTGCGAGACGCTGGTATCCAAGGCGGCAATGGTATCCTTCATTTTGTCGGTGTATGATTTGACCGTGAACAGCGTGGAGACGGACGAAATGAAATCCTGGTAGTTGTCAACGCAGATTTTCTCAATCTCGGCATCTTTAGATTCGATGAGGGTCTGGACGGTCCTGAGGTACGCTTCCTGCTGGCGGTTGCTGTGTATCTGCTTGATGATGGGACCTAAYTGYTCCAGATTTTCCGAGGACGAAGACGGGTCGAGGAGGTGAATYTGTTGCAGCTGCTGATCAATGTTTTCCTGGGTAAATTGGGGGCGCCTGCGCGGTGGCATGGTAGGTCCGAGCTTGGGGAAGAGAAGGATGAGGAGATGTCCCAAAGCAGGCAAGCGTGATCACGGAAGTGCAAGTCCCCGACCCAGTGTTTGGCATAACCCCTTGGACCAAACATTCTTGCGGCGTCATTTCCGATCAACGCTGGCCACGCTGATCAGGGCCTTGCCCAAACTAGGACGACTCCATGCGAATTTTGTATACAACACATGCACCCGGCTAGCTTCGGGTTACTCTTTGCATATCAGCACCATCTCCCAGCTTCAAGGCGAATGTTAATGTCCGAGTCTCTCTTGGCTGTTGGCGCTATGTGAGCCACGGGTGGAGGGGCGCTGCTTTACCGAGTGCTTAATTGTTCCGGCAGTTTGTTCGATATGGACGGCACCCTGGTTGACTCAACCGCTGGTGTGGTCGGTGCTTGGGAGTCCTTCCGAGAATCATATCCTGGAATTGACGTCAATCATATCCTGAGCTGTGAGCACCGCGTATCGCCATCTCTCTCCACTCAGGCTACCAACCTACCCGACAAACGCTGATCAGCATCGCACGGAGTTCGTACCGTCGACAACCTCAGGAAATATTGCGGCATCGAAAATCCAGATCTTCTCGAGGTAGCTCAGCCTTCCGCAGTCTTGTCTTGTGCCTTGTGCATTGCTTATCTTCATCTCAGAAAGAGGCACAGCGCTTTGAAGAAGCCATCGTCGCCTCTTCCACAAAGAATGGCCGACCAGGAATTGTCTTGCTGCCGGGGGCTGCACAGATTTTGGACAAGGTACCTACGCCGGACCCCTCCTTGTTCAGAATGAAGGCTCACGAATCGTAGATCGCCCCGTATCGTCACCTCCCTTCCCCGCGGTGGGCTATTTGCACCTCTGCAACTCGTGCATACGCAACGTCAGCCCTCAAGCTAGCTGGTGTACCCCAGCCCGACGTCCTTGTTGTTGCCGAAGACGTGGTTCACGGGAAACCTCAGTGGGTCTGGCTTCCATGCGAAGAATACCCCAATCATTCACGACGCCTGGCAGTCCCGAACCATATATTCTCGGAGCCAAAAAATGTGGCATCGATCCAGCCAAATGTATTTCACTCACTGAGGCCGTTGAGATCATTCCCACCGATTCCTTTTTTACAGGTGCTGTCTTCGAAGATGCTCCATCGGGGGTAAGGAGTGGTCGTGCTGCTGGCTGTATTACGATCGGGCTCTTAACAACACACTCTCGCGAACAAATGGAAGAGGCTCAGCCCGACTTCCTTGTTCAGAACCTATCCAGGTGAGCCAGGAGTTCCTCGGGAAGTTTGTGACCATAAGAGCAATGTTCGTGGCAGTGTTTCCATTCGAGTCAACACAAGCGGTGGGCTGGACATCACTATTTCCAATGCCTTGAAACCCCTTTCCACTTGTGCCCAGCCTTGACGCTCAGCATCAGTCCACCATTATTGTGTCAAGCGACAACAACATATTACTGATGAATACATAGAGTATAGATCTTAGACACAACAGAAATAAGCTTGTCACGACGAGCGATAGACGATTAGCACCATAAGTCGTATGATCAAAAGTGCTTGAAAACGTTCACCATAGGAGCATGCAGGGCCGCAGGTCGTGCGACCAAGACTGAACTTGCAGAAAGAAATGAGAGTATTTAGGTTATTTAATACTCGCCCTCATCCTCGGGATCAGGAGAATCCGTCGCAACCTCCGCGTAGTCCTTCTCGAGTGCAGCAAGGTCTTCCCTGGCTTCGGAGAATTCACCCTGTGATAAAAGTTAGTCAATCCAGCATGTGGATGTAATGAACAACGTACCTCTTCCATACCCTCTCCTACGTACCAGTGGACGAATGCGCGCTTGGAGTACAAGAGATCAAATTTGGTGTCGAGGCGATTCCAGGCTGCGGCGATAGCGGTTGTGCTATTTGATGTCGTATGAGATAGCCCCCATTGCAAAGGAAAGAGATTCCTTACTTGGATAGCATACAGAGACTACGGGATGCCTTTGCAAGATCACCACCGGGGACATGCGCGGGTGGTTCGTTGCAGATACCCAATTTAAAGCCTGTTGGGCACCATTCAACGAATTGGATGGTCTTCTTGGTCTTAATGTGTGCAACAGCAGCCTGAACATCTTTTGGAACGACATCTCCGCGGTAGAGAAGGCAGCAAGCCACTAGTGTACTATATTAGCAAGTGCAATAGCCCAGAGAAACATGGCATCCAGACGTACTGTATTTGCCCTCCCTTGAATCGCACTTTACCATCTGGTTTCCATTCTCAAAGCAAGCGGTAGTCATGGCTGACACAGAGTTCTCTTCGTGACTGGCTTTTTCCGCAGAGATGAGGGGAGCATAGGTGGCGAGGGGAAAATGGATGCGAGGGAAACTGATTATTAGTGTGAGCCCGGCTAAGGAGAAGAACGATTAAGAGCCAAGATTCGGCGTACGGTACTAGGTTGGTCTGGAACTCAGAGAGATCAATATTGAGGGATCCATCAAAACGTAAGGACGCGGTGACAGAAGATACAACTTGGGCGATCAAGCGATTGAGGTTCGAGAAGCTTGGCGAGGATACGCCAATCTTCTTCTTGCAAATATCATAGATAGCTTCGTTATCAACCTGGTTGCTACGATCACATCAATCTGTCACTGGACGGATTATTTCGGGACACACCATGAAAGAGCAATCAGAATATTCAAGGGTCGTATGAGTCGTGAGGATAGAGTTGTAGGGCTCGACAACAGAACTGGAAAGCTGGGGGGCAGGGTATACGCAGAATTCGAGCTTGGACTTTTTGCCATAATCCGCAGAAAGACGTTCGAGAAGTAAAGCGCCGAAGCCTGAACCAGTACCACCACCAAAGGAGTGGAAGACAAAAAACCCCTGGAGGCCAGTGCAGTTATCAGTCAAACGGCGGACTTGTTCCATCACCGGGTCAATGAACCCTTTTCCAATGGTGTAGTGCCCACGTGCATCTGTATGTGTCGTCGTCAGCAAAAATGATATTGTCCGAGAGTGTCAAGGATGCATACAGTTGTTGGCCGCGTCCTCTTTCCCATGAATGAGAGTTGCAGGGTGGAAAAGGGAGCGATATGGTCCATTTTTCACATCGTCGATGACACCGGGCTCCAAGTCAACATATAACGAGCGCGGAACGAATTTTCCAGAGTTGGTCTCAGAGAAGAACGTTGAGAAGCCTCTGTCATGCGCAGAAGGCGAACCGTCGAGGATGCGGCCGTCGGGCTATTGACAATGACATGAGATCGTGTAGGGATGCAGGGACAAAGAACTTGTCTACACTCAGACCGTGTTCGAGGGTATAGAGCTCCCCTGTTGTTGTGAAATGTGAGCCGAGTTTGCACCGAGTTTGCGGGGACAGGATGGGCACTCACAGCACGCATTACCAATCTGGATACCGGCCTGACCAACGTGAATGGAGATGACTTCGCGCATGGTTGGGGGAGTTGGTTCTTCGTAGAGTCACAACGGGAACAAGCAGGTGGCGGTGGTCAAGGGAAATTATCTTCATTTGCCTTTTATAGTAATGTCTGACATCAACTTTTCGCGATAGCTTGCAGGCGGTTGATTAGTGACGTCAGGACTAACATACATACTGCAACTACGAGGCAGCCACTAATGCATGAAGGTTATATATCTCCCGCCTCACAGTATAATACACCTCCGATATATTGCCCTCCAGCTCGACCGCGCCCTTGGCTTTCTTCCGCACAGCAACCGTTTCCTCTAAAACATCATCCGAGTCGGCCCGTCTGGCCCCTCCTCCGCAGATCAGGACGCCCTCTCCGATAAGCTCAGCCTGAACACCAACAGCAGCTAGCCTAGCTTTAAGAGCAGTGAGCTTGAGCTCCCCAATCATTGTCGAATGAGGGAGCGCGACTTTGGGCCGTGAACCAAGAGTACGATCTCGGAGTGTGTCATTCCTAGATGTGCGATCGACGGGTGCCGGAAGCGAAGAGGTAGGCTCAAGGGTCGGGATTGTCGACGTTGCATGTGCAACTACCCGACCTCGAACGTAGCCAATCTCATTATCCTCAAACTACCGGCGTTTTCAGCCAACAAGCCAACAATGCAGTTGCAAGGCACCTACCCTGGACATTTTCAAAGAGGAGAGTAAGTCTTCGCTGATCGATATCGAGAATGTGTTGGTCTGTTGGCCAATCTGGATGCTCTGACCAACTTTGGGGGCGTAGATATCTTTGGTCATTGCGCGAATGTTGCTACAACTCTCGATGAGTACATCTGTAGCACCTTCGGAAGCCGACACCAGAATCTAAAACGACCAGTTAAACAGAACGAAACAGTGCGGCCATTGTACTAACCATCTTCCGAGGATTAACTTGGGGTACAATTGTTTTAACGGCCCTGCCATCATTGAGGCCTTCCATATCCACGAACAACAGGCGACACGCCAACTGAACGTCGACATTCATAGTTACATATTTCGAAGGTGGCTCCTTGATTTTCTGCGTGAAATAGGTCAGCTTGAGTGCTCCACCCTAGTCAATCGGACAGACCTTGGCCTCCTCCTCCTCCTGGAGCCGCCGCTTGTAGTCTTTAGACTCATCGCTTTCAGCCTCGGCCTCTAATGCCTTCCCCTTCCTCAGCCACATTCCCACATCGATAGTTTCGCCGTACTCGTCAACTCTCCGCTTTTTCTCGACGAATGGGAACATACGATAACGCTGTGTCTGAGCACCCGCACTTTTGAAGAACGACGTCGCCTTTGATACGTTGCCTTTCAGATAGATGTCGAAGGAAAGAAATTGCTTGGTTAAACCCTCATCTGCATCCAGCGTCCAGTCAGCAGAATCGGCGTTATCATTTTTACGTTTTCTTGACGTCCGGTTATCGTCCGCATCATCGATATCCATCCCACCCTCGAGGGCCCTTCTCACTTCGTCCTCTTCCTCAGCGTCGGAATCTGAATCTGAATCGCTCTCGTCCTCATCGGCTTCGAGTAAACGTTGAGTGCGAGCAAGCGCGGCTTGCTGTGCAACTTCTTTTTCTTTCTTCTCTCTTTCCTGTTGGAGATATGCTTCCAATTCTGGACCCTGTAGAGGAACCTTGCTATGCATCTGTCCAGTTGATTAGCGCTAGGAACAGGTCGTGTCTCGGTTTCCCCCACCTTCATATTGAGGACCCCATCCAACATGACGTTACTACCAATCCGGCCTTTGTCCCATTTATCGTCCCCACGCTGCCTATCGTTCCATCTGTCAAACAACGCCCGAGCTAAGGTGCCCTCTTCCCCTTGGCTGGTTAGCAAGACAACGTTATCTGGAACGGCCGCAAAATCAGCAAAAAGATTTCTTGATGGACCGTGAGATAAGGAGGCAGGAACAGCGAGTATTAGCTTGGGATCCTTTGAAGAATATGTCTGTAGAAGAGCTTGTGGACTGGGAAAGAACTCGAGGTGTCTGACCCGAAGTTAGGTATAGAAGGCAGTGATAAGGCGAGAAAGCCACCTACTTGAATCGTAAAGCCAGTGCCCCGAGGGCTTCGTTCTCGTCCTCATCGTCCCGCCTCCGCTTGTTGCGGTTCCCTGCATTCTCTTCGCCAACGTCCTCTTTGTTGATAGTACCTCCTAACCACTCCATCATACTCCGAACAAAAGCGAGCATATCCCTTCCCGTGCGGGAGAGAAGGCATATCGGGTATCGCAGCCGCGAATAATTCCAATGTTGATCCAACAACACAAGGAGCTCAAGGATACGGGTACTAGAGTCGCAAGGAAGTAGCAAGGAAGACCTGGACGTAAGGGTAGCGGTTACAGTATCTGAGCAGGTGAGTTAAGCGAAAAGGTATCAGAGCGAGGGGACATACCAATGAGGGTGGCATCCCGGTCTTTCCGTCGACTGGTGATAACATTTGCGCGGCCAGCATCGGTAATCAGGAGATCTGGTCTTGCGAGGGGCTCAAATATGCCACCGGCCGCCTGCCTCATGAGTACTGTGCCGTCTAGATGCCGCTCCTTCATGTGGTTCATGTGCAGAGCATAAATGATGGTTCCAGAGGTTGGGGATCGGATTTTCCATATTGTGCCTCCCAAAGTGTGGCCGGCATTAAAAGGTGTGATGGTGATGCCTTGGCACTTTCCTGTTGGAAGTTGAACGAACAGAGATATATGGCGGTCATCCAAGGTATCATACCTTGCAGATGTGTTGGTTGCGAATACCGAAGGGTATTTAGATACTCGAAAGCATCTTGCACCTCCACAAGGGTTGCGACGAACCGGCTCGTTCCCSCCTTGGGTTTGGGCGAATCCTCCCKTGGACTGTCATTCTCTTCGGAGGACAATCGGTCCTGTTCGTTTTCCTGGGTRGGTTCGTCGCCAATATCCTGTTCGTCTCGAATGCCTTCCACGTCCTCCATAGCTGCTACCTTTCCCATAGCTTGAACAGGGAGCGTCGAATAGGCTGGTGCTTTCAAGCCCCAGCGCGAATATGCGTAGGGGTACAGGCCAGAATGGGCCAAGTCCCCATGCGATAGCAGTACTAGATCAATTGTAGGAGCCACCCTATAGGACCAGATTAACAAGAAGTAACCAGCTGAGTGAAGATCACTGACTGACGAAGGGTCTCGCAGTATGTTGTCCACGCGTATTCCAGTCCGTTTGGAGTGGGTGTTGGATCATTTTCGGGGGACCAGTCTGGGGAACCGCAGTCCAAGAGAATCCGAACATCATCAACCTGTAAAAGATAGCACAAAGGGGATGTCGAATCCGAGCGTGCAGCCCCAGACAGGGCAGTAAATGTGATCATTGAGTCGGCTGGTGGCTYGAACGCGTTCCTCGAAGGACGTTTGCGCCAAACAAGTACATACAACGGGTGATGTCACGTCAATGCGAGGACCCCCTATTCACTTTGTCATTAACGTGTATGTACTGTACGTCTCGATCCGTTCTTCCACTAGATTCCTGGCCCCAACGTCGGGCTCGTCCCCGGCACCAAAGTTGCGAAGTCGGTTACCAGCTATTTACGTCGCTCACGGCCCATCCTTTGAGCCTAGCAGTCGCGCGTCGTGCCTTCCTGTGGCCTATATCGAAAAGAGAGTAAAACCCCACGGTCCGGAATTTACATACACATTTGCCCCTTTTCAAACCCTCAACATCCGTTCTGTGCCAACACCTATATCGCACTCCGTGACGGATCGTTATGATCTCGGTACTCACGCACAAAGAGCAGAGACGAGCTTGATATCGAAGAAGCAAATAAAAAAGGTAGTCAGGGTGCACTAGATTTATGGCCACGCGGTTTGGAAACAGGATGCGATTTGGATGAATAATGAGCCTAATTCGGTGGGCATAGCTTCCTCGGTATGCTCAAGGCCATTGACAAATGTACGATACCATATAACCAGCCCACGTACACTAACTACGACACCTGTTTGCACGGAAGCTGAACAACTGTTTCGGAATGCAKGCTCTCGGAATCAATGATGCTTCCGGCGCTAGAAACTATATGCTATTTGCTAATGATCTGCTGGCGAATTCCATCCGAACCCCCYGAAAAGGTATGCGCCTCATGGCGTYCATACATAGGATTTATTAGTGGGGCAAGGCGTGTGCCATTCGAACAGCGCCCTCCTGCTATGCACAGTCTTTGTCTGTGGGGCGACGGCTTGCAAAATCCTTTCATGTGTCTCTATCCTTGTATTCTAAGAGGTACTCGCCTGGCGATTGACACCGAGGGCGGGAACGTGGCTTTCTTGACAATAGCTATAAAAACGCGGCAACACCCCACCTACCTGATGYACCCTGATGCAACGTGTCGGAGGGTTACTTACCACGCAATTTTTGACAAATCAGCTGGATGAGATCTGCGAGGACCGAGAGGAGCCGCATATATGCCTAGTTCTTTGGAGATTTCAAGGGATGCAAGCTACATAACGTAGACATAATAGTACAGAACAGTGTAATCGCTAATAGCTTCCACCTGAAGTCCAAGGGTTGATAGTAGGGACGCACAGACCAGCTGTGCGTGACACAGAGGGTTACCGTGGGAAAGTAGCCGCCGTATAATTTATGGGGGTGGTGCGTTTCTTGCCTTGTCCTGCTATTGCAGTATCTCTCCAATTCCCTCCGTTTTCCTGTAAGTCGCACAACGCGTTYTTCTGGGCCACCATTGTTCTGACATCCTCTCTATACCCCTAGTCCTTTCTCTTACTGAMAATGCGTGAAGTCGTCTCTGTGCACGTCGGTCAGGCTGGTGTCCAGATCGGTAATGCCTGCTGTAAGTTTTACTCCTGAGCACACTTTTGAGCTTTTGCTGGAACGTGTCACGGGGGCGTCGCCCATAAACGCGTCCACTTGTTCCAACACACGCCTTATCTACCCCTCGAAACTGCCGCGATACTGATCGGATTATCACAGGGGAGCTTTACACCGTTGAACACGGTCTTAGCGTTAGTGACAGCTTATCCATGATTTTGGATCTGTGCACTGAGTCATATTTCAGCCYGACGGTCGCCTTGTTGAAGGTTCTCCCTCGCAACACGATGATGGCTTCAGCACATTCTTCTCTGAGACTGCTGCTGGAAAATATGTCCCYCGTTCCCTCTACATCGATTTGGAGCCCAACGTCATCGATGAAGTTAGGAATGGTCCGTACAGGAGTCTTTTCCACCCTGAGACTCTTGTTACTGGCAAGGAGGACGCTGCTAGCAATTGTGCGTGTCGCTTAACTCAATTTAAATTTGGACATTTCCTTATTAGGACAAAYCGGWTTTTAGATGCTCGTGGCCACTATACCATTGGGAAGGAGCAGATCGACATCGTGATGGACAAGGTCCGCCGCCTTGCAGATAACTGCTCMGGTCTTCAAGGATTCTTTGTGTTCCATTCCTTCGGCGGTGGAACGGGTTCTGGTTTTGGTGCTCTTATCCTCGAGCGCCTTTCCACTGACTACGGCAAAAAGTCMAAGTTGGAGTTCAGCGTCTACCCTGCTCCCACCTTGGCCAACTCTGTCGTCGAGCCCTACAACTCTGTGCTTACCACTCACACTACCCTTGAGCATTCTGATTGCTCTTTCATGGTGCGCTGAATTCGAGATGGTGTTAATATCTTYGTAACATTTTTGGATCTTTAGGTCGACAATGAAGCTATTTACGACATCTGCAAGAAAAACCTCAACATCACATCTCCCAGCCTCGTCAACCTTAATCGGCTGATTGCCCAAGTTGTCTCTTCCATTACCGCCTCCTTGCGTTTCGATGGTTCCCTTAACGTTGATTTGAACGAGTTCCAGACCAATTTGGTTCCGTGAGTCCTCCGCTCTTATATTCAGAGAAAAACTTAATACGTCGCTTAGTTTCCCCCGCATTCACTTCCCTCTTGCTACCTTCGCCCCCATCATCTCCGCTGAAAAAGCTCACCACGAGCAAAACTCAGTCGCTGATATGACATTCTCCTGCTTCGAGCCCGGCAATCAGATGGTYAAGTGCGATCCTCGTGAGGGCAAATATAGTATGTTCTTAGCTATGCGTTTGATCGTGCGAGTTCTGACCCAGAAAAGTGGCTTGCGCTCTCCTCTATCGTGGTGACGTGGTCCCCAAGGACGTCAATGCTTCTGTTACCATCGTCAAGACTAGGCGCACAATCCAGTTTGTTGACTGGTGTCCCACTGGCTTCAAGCTTGGTATCTGCAATGAACCCCCTGCCCAYGTTCCAGGTGGCGATTTGGCTAAGGTTTCCCGCAGCATGTGCATGCTGTCCAACACCACCGCCATTTCCACTGCGTGGAGTCGTCTGGACCACAAGTTTGATCTTCTCTATTCCAAGCGCGCGTTTGTCCACTGGTATGTTGGTGAGGGTATGGAAGAAGGTGAATTTTCCGAAGCTCGCGAGGACTTGGCAGCTCTCGAGAAGGACTACGAGGAAGTCGGTATTGACTCGGCCGATGTTGAGGAGGCTGAGTACTGATTTTTCTGTCGCCTTTCGTCCTTGCTATATCCCTTGGAGCTTAGTTCATAATTCTTCACATTCTTTGTGTYACGATTTCTCACGTCTACTTCATCCTCCTGGCGGAATATCATGATTTGTCTTCCGAAAACAAAACAGTACTGTTAATCTATAATGAAATTTTTACGTGGACCTAACCCAAGTCCATTGCCGCCTGAAAGAAAACCAGGAAACCAGGAAACTCCAYTGAAGTAAATATGAAACTATGTGGTCTTTCCTGAGTCCTCCTTCAAGCTGACGATGCGATTCAAAATCAAGTAATCTCCCTGCCTCTTTCCTGGCTGAATACTAGATGTTTCCTTTAAAGCCGCGACTCGTGCGTCTTTGTCRACCGCAAAATATGCGACTCGCAAACCTTGGAATCGGATGCATTCGTTGCCGATCAATTGGGTGCTAGTAACCCGAGGAGCACCTGCTGGAGTGCTAAYGTCCTTGTTCTCTGCAAGAGCCTTCTTCGTGCGTTCCTCGGCTTCTTTCTGTGCTTCGGTGATTGAACGCTTCGCCAAAGGCCAGAATCCAATCTCCGCAAGTGCGCCCTGGACAATCTCTTGGCTGTTCTGGTCGATATCGTTCCGGAAATCGCCCAGCGCTGGCCGATCACTTTTGAAAAGCCGRTGGAAAATGCGAACCTCATCGATCTTAGTYGGRCTTCCTGTGGGCGCGTGTTCAGCAACCCACTGAATGAATGCCTGGGGTTTCTTGGGAGGACCCTCGTTCTCGAGCTTGCAAATAAGYTCTGTGACTTCTCCGGTAGTAGGATCGAKCTTGTATGATRTACAAGTAATGGGRTAGGGCGCCTGGAACAAGCCAACGGTTTTYCCCGGTGCAAGACGGAAATARTCTTTGGAATCCTCRAGGCGGAAATCATCCCGTTCRATGTARATGGTCCGAGTAAAYGGGATCTTGCTCGTGCCCAGCCCAGGAACCTTGGGATGAAGCGGCTTCTCGATCATTAGAACGTAATCTTCTGGGAGGTTCTCGATSGTCAGTTTGAGCGGACGCAGGACCATGAGGAGGCGAGGTGCAGTCCCTTCAAGGTACTGACGGACTGCTTGCTCAAATCGAGCAATTTCGATGTTCGAGTTTGCAGTAGTAACGCCAAGAGTGCTGATGAACGAAATGATAGCACCCGGAGGTACCCCACGACGGCGGAGGGCGATGAGTGTGTATAGGCGAGGGTCATCCCAACCACTRACATAACCTTCCTCCACTAGTGCCAGGATCTTCCTCTTGGACGTAATAGTCCCCTCGAGATTCAAGCGACCATATTCGGATTGCCTGGGCTTGTAAACTTCGAGTGCATCACATAGCCATTCATAGGATTGGCGAGATGCAATAAACTCGGGGGTACATAGAGAGTGTCTAAATTGTGTTAAGTACCCCAGCCTTGATTTAAGCAACCTCTGTACTCACGAGATATTTTCCATGCTGTCAACGAGACAGTGGGTGAAGTCATACGTGGGGTAGATCCTCCACTTGTCGAGCGTCCGATGGTGGGGCGTCTCGAGGACACGGTACGCTGTTAGATCCCACATCTGTGGGTTACCGTCATTCAGATCTTGTTTCATGCGCAGGGCGGCCTCTTTCGGCTTGTATACCCCGTTCTTCATGTTCTCAAATTCTGCTAGGGACTCTTCGATGGGTCGGTCACGATGGACGCAAGGGCGCGGTTTGGCTTTTTTCTCCCCACGATCAGCTTTGACTTCCTCCTCTATATCAACAACATCAGCGGGCATAAACCAAGAGAGTTTGAAAAGTATATACTGACGAGAACAGTGGCAGACATAAGCCTTTCCGCGCCTGATCAACTCCACCGCAAGCTCATAAAGTTCATTGAAATAATCGCTCGAGTATGTGATCTTCCACGGCTCGAACCCAAGCCACCTCACCATCTCGAGGATGCTCTCAAAATACCGGCCCTCTTCCTTCTCTGGATTTGTATCGTCGTATCGTAGATAACACTTCCCTCCATAGTGGGCTGCGTAGCCAAAGTTAACAAATATAGCTTTCGAATGCCCGATGTGCAAGTAGCCATTAGGCTCGGGCGGAAACCGTGTCCAAACTGCTCCTTTCGTTGCGGCCAAGTGCTGTTCTTTAAGGTGGGGGTGAATCTGTGGGTTTTCTCCAGGCTTGTGAAGTGCTCCTAGGAAACCCTCCTCGAAAACAGCTCTGCGAGCAGCCGCGACATCTTCTTTGAGTTTTTCTTCCTTCCCGGGATTCTTCGTCTCTTTCTTAGGTTCCTAAAGGATCTAGCCTCAGCATTGCGCTCAAAATGAAATAATGGATATGCTACACACCTTCGCTTTAGGTTTCGCTACCTCTTTGGGGCCAAATTTCTCCAGAAATASGCTTTCAACGGCGTTCTTCACATCTACGGGGTTCGCCCAGCGCAACCCTGGGCTACCCCTTAGCGCGCTGATGACTGTGCCGAGGTTGGCCCATCCAGATGGGTTTGTTGATGAGACATAATTGTTTACCTGGGCAAYAAGCTCCTCAGGCGTGATGGCGAAGCCTGAGGTTATGGTTAAACAGGGCTTCCCCAGACTATCACGAGAGTAGTATTTACCTACACCACAATTCTGGTCAAAGTCTCCTTTCTCAAAAGGAATCTTATTAGCCTCGGTATATTTCACGGCAGCTATGAAAAAATGTTGACGCTCAATGCCACTAACAATGAGCACAGAGTAAAGTGGACGCACCATTGACTTGATCCACAGATTTCAAATCTTCATTCAGTATCCTCTCGAGCACATAAWCTTTCTCCGGCGCAGCGACCTTCGGTGCCTTACTTAACGCGTTAGAAAGCGCAACGACAAGCCCAGCTTTTTTCTCATTCAAGCCCTTCGCGATGGATTCGTGTTGGTCGATCAATTCCTTGAGGATGGTCGCAGCTTTGGGTGATTTTGCAGCTTCTGTGGCTTTCGACTGGCTCAATCCAATGGATTGGAATAATGTGATAAGAGGGTCGCCCGCGGACGGTGTCATGAGCGTGGTCGATGTAACTAGTAACCTGGGTGATCTGGTTGCGTCAGTACTCGAGGGAGGTTCAAAGTTTGAGTCATCGATCCTCCCTCCCAAATCAAGCACAAGATAAGATAAGGTGCCATCACACTAATCTGGGGCACAATGCATACAGGTACATAAGAACTACAGCTGGTCTTTGGAGTACTCAACGACTGAGGTAAGGATGATAATTTATCAGGCTAGGTCACTCGCGTCGAAATTGGTGTAGTGGTGGCGAGTGGGCTGGGATTGGGCATGAGACCTTGGATTAGATGTAGGGAGTGTGGACGGGTGGCATCCTATCCCAGACGGACCGGGCGGAGACGGCAGTCGGCGGCGATATATCCTGCTTATCGTTACGTTGTCCTTGCCATCGGGAGGCGCCTGAGAACGAATATGATCCAACAGATCTTGGGGGTGCTCCTTCGCTTCAGCTTGGGCCTTGTCACTACCGCCAGCATTTATGGTTTCCTCCGTGTCCCGTCTCGCATTATGGGGTGTGGACGAACGGTATACGCGAGGGGGGGCGCTCGCGTTGGCTGTCTCGGAAAGGGAGTCGAATATCATACGAACCCTTTGGGCCTCTGCGTCGAGCTGTTGGGGTTCTGATTGGTGGAGTAAAGAATAAAGCTTTTCGTAGGGGTCCAGACCCTGTGAGATACGATCGTTCAGAGCATCCAATAAGGCCCGGACATCACGTTCGTCCCTCGAGACGGGTTTCGCTGGATGCATGGGAACCTCTATAGTTGTGTCAACGGGCCTAGCTGCGCCCAGACCATTCTTAGCTTCGTCTCTGTCAAGTTGTTTGCGGAGATCCTGGATCTGTTGCTTTAAGAGCTTCGCGAATGATGGCTTGTCTCCTGAAATACCAGCCAGCGTTACGAGTGTCGACACACTGGATGTCATGGCTTTAGTCGTTTAACAAAACTGAGAGCTAGGGAAACGCACAAAGCCTCCTTGAGGTAAGCGAAACTGAAACCGCTGGTCAATTCGACGAAGGTGTGGACAAGGCTGTCTGGAAATCCGATCTCCGGATTACTGGCCAGTTTATTCTGCCAGTACTTCGCATATAAGGTCCGCTCTTCTCCGTCGGGGTCGTTAAATAAGCTATAAAATACTTGAGCACCAAAGTCGCCATTTGTGTTCCGCACTCACAATTTGCGGTCGAATCGGCTTGGGCGAGAGCTCAAGCCAGGATCCAGGCGGTCAAAGTGGTTAGTGGTGCCGATGATGAGCAAGCCATTGTTTCCCTCTAATCCATCGAGCTGATTTAAAAAAAATGAGCGGTTGCGGTCGTTGATTAAACTATCTAGATCTTCCAAAACTAAGACAGAGGGAGCCAGCTGACGGGCTTGACTGAATACGTCAGCCATGGCGCCTTCTTCTCCTTTCCAGCCTGCATAGATGTTGATCACTCGAAATGAAGACGGGGTTAGGGAAACTTACTCTGGAAAGACTTGACATAAAGAGGAACAAAACCGTTCTCGGAGCAGGTCTTCAAGATTGCCTTGAGAGTGATGGTTTTTCCATTGCCTGTTTATCCGTCAATTATGCTGGCGAATGAACAAAGGAATGGTCAAATACCCGGAGGTCCGTACAAAATGAGACCACGCTAAGMATGCCTGAGTGYGGGAGGGRTTTTAAGATTGTCGCGATTGGTACGTACCTTCCAAGGAACAGCAAGTTTTTTGTATACCTCCTCTGCTGAGAAGAAGCCGTATATGTCTTTCTTTAATGTTGTCTTGAAATCATCCTTCAGGATTACATCATTCCAGTCGGCTTTGCGGACCTCTTCCCACAGAGCACGGTCTTTGGTCCAAAATCCTTGATTAAATACCCAAATTTCGTTATGGAGTTCATGCGACCAAGCGCCGACGCTTGTAAGAAGCTCCCTTGCTCTTTCCTCTGGACCTGTAGTTACATATAATGAGGCATTAGCACTGRAGTAATCTAGTGCAAGGTCTGTTGCTGTGTACCGTCATGAAGAATATAGGTCTCGTTGAGAATCATTGTTTGCACAGGATACTACGAGGAAGATCAGTAGTTATATTTATGCACGACAGCAAAATGCTCACACTTGCTATGTAAAGCAAGAATTCATGGTCCTATGGTGATGTTATGGTTAATCAGTTGTGTGAAACGGGTGGTTGGCTTACCTTCCAGACGACCTGAAAAGCCCCAAGTCTKACTCGATCGACCAAAACACCTGGCAGTCCTCGCAGACTCCTGGCAAAGGGCACAAATACTGCTTCAGTGATGAGAGGAGTGGATGGGAGTGGGGTGACGGTAGCTTCGGGATAAGCGAGGATGTCGAGGTCGTAAGCTCTAGTGGAGACTAAAGAATGCTTGGGGTGGAGTTTGCGAAGGCAGTGGGCACTATTGTAAAGCTTATAAATGAATCTTCAAAAACATCTGGCAATTTGTGCTGTACCCAATGAGCGTGGGATCAGCGTGCTTCGCAGACGCTGAGCTGTCATTTAGCAACCCGTTGGTAATATATATAGGGGTGTGGTTCAATACCTTTATCAATCCACGAGTCGTAGAAACTCTTCGTGGTAGGTTCGGAGGATTCATCGCGGTCGAGCCACACATTGACGAAAGCCTCGTCCATGTTGGGGTCGATGTGGTTGTTAAAGTGCTGCGGGCTATGCTTGGGAGGGGGGTATCAATCAGGGTTCCCACAAGGACTCGTCGGACTGTATTTGCTGYTCTTATTCCAATAATAGGCTCTCTTCAATCCCACGTGACTTCTCACTTTGCTTTCCCTTCGCCATGAACGCCTCAGCTGCAGACATTCGCAGCGCACTCTCCCTCGACACCGGCGCCTCTGCCGGCCCATCCCAACCCAAGCGCACCAATTCCTCCAATGTGAAGAAACCAGACGGCATTTCTCGCGAATTGTATTCTCTCATCGGCCCTTCTGCACCTACCCTAGCTGCCCAACTCTCCAGACCGCGTCTAAAGCAGAAACCGAACCTCGGTATAGGTTCATGCACGAGATGGTGGGGCCTCCTTCTCAACAGGCCGCTGAGTATACGTTCCTAACTGGTAATGACATAAGGGAATGGCGATCCTTCAAGAACAGTGCGCGGATGGACGGTCTTGAACTTGGGCATTGGGTCAAAGCTAATTCGGACCCTGATGTGGGTACGGATGTTGATAAAAAAAAAAAAACCTTTTCCATGTACTTACTGTAGGCCCTAGAGTATCCTTTTGCGAGGTACAATGTCCAGGCTCCCTCCTTTACATACTCTCAGGATGAGTACATTCGCCTCCTAGAAGGTGTGGTTCGGTAGCTCGCTGTCAACGTCCCAATGTTAATGCGAAACCCACAGACAGGGAGTGGACAAAGGAAGAAACCGACTACCTTTTTGCTCTTGTTCGGGATTTCGACACACGGTGGTATATTATTCATGACCGTTATGATTATTCTGGGGGTACCCAGCGGTCTCTGGAGGTATGTGCATCCCTGCTGTGTTTCGTTTTCGCAGGTCCTTATCTCGTTCAATAGGATCTGAAGGACCGCTATTATAGCGTTTGCCGCAAGCTTGTGCGGAATCGACCTTGGGGAGGAGATGAAGCGAGCAAGGCGCAGTTGTTATCGAGTTTCCAGTTTGACAAGGGTATGTGTCTACTTTCTCCGCTAATCAGATCCAACCTCAGGCGATATGCAGAACGGGAATTGACCCGCAAAAAGTATCTTGCAAGCCTTGAAAATAGGACGCCAGAGCAAGTAGTTGAAGAAGAAGCACTCTATATTGAAATAAAGAAATTGGACCAGAACGAACGTCGGTTCAAACGAGAAAGAGAAGAACTTCTGAGGGTCCTGGCGGGTATTGATTCTGGTCTACCCGACATTGTGGAGGACGATGTGAATTCTTTGGGCCAAACAACTTTGATGGACTCTAAAAGGAAGAAGAAAGGAGGTCTCGATTCTGAATCGCCAGCCACCCCGTCCGCATCCTCTATCAGTGCACCTGCTCTCAAGAGACCCCAACCCACGAAAAACGCCGCTTATGGTACGTGTATTCGGCATAAGGGTGCTTCGTACTCGCTGGGCTTTGAAAGCCAGGGCTCATGTACTTTATGTATTGCAGATGCCCAGCATTGTATCATTCGGACGGAGCTCCCCAATACCACCTCTGCCACTAAAGCAGCCCACCAACCGGCGTATCTCCGCTCATTCAAGCTTCCTGTACCAAAGGCCGCCATTGCGCCCAAGGTTACACAAGCTTTGGCGGAATTGGGTATCTCGCACACACGTCTGGTCATGCCAACGCGAGATAATGTTGCACAACTGGAATCGCTATTGGAAGCCACAATGGCGTTAGTGGAAACCAAACGTGTCATTGATAAGGTGGAATACGATGCCCAGGTGCTCAGGACTCGACTAGGGCTTAAAGAAGGGCAAGAGGTTGGGTCGGCTGGAGAAGATGCACATGCGGATGGCATGGATGTCGATGGAAGCATTGTCGAGGGAGATATGGGGGAAGATGGGAGAGCTCAGAGTGTTGCTAGTGTGCGTAGTGCAAGGGGTGGTCGGAAACAGGTAAGTTTGTGCCTTGTGTAGAGTCTGTTCAGTCATTGATTGATTATACCAGTCCCGTCGGTCGATGTCTGTGTCATCGGTGGACACGTCGACAACCAGAGCTAATACAAAGCGGCAGAAGCGTAGCTAGATGTCATATAACTAAAGAACTAGGGATATGGACACACTGGATGCATAAGACAGATTGCTAGAGACGCTGATGGAGCTAGATAGGGGGAAATAGTGAGGATGGTCGTGAAGTCCCTCAACCCTTGGAGCATTTTAACCTTCTGTGAACCTCAAAATAAAGTTCACTATAACGGCAACTGTGAACTGTGTTGAGCCCAAGCCAAAATAGTATTCGAAAAATTTTCATACTTAGGAGCGCGATACACAAGACAGTCTGAAAGTGATGTGTGAAGTCAGGGTGTATGTCGGGTGAAAAACTGTGATCAAGACAACATACGGGTCCCAACCGGTCGTCATAGGGCCCTCGGCCACCTCGGCGGATGGAAGCTGCCCTCCAATGATAGGTGTACAACGCGTAGACCATGATGGCCATTGCTAGACACAGTACGCTCAACATGCTGTTCTGCACCGAAACGCCCAAGGGGCAACTAACCGACGACTGAAAACATGGCTGCACTGATTTGACCAACCTATGTATACCCAGGTCAGGGATAGGGGTGCCGGCTGATATGTGTATGTACTTTGTCACCAAAGTTCAGCAAACCGACTGCAAGCCCGCCGAGGACGACGGTGAAATGGAGCCAGGATAGGAATGTCCGTTCATTGGCAAAAGAAACCTTTGGCTCGACGCGGACAGGGAGCGCGATGCGTTTTGTGGCAGTGCGCTGGAGGAGGGGCTGGGTTGACATGGTGTGATGTCAGAGGGAAGGGGGGGGGAAAGGGGACACGGCGAGCAGGGCAAGCAGACCTAGCAATTGCTATATATAGASACCCAACGGAACTGAGAGCCGTCATCGTTCCCAATATGGCAGTTCACCAACGCACGTTCGTCCTTTGTAGTATTGTATATATGTATGTATGTGAACTACCGGCCGCTGCTCATCATTCTCAGCCTGTCTGGGTGCATCATGCCGCCGGGCTGAGAACCAGGTGGGCTTCCATCGTGTGGCATCTGTGGATTTGCCCCCGGCCCGTTCGGCGGCGCATTTGCGTTATTCGGGGGGAAGGGTGGCTGGTTGCTGCTCCCAGGAGGGCCACCAGGAGGAAACGGAGGTCCACCTTCACACAACGCCGTCAGTGATTTTCATCAGGTTCTCGTGCCATTGATGCGTACCAGGGGGGAAGGGTGGTGCACCCATTCCTGGCGGGGGCATCCCGCCGGGGGGGAATGGTGGCGCACCAGGTGGCATCATCGGAGGAAAACCTGGACCAGGAGGAAACGGAGGCCGGGCTACGATGGGTTCAGATTGGGTCCAATCCATGGCACACATCCACTTACGGCCGTTGAAGCCTGGAGGTGGCATCGCACCACCAAACCCGGGAGGCGCTCCAAAGCCCGGGGGAGGCGCTCCAAGATGATGAGGTCCAAAACCGAAGCCGCCTGGAGGAGGTCCACCTGTTGATTCATAYGACGCTGTTATTTGGTCAATGATACTCTGAGCCTTGTCATGTCCAAGTGCTATGTAACAAATTAGTTAGGTCCTAACAAGAATTTGCCCTTGGATGACACACAAGCATAGTAGTCCCTAACGTTTGCTAGGTGGTTGCGGCCATTATTGTGAGCTTTGCGGACTGTTGGTTAGGAGCATTCAGCGACTATCATTCCTCTTGGATTCAGGACATGCGTATTCACCTGATGCAGAATCGTGRGTAAGAAAAACGTCACAGTAATCGCAATAGTGTTTCTAAGTCATGAAATCCACAAGGCATCAGCAAGGTGATCAAGTGTGGTGATATACAGCAAGGCTCACCGGCATGATACAGCTCGTGAAAGCGTTTTGGTCCTTCACACAGTTTCGATGTTCAAAGCTCCTGCCCAACGAGGAATGAGGATGCGGAGTTTCAACTTCCACAATCACATGACCTCATGTTACATTGATGTATTGAAACCTTTGAAGTTTGGACAAAAGCTTCATGGATCCTGCAGCATCATCTGGTATCCAGGAGCCTTTTGACTTGATTCGCYTATCTCTCAGCGAGCGAGTATTTGTAAAATTGAGGGGGGATCGGGAATTAACTGGTATCCTTCATGTAAGCATATGACCTCCAAGCAGTAACTCGGATTGGTTAAATGATGTTCTGCATAGGCCTATGATGGACACATGAACTTGATAATGAGCGATGTAGAGGAGACTATCATGATTGTCGATACGGATTCGTCGACCGCCATCAACGTATGYCAGATGTATTAATTGACGGTCGGGAAGCTTAGGTGTCTTCAGGTTGCAAAACGAAAATGGGACATGCTCTTTGTGCGAGGAGATGGTGTGATTTTAGTAGGTCTCGATAATTCACTTCGTCGCGTGCACCTAATCGTCTCTCTAGGTATCCCCGCCCTCACGATCGTGAGGCATCGCAACCGCGGCTCCAACAGGCTATGACTGTTTCTGAACCATTTGCATTTTTTACCGGGTGAAACATACCGATGACTACGCGGCGTGTACTTTCCATGCCATATAGAGCGAATGCTACGATCAATCGTAATCTAAGAGAGTGGTATTCATTAAAGACMGCGGTGCTCTCGTCAACTGTTWATTTTYTTTTATATACGAAAAAGAGGTGAAGGTCATCAAGAAAGTCAAGGAGATGCAATTGGGGTGCCAAGACACTCCCGCGTGAGTGCAGGATGTGTGCTCTCCGGCAATTCATCGTCAGGCTCCGGAGCCTGCAGGCCAATTGGCCAAATATCATCACGCACCCAAGATGCGTGGACGACCTTAATCTTTGTACAAATTTTGATATCTATTTTCGAGCATGGACATAGCACATACGATGAGCTCCATGGGTAGTCTGTGTTTGAGGCGATCTCCCTTGGACAAGCCCCTCCAGACCTTCTCAACCCCGTTCTTCCAGCAAGAGTCGCTGTGAACCGCCCCAGGAGTTTGGAGCATTTTCTCTAGCTTCTTTCGCGAGGATGATATTTGTTGGGCYTGCGATCGGTTCTGGAGGCCATCCTGCCGGGGGGCGAGCCAGAGCTGCCGGCGTGCATGATAGTAGCCAGGTCCAGGGGGAGGCATTTGATGCGAAGCTACGAAATCATCAAAGGTGGCTGGCATCTGCCCCGCTACTACTGCAGAGAGGAATAATTATGCGAGGTTGAGTGTTTGTATGCGTCGTCGAGAGTCCGGGCAGGGGGACGGTGTTGTGGCCGGCGAGCATCGAGACCACCCTGAAGAACAAAAGTGAAGTGACGCCGAGAAACGCAGGTTACGGCTTAGTCATMTTTTGTCACGCTTGTTGGCCCAACCCTGGCACCCCGTCCACGTTATTCTCCCTCTCTCCCTCTCCTCTGACCCCCATGTACAATCACAAAGCATCCTCCAACACCTCCCTGTCCGATGACTACGACGACGAAGAGCCAGGAAAATCGGTATTTTTCGCCGGCCACGACACCCAGCTACACCTCGTGTCCCCTGTCTCTGCCCAGTGGTCGTCCAAATTGCCCATAGCCTTCCCCTCCGGTTTCTCGCCCATTTCTGTCGTCCCTCCTGAAATTCTCATCAATATATTTAAACATGTCCCCACAACACGGGATCTCCTCCACTGCACCCGCGTGTCCAGAACATGGTGCGAGTGCGCTATCGAACTCCTTTGGCACAAGCCCAATTTCCCCAAGTACGGTACCATGGTGAAGATGAGCCGTGTAATCTCATCCGAACGCCAAACATTTGCCTATCCGCACTTTATCCGYCGTCTCAACCTTATGAATCTTTGTCAGGATCTCAAGGACGAAGTCCTCTACCAGTTTATGCGCTGCGATCGGCTCGAGCGTCTGACTCTTGTCAATTGCAAGGGCGTATCTGGAGAGCTTCTCATGCACTTTTTCTCCTGTTTCCAAAGCCTTATAGCCATCGATCTCACCAATTGCTCCCAAACAACCAACAACGCTCTTGTCGGGCTTGCGCATACCGCAAAAAGATTGCAGGGAATCAACCTTGCAGGCTGCTCCCGGGTCACCGATGATGGTATCTTGGCCTTGGCCAGCAGCTGCCCACTGCTTCGTCGTGTCAAACTCAGCAACGTGTCCTCCATCACGGACGCAGCCGTCATTGGCCTTGCTAAATCGTGTCCTTTGTTGTTGGAAATCGACCTCAACTTTTGTGCCCAAATCACAGACGTTGGCGTGCGGACCCTGTGGCAGTATTCGACCCATATGCGCGAAATGCGACTTTCCCACTGTCCAGAGCTGACAGATAACGCCTTCCCTGCAACCCCAAGAGTTGAACTCAAAGCCCCACCTGATATCAATCCCTTCCCCTCTTCCCAGGCTGAGCCTGGTAGATCACTACCTCCTCTCATCCTTAACCAGTCATTTGAACATCTCCGCATGTTGGATCTGACGGCATGTTCGAAAATTACGGACGATGCCATTGAGGGRATTGTGTCCCATGCACCAAAAATACGGAATCTGGTATTGTCCAAGTGTGGATTACTGACCGACAGGGCGGTMGAAGCGATAAGCAAGCTAGGGAGGTCCCTGCATTACCTCCACCTTGGCCATGCGAACAAGATTACCGACCGGTCTATCCGCACTCTTGCGCGATCCTGTACCCGGCTACGATACATCGACTTTGCGAGTAAGTATGATACTCCATTTGTTCGCCCATTCCACTTATCTCAATACAATAGATTGTACCCTGCTTACGGATATGTCCGTTTTTGAGCTATCTGCTCTTCCCAAGCTYCGTAGAGTTGGTCTCGTGCGAGTCAACAACCTGACAGACGAGGCCATTTATGCGCTTGCTGAACGCCACGCCACTCTGGAGCGGATTCATTTATCCTACTGCGACCAAATAACAGTCATGGCGATTCATTTCCTGCTGCAAAAACTTCACAAGTTGACGCATCTGAGTTTGACCGGTATTCCTGCATTCCGTAATCCGGAACTCCAAATTTTTTGTCGTGAAGCACCAAAGGTAAATCGCCCCGTTATCTCTATAGTTATCACAATATATCGACCTTTGCAATAGGAGTTCAATTCGGCCCAGCGCATGGCATTCTGCGTCTACTCGGGCAAGGGAATATCTCAGTTACGGAACTTCCTTACCGAGTTGTTCGACAGTATGAACGAGACAAATGGGACCGATGATACGGAGTATGAGGATGATGAATATGAGCACTTTAATGAGGATGGCACACCTGAACCAGAGGGCGAGGCAGGCGATCAAGAAAATATTGAAGATTTACCAGATAACACCAACATCCTCGCTCAGCGCGAAGGACGGCCTGGGGGCCAGCCGCAGGCACACGAGTTCATTTTCAATCGTGACAGACCGCCGCGCACAGCCACCATCCCCACGTCTACGGTTGGTGCGGGAAGGAATGGGTCCAATGTGCCGCCCTCTGTGAACATCTATGGTGCCACCAGTCGCCTGAATGCACAGATCATGGATGGAACTGCTATTCCTGTTCCAGGACCCCCCCGCCGCGGTCGCTATAACGCCCAGGCAATAACAGATATGCTTCCGATTGTCGAAACCCCGTCTGGTTCGTCTAACCCTCCGGGCGCGGGTCYAGCTGGGTTTCCTGACCAAGGATACCTCCTGCCTCAGTTTTATGGGGTGCCGTCCGCGTCAATTCAAGTGCCAGGTCGAATACAATACAAYGGTATGGAKGTGGACACYCCCATCGGCTCCCACATGCACACRATGGATGTGGAACATTGGACAACYCTTGAGGCGGGGTCCTCAGTGGCATTRAATGGAACGACGAACGTAACAGAGGGAGAAACGGGGAATTGGGGTATGAGGACATTGAGAGACGTGTTCCACTTTGGGCGAGGCCATCAGGATAATCAGCAGCAGCTACCACCAGGAGGCAGCCAGAGCCAGACTCGCCACTGAYTGAGGGACATTGATCGATGTAACTTTGAGCGACAATAGTCAATGTAACAACAGTGTACTACATCCTAAAACTACGTTTACACCTGACTTTTTTGGTCTGTACTTTCCTAGTTTTGTTCTAGACTTTCCTTTGTTCTTTGGCATAGTACCATAGCTAATTTACATCAACTTGTAGCCCATCATGTGATTGCCGGCTACCCCGGRAGCAATGTGGCTGTTGACATGGACAGCCCGCAGCGGCCAAAGCACCTTTTTTTCTTGCTCAATATCAGATGCTTTCTTGTTATTCGTCTACCATACCATCCCCATCCTAAGTCAAGRTACACCCAGGATAATGCTCTCCCTTCCCCCTATTCATGGACGCTTTCCGGTCGGTATGACGACATTTGTTACTCCAGTACGCCCTGCGAGGCCAATTGGCTCTGCGAGGCTTAAGCAACCACGCCCTTCAAAGCATTCTGAATCGACGGACTTTGCCCTGCAACTGGAGGAGGTCGCTTTTACCGCCTATTATCCYGCAGATACATCCGRTGACCCACCGAAGGSTGTCRATTGGCTACTTAGGTTTGTGACCTGGACCGCATCTCCTGGCCTTCTGTATGCTGAACTATTACCTTTGGTGCAGGCCATTGTGGGATTCATTGCTGGGTCTATCCCATTACTCGGGYACGTCAACATTATCTAGCCAGCGGGTCATGCGTACTGACAACATGTTGTAGGCGTCTCGACGTGGCTCCTATGGCCAGCCGTATACCTCTTCGGGTCGCTGATTAAAGTATTTTACATGCCCGACCCAACATATGGCCAATACTTAAATCTACCTAGATCCCCGCATATAACAATGCGCCCCTTCTGCACCCAGAAAAGGCCCGTGGTGGTACAGAAAAGCAATGGCCTTTGGTGATATTCTCGCACGGGCTTGGAGGGAGYCGCACGACGTATAGTCAGCTCTGTTCTCGCATTGCTGCTTCAGGCAAAGTTGTMCTTGCGTTAGAACATCGAGATGGTACTGGGGTGGCTTGCAGGTCTCGGACATGGGATACAGACACAGACGAAAAGACCCGGGATCGATCTATTGTCTACCTGCGCGAAGTAGACATTTCGTGAGTACAGCGCGCTTTTAACCCTYCTCTATGAATAACACTTTCTATGTTAGCTGGGGAAATGCTGGGCCACCAAAGGGCYACCCCAAGCCCCTACGAGGTGAACAGCTCGCTTTCCGCCATCACGAACTTTATATCGCATATCAAACATTCCGAGGATTCGTAGAAGGGAATTCACAGGTTGAGCTGAAAACGATAGATGGGAATTCATTTAACAGAGCAAGCTGGACTACTACTACTTCTTGCGGAAACAGTGTGGTCAAATGCTGTCAAGATGTTATCCTCACTGGGCATTCRTTCGGTGGTGCGACTGCTGTAAGTTGACTGTCACCAGTGGGATAATTGTGTACTTATACCTCTTGTAGCTTTCCTTGTTGGCAACCAAACCGCCCAAAGATTATGAACACATTCCAATTTCCAAGGTCGTTGTCCTTGATCCCTGGCTAGAACCTCTTCCAGCTCCAGGGCCTGCACCGTACTTGACCCCCAGCGGATCTAATGCAGAACTTCAATCCGCTGAGGCTTCGGTACAAACCTCTTTAGARAAAAACTCTATTGGGTCCGATACCAGCTCTCTGTCCAAACCCCCGACTCAGTACCCGAGGATGTTGGTCATTAACTCAGAGGCCTTTACTTTGTGGAAGGACCATTTCGCCCAACTTCAGGAAATCGTCGCGACCTGGGAGCCTCAAGGCCACCGGATAATGACACTTGGTACCTTTACTTTTCACGTACTCCTAGTATGGCCCTGACTTTGGCACACMCAGTTGGCAGCGAACATATCTCATTTTCTGACTTTCCCATTCTCCCTGGCATCCGCAGGAAAAACGCAATGTCAATTTTTGATAATATCTGCCRACTCTTGCTTGCTTTTATTCATGATGGAYTGGATGAGGCCCTCAAGGAAGACATAGCAACGACCACAATGRATATCGAAATCATCGGGAAAAAACCCGACGGGAGACCCAAGAGGAAGTTGGTGGGTAAYATTGGGGATGTTATAGTYAGTTAGATTTGTTAGAACGTCGAGCCCTTTTTGTCTCGATCCTCCATTCACTGTTCCTCTTCCCTCCCTATATACTACCGCACCTTTCTGTTSTTATCCTTGTGCTCTGTTTCCTTTTTACCTGGTGTAATTAAGCAGGGATAAACRAGATGGCCTYGCGCGTTTGCCGAGARCCCCTGTATTTTTTATCYTGTGCCCCGGGTTTCTAAATCCAACARGATTAGGCTGGYTATGCACAAATACAACGGAAAATAAACGTTAGGRAAGCCGRAGAGYTGATAAGTGTASTGYGTGTTTYATCAAGTTKTGGTATGTTTGTCGGTGGCATATGGACAAAATTCTGGRACCCATACCAAGGGCGTCAGTCAACTCACCCACCAAYATTTGTGCAGGATGAACGTACGACCGATCAAGGCAAGGCGACTCCGTGTCTTCACCTAAAAGCAAACTCACAAAGTGCCTCACYCAGGTTGAAGATCTCATGGGTATGCAAGCATGCAACCTGCAGAACCTGCCCGAGAACTATACAATGAGATATTGTTCGTAGCTTCACGCCTTCTTACCCCAGCCTTCCTCAGCAGAATGGGTAACGGATTTAGTGAATGCATGATTGAATATCCTAGATCTCTACCACGCTATGACTTGGCCATCGCTCTCGTACGTTGCGGAGGATCATAAGGGACGGATTGTAGGATACATCCTGGCGAAAATGTGATCTCCTCCCATTCACTTTAGAGCCTTATAGCATATACTGACCATCTGCTACTACTCGTACAGGGAAGAGGAGCTGAAAGAGGGCGAAGAGCCTCATGGCCAYGTTACCTCTATATCTGTCCTGCGTCCTTACCGGCGGCTGGGACTAGCGAAGAAGCTAATGGTGCAGTCACGTATGTTGTGCCTCTAGCATCCGTGTATCATGCATATACTAATGGTGCGCGTTAGAGGAGGCAATGGCTAGCATCTATCGTGCTTCCTACGTCTCGCTACATGTCCGTAAATCAAATAGAGCTGCATTGAGCCTCTATAGGGATACCCTAGGRTTCACCGTCAAAAACATCGAAAAGAGCTACTGTAAGTGATCAACGGGACATTTTCGTCAACATGAAATTAACTCGCTCATTAGATGCTGATGGTGAAGATGCTTATGCCATGCGGCTTTCTTTTGGATCATAAAAATAGAGTGTCCTATGAAAATATTTCAAGAATATACATGATACATAGAGGCAGGCGCAAATTCGCAAATTCCTACTTGGGGTCAGAATTGCCTTGGTCTACAAGGGGTGCTACTCCGGAYGGTTCAGTACCACAAGCTATCTGAATAGCCTGGCGAATCGCCTGTGCCGCTTCTAGTCCGAGAGTATAGTATCCATCGTTCGTCTTTGCACCGAACATCCCCGTGTGTCCCTGGATTTCGTCGGCTGCTCGCCCGTTCTTCATAGCATGRAAATGTTTCCATTCTGGCGACGTCCTCTTTGGTGGAACGATGAAAGTTCGCGGCGTAAGGTGGACTGGTAGCAGCTCAGGGAGGGATACATAAAAACTGAAAGAGAAGGGTCAACGATCTTGATAAGATGTTTAGTTCGACATGCGYACTTCTGGAAAACTATTCCGCGTTGCTCCTGCAGACAGACCAACTCATGGACACGAKTTTTCAAACCCTGTTCGTCCCACAGATTCCCAACATACTTCATGTGGTCTGTAAACCACGAGTAGCTTTGACTGAGGTCCTCACGCTTGTAATAAGCGCCGCCCGCAGCAGCACCTGCTACYAACGCTCCACCAACCGCATAAGCAGCCGGCGCCCATTTACTCCAAGGAGAGGTAGGCGCGGAATTGCTGGTAGTGGGCTTCGGTGACTCAGCGACTTTCTTCGCGCCCAAACCAGCGAAAGAGCCGAAGATAGCAGAACCAAGAGTTTTAGCAGCGTCGGCATACTCGGCCATTTTGGTCACATTATTCTTGACGACGGAAGGGCTAATACCTAGAAACTGGAGCTATCTGAGAAATGGCTTGCGATGTCACGAAATCAAGATAGTCACTGGCGTATCAAAGGTGATACATGCGATAATTCTGGGCCAAAGAGGACCGTCCTTATCCGGGCTGGTACGAATGAACTCTAACAGAGAATCTGCGGCAAGGAATCCACCCATGCTAAAGATTTGCTGCATAAGTAAGGTATTGCCAGTACGAGATTCAAGCTATTACAAACCTATGACCGCATAGCACTACCTTGGCGCATCCCGCACCTCCTCCATGTTCGTTCTCCCTTTGGACGGTCAGTGTTGTCAGCCACTCTGCGAAGCGAACGACCGCAGCGCTCTGCACGAAAATCCTTGTTGAGCGCACTCAAGTATATTGGAAGGCGTGTTTACCAGTTCGCCTTTGGTCTAGGATTCACAAGAAGTTCAGTGCACAACGTGCAATACGAACACTGTAGATACTCACCTCATACGCTGGGAATAAGATGCTCTCTACAAGAATGTTGTCTATGGCCTCTGAGAGGATGTGTTGCAACCGCTTGGGGAACTCTCCGAACGTCTCATCGGTCCCTTTGAATCCGTGGATGAAGACGACGAGCAATAAGTCTGGCGGGGTTTTAATAACCGCAAGGTTTTCAGTTTCGGGTATGGGTCTTGACGTGGTCATACGATCCTGATACAGTTCAGGCGTTATCGTTGTTGGATTTATCGTGCCTGGCGCTTTACTACGTGTTAATTCCCTCCGGACGTGATAGGGTGAATGGGACAGCCACAAACAAATTTCTATTTCTGGGATATCAAGGTACATAGACACAACACACGACTTGTATATATTATCACTGCACCGTGTCAGTATTCTTCAAGGCATGGAGACCAATCCTTTGGTAAATAGAAGGAAATGAAGCTACTTATCCACTTGAGTCTGAATCAACGGTGACCTGCATTTGGGATCTGTACCCAAGTTGCTCGAGGGCGTCAAAAATGACATCGAGCGCAATAAAGCCAAAACTGTTGGATCCCGTTTCGTTGAAAGGACGCTTTTGGCTGTACTCCCAAGCCCTCCAAGCACGTTCGAGGCCAGCTGTAAGCTCCTCAATCGAGTATTTCTCGTGCTCCTTTTGCTCCAATAATTCATTTTTTATCTCCTTCACTAACGTCGTGGTGTGCAGGCGCATCCTGTAGACCTTGTTAGTCCGCCACCGTTTCTGCGAGCATTTGGCAAGAATTGTGCCAGCAACCAGCTCAGCTTCGCGGAGTTTGGCTCCGGGTGCGCTAGAGAGGCTGTGGGTGGAGCAGATATAGTTGATTTCATCCAGGTAGTTGCGATAGAGTGACTCCAGTTGGGGATTTGTGGCTRGAGTAGGTAGAACCAAATCTCCAATGTAAAATTCCACTTTTTCCCGCAGAACTTGAGAAATAGGGTCGCGGAGAGGTTCCCGAGGCGAGTCACTCGGCTCAATAGTTTCTGGCTCCGTGAGAGTGATAGCTCGGTAGAGCACTCCAAGCGCTCGCGTTGACTCGTAGTAGTCTGTATGGCGAGGGGATACGGTCTCAGCTGCATGCCAATCTGGTTTGCAACGGATTAGAGTCTTCGGTAGCGGATCCTTGGWTAAGTCGACGGGAATCCCATTTTTGGGGTAATCAACAGCCTGCAAATATTCCACGTGAGGATGTCTAGTTTTCAGGTGAACATCATTCTCTGTACCTGAGAGCAAAGTCCTGCTAGAAACTTGCAGTCCGCGTCGTCCATACCTTCCTGCGCCAAGTTTCAGTAACTAGGGGTCTAGCTATGRAAACGTGAAGGCTTACAATAGATTGATCTATYATCATCGAATGAGAGTAAGAACAGACAAAGTTGGCCGCCCAGGAACATACCCGCAATCATGAGYAACCTGTCAGATACAAGACCCTGAGGAATAAAATTTCAGATCCAGTCCATGTGTAAACTGCATGACCATACTAGAACGTCGGAATTGATGTACTCGACAATGAAGTCGCATATATCCTCAACAGTACTATCCCGATCCAAGGTTTTGGTGCCCATCGATTCGTAATTCGCGGGCTTCTCGTAGGTCTTCGGGAGCAGCGGTTCATATTGTATTATCTGAAAGAGATCTCTAGATCGCAGTTAGTGCCCAGTTGCAAGAAGGTAGAYATGTGTCGCACCCATCAACATCACCACCACCTAGGCATGATGCAAGCGATCTGCGCCCTAGGAATAGAAAAATTAGGGAGGAAGTGGCATGACCTATGATATTAAGAACCTTTGGAGGCCATTACAAGGACATTTTTCATGTGGGCGAAGAGACAGAGCATCCCCTCAGGCGGTTTTCCTATTGCGCGGACACGTTGGACTATACAATAGCAAGCTAATCAGCAGTCGTTTGGGTGCTGCGACAGAAACATACTGTCTCCTATATATGCAACGGGGCTGCGAGTAACTGCACAATGACCTTCTAACCAGAAGGGCTCCGAGTTCCAAGCCTCTTGTATGCACGCTGCGACGAGTTAGTTGCGGCCGATGAAAGGTGGGCACACTCACCATATACRCAGCCCATRGGTAGGCTATATACGTTCTCAAAACCAGCTTTCTCATACGCAGGACCCTCGTCTGTCACACCGACTAGCAAGTAGCTGTTGGGCATTAAGATTCTAGCGTTATGTTTGATATCTCTCATGATATCCATCATAGCCACTTGTCGAATCTGCTTTAGGAATGGTGTATCCATATTCACTTTGCCTGGGTTTTTGTTGTTGATCTCCAACCCTAAATCTTGGAGCCTCTTGATGAGGTGGGTGATTTTGAACGGACGGCCGAGACCGTGTTCGGTTAAAACGCTTCGGAACTGTGYAACACTATCATGGATGGTGCGAGCCCCCGCAACCCGGAGATCTTGTAGGGCTAAAAACGCATCCTTCCTCGCACCGAGATCCTCAAGGAGCATCACCAACGGTCTGTTAAGTCAAGGCCCCATCAACTATAATCAGAGTGGTGCTTTGAATGACTKGTACCTGTTCAAGTAACACGCGTTTGGGTGTTCAAATGCCTGCGCAATCTCGATGGGTGCGGCAATATCATCATCCGAGTCGAACTTCAACATCGATTTTCGCACGCGCATATGTATACCATTGCCTGTCCTGTCCAATTGTTCATCAACAGCGACCACACCTTTGCACCCCAAGAATCGAATTTGGTACTGCAAGGGCCCGGCGGGCCTGAGCATAAATCCAGCAAATTAACCAAGGGCACTTACCGCCGATGGTTTRATGGACCGTTCACCGTGGTCCCAACGATTCTTGCACAATTCTTTCCAAATCTTATCGCCCAATGACCTTGATATGGAACCTAGACCATCGGTGAAGGGGTTCTGATTAAGGCCTTTATCAGACGGCGGAGGCACCAGATCCTCAACCTCCTCCCATTCTGCTCTGGTAATGGATACGGATGCTTCAGTAGCCGTGAACGCCTGTGCCAGTCGAGCAGCGTATTTCGAAGGCATTTTCAGTAATTCCCCCCTGAAGTTGCCGATCGCGCCGCGTATTTTTGTAGAGTCGACCCACCCTATATWTGGATCRTGGTGCCGAAAAGGGCACATGAACCATACAGCATGTTCTCGCAACGCAGAGTTTGAATAGGCCAAAAACTCAAACTGCCTTCCAGCTATTTCGAACCCATTCTTTAGAATCGTTCCGACGCGTTCGCGCACGAAGGATGCACCGTCGACGGCTCTATCCCAGCGGTACTGCAGCCTATCTTCGTCACGRAAATCAACACGGATGAAATAGTTTTCATAGCCTGTGTATTGACGGATAATACGGTTGGATTGTGTCGCGTAAGGTCCTTCCATGAGTAAACGCGTGGGGGTAAAAGTGATGTGTCGACAGCGAAAAGCGGAGTGCAAGGTTTTAGGCGGGATATACTCCCTCAAAATAYGATCGAAACACGCCGTCGGGCTTTCTCGGGGCGACCGATCGCGCAMCCCCTCTCCGTATCGTCGCAAAAAGTCATCTACGTGGCTTGAATCGTTCTTCGGATACTCTTTGCACATTTTCCGGATGCGTGGAAGTAGGGCAATGATGTCGCCTGTGTGGAGGAGAGAATTGTGCAGCAACGCTTCGAGTTGGAAGGCAACTCCCCAAGGAAAAGTGCGGAAGTCTTGCTGTAACCGGTAGAGAACTTTTCTAGCGAAGAAGCCTCGTCCTGATGCGTCAATCTGTGGTGCGCCTGGGGCGTCGCACCGGATGATGCATTTCTCAGAGATATTACAGCCCTTGCACATTTTGACGAACTTGTCGATGGTGCTCCCATCAGACTCTTTGTAAAGGAGGAGGCGGAGGTGTGGTGCATATAGTGCGACAGCTCTATGGGCATCATCTAGTGCGCTCACGCGATGTTTGTATTTCTGTTCGCCTTTGAAGTCATCGTCTGTCTGCGAGCGGTGATATTCAAATGTTTCCAGAATTGGTGGTGTCAGGGTATCGAAACAAACATCTGGAAAGGCTTCAACTTCCTRGTGTTTGGACGAGGACGTGATACTCACAAGGTTTTCCGTCGAAGCCTACTCCAATTTTCTGGATAGCAGARAAATTGATGGCGATGCTGTATCCAACCTGGCCAGTCACAGGATTGCAGACCTAAAGAAGGTGAGGCCGCCATCGGTTAATCACCGGGTGTATCAGAAGGGACCCACCGTGATGCGTATGAGTTTATGATCGTACTTGAATTTAAGCCAGCCAACATTATCATTCAGGAGATCCTGCTTGTATTCGATCGAGAAAGACCGTGGTGCAAGCGATTCCTTATCGTTTGCGGGGTACCGGTCACGGTAGAAAATCCCAAACTGGACTGAGTCGACGCGAAACTGGTCCGAAAGTGCTGCGAGTATTTGCTGATGCTCTTCCTCCACGTCCGGTTCTGCAAAAGGGGTTTTCGCCAAGGTTTCAATGACATGCCTTGGGGGCCTCTTTCCTTCGTTATCCTTTGAGTCGTTGAAGAACTTGATCTTTCTGCTGCGGCCGCTTGCAGGATCCTTGATGCGGAGAGGGTTATCGTAAGCCCAGCGGAGAAACTTGGCACCAAGGAYCACGTTGGCCAGCGTTAGAGTGCCCGTTCCACCRTTACGGGCATCGCTAACGTTGCTCTTGGAGAGCTCAACCTTGAAGTTGTCTTTACGAACGCCTGGGGTGCGAAACTCGGGAGAGTGCAGGACGCTAGCGATCGTACGTACAACATCCCAACGTCCAGCTTCATGRGGTATGCCCCTGATTCCAATTTCCATATCTTCCTTTGCCTGAAACTCTGTGATTGAGATGAAAGCAGTAGCGCGATATACCGATAATTGGCCAGAACTGTGTGTRTTCGGCGCCTGATTGATGGTGCTTTCAGATAAACATCACGAGGTTGCAGCTCACGTATGGAAAACAAGGGTGGAATAAATTCGAACATTCGAGGACCTGGCTGGTATCCGGTAGTGAATTGCAAAAATAGGACAGGAACTGGTAATATAATGTTCGAGGAACAGRCGTAAAACAATCAATCCTGACTCATAGTCTGGCTGTAATAGGGTGCTTGGGTTTGCAGCTGAGGATAAGAAGTGGGKGATAAGTCATCAGTTTGTGTCCCGTCAAGTCGTGTAGTCGAATCAGACTCTGACTGTAACTGAGAATTGTGTATGGAAGGAGATGTATAAGGGGTGGTTGTGGGTTTAAAATGAGAGAGTTCAGGGTTCGAATTCGGCAGCGTYACGGTGGCAGTGTTTAAAGGGATTGTCGGGATCTCTGCCGCCTGCCCCGTGAAAGAGTCTGGCATCTGGTTTTTGGAAGATCTACAGTGATGTGGCGGCTGATACCATGATTGCCTGACGAGGGAGGGTGGAGTTCCAACGGAACTGGGAACCTCTCTCAGAGCTGAGGTGGGTGGCGAAGGAGGCGACAAAGGGACAAGAGCTGTGAATATGTCTGCATTATGAGTTTGAGTTGGAAAATCACTCGGATAGCTGCGCACCTCTGGAATGTGTCTCTTCCTCTGTCGGCGTTGCCTCTGATGGGATAATACTGGGTTGCGTGACTAGTGAGCAAGAAGGAGTTYCTAAAGGGCCCCAAGAATCATCCTCTGCCGTTTTATGGGCGGCGACRTCTTGTAAAAGCTCAGGATGGGCCTTCTGAACATGTTCGGATGTAAGATGATCCAACAAATCTTGCCTAGTGTAGAAGTTGTGGTGGCACCAGGCCCACCAGCATCGGTAGTAGTGGAGAGAACTCTGATTTGAGTGTGGCTGGGACAGGCCTGCGACGCTATTGGACTGGGACATTGATGGTACTCAAAGTAGGAGTGAACGAGGACACGCACAAACAACCACTTTCTTATTCAGAACCGAAATCTCCACTCAACGCAACCGACCCTGCTCTCAGTATGGATCCCCCCAGTTTTGACGAAACTGCCATTCTATCATATCTTGGTCTCCCATTCGATTACGAACCTTCGCCGAAGACTGCAACTATCCCCTTTCTAAGAAAGCATCTTTCACAGCTACCACCCCATATTGTCTGCAAGTTTAGCAGCATCACCACACCGAAACTAAGGACAACTCTAATACCCATACGAAACAGACGCCTGAGATACGTAAATACTCATCCCACCGAGCTGGACTTTGCCTCTGTCCGCATTCGATGGCCTGAGCTCTGGGAAAGATGGGAGGGTCACGGTGAGGAGGGTAGTGAAGAGAGAAAGTGGGTAGAACAGGAGTTCCTCAAAGGCGAAACAAAGCATGTCGGAAAGCTCGGGAATCTATTAGGAGACTATGAGGAGCAGCGGGAGGCCGAGCGCATGAGGGCCATCCGGAGGGAATTTGCCGCGACCACCTTTGTTCCAGAAGAAGACGAAGATAGCGAGAGTGAAGAGGAAGAGGAACCTGTGTGTCATGAGGAAGAAAGTGAGGATGAGCAGAGGCGGTACATTGAACGACTCGTCCGCGAACGCTTCATCTACGGGCTGCTACCTGTATGTAGTGGCTAGTTTGTGGTGAATTTGGGTGCTGAATGATCATACAGGGGTTTGACTATGACAAAGTAGACTACGATGAGGGGTTGGACGATGACGATGACAGGGAAACGCAGGACCGGTGGTTTGATGAGGATGACTGAAGGGGCGCGTACATAACATTCGGTGACATTGTGACTTGCGTGATAGAGCATGATGTGTGACCGGCGTCTGTTCGTCCCTCCGATCCCAAGTCTCTCGCGAGCCCGCCCTAAATGCAGTCAGGCGGTCCCGACGCTCTGTCCCTTATCAACGCCTCTCTCACCCAGTCCACAACTACTTCCGAAAAAAAGAAAAGCAAGCAGCGCTCTCGCGATGAGTCGCAGATTCAGGCTACCAACCCAAACGAAAAGAGGAAAAAGCGCAAGCGCTACGATGAGGGCCCCTCTGGATCTATTCCGGTTGGCGACGGCCCTTCAAAGGAGGAAAAGAAACAGAGGAAGAGAGACAAAGGCAAGGATAAAGAGACCGCGCCAGGCTCCGAACCACAAATTTCCACTGGGGATTTGGATGCCAGTGCTCAGGCATCTACCGCTGCTTTACTCTCCGCAATCGTTGCTGCTGCAACTGGCGCTTCGGCCGAATTATTGAATCCATTACCGCCTGGCCAAGTGGACCAGCAGTATCCGCCTCTCATACCTCCGACCGGCCAACATCCCTTTGTGCCCTTTGCTACGATGCCTGTGGGCTATGGCGGCGTATATACCCCACCCACTCCAGACCCATCATCGTTCTCCAATAATATGGGACTGCCGTTTTCCGATCTATCATTCGGCTCCAACGAGGATGTTCTGCGGGTCTTGCAAGATTTGGATATCTCGAAGATCGCAAGTGTACTCAAGGCGCTGGGGGATGCTACCGCTGCTAACCTAGCGCCATACGTGCCCCCTCCCGTATTCTACCCCCTCACTCCGCCTGCGTTGAGTCAAGCACCGGCGCCATCGAACACTATCCTTGGCATCCCGCCCAAAAAAGGTACCGGCGCCAGAGAGTTGGATACAAATCCAATGATCTCCGAGCCAATCGAGAACCCTGACCACGCGACGCTGCTTGCAACCAGATGGCTGAATGCCGCAAAACTAGCTGAGCTCGTGGAAACACAAGGTTTTCCTGCATTTCTCGCTAGACATCCCCCCCCACCCTCCTAATGAGTTGAGCAGGCCTCGTTTATAGGAAAGGAAAGTTCTCTGCGATCGAGGAGCAGTATCTACGGAGCGCGATTGCGAAGTTCAAAGAGGTATTTACAGTTGCTAGAGATTGGAAATCTGTTGTACTGATTCCCCCATAGGACCACGCATATACTGATGAGCAGCTGCAAGATATCATTTTTCCCAAGAACGAACCCAATAGGAAGGATATGTCCTTTTGGTCAGCGATTAGTGAGCCAACGGTTTGTACTTTCTCTGCGATACAAGTTCATCTGGCCTTCACTAGCTGCTGCTGTACCGCAACGCCCGATAATAGCTGTATACCATCATGTCCGGAGAACATACCACCCACTTAAGCAACAAGGCAAATGGTCACCCGACGAGGATGCAAAACTTAAGCAGTAAGTATCTGTGAGGATGGGGAACGTGTCCCCAAGTTGAATTGGCGTCAAGGGCAGTCGCAGATCTCGGACAGCAATGGGAAAAAGTGAGCATTCGAGTCGGAAGGATGTCCTCAGATTGTCGAGATCGATATCGCAATCATATTCTTAATCGTGATATCCGCGTCACTGGTGAGTCTATAAGAATGTATTACGGACAGGCTCCACATGATTATGCAGGCCCTTGGTCGAAAGAAGAAGAGGAGCAGCTAACAAGAATCGTCACCGAGATGACAGTCAAGCAAGGAAAGGACCCTGATAATGATGTGTTCTGGGGCAGAGTCAGCGAGCTTATGGGAGGAAAGCGAGGCCGTCAACAATGCCGCATTAAATGGTGGATGATCTCGTCGACTTACTTGAGTTCCTCTCTAATTCTTATGGCAGGACTGATGCTCTCAGTAAAACCTTAAAAAATGAGGGCATGAAGCCTCGTTGGAGCCAGCAAGACGCATTTATCCTCGTGCATAAGTGAGCCCCTCATGACTTACTTTTTGAGATAGCGCTAACACTCGCGATAGGGTCGATTCCATGAACGTTCGAGACGACACAGAGATAGACTGGAAAACCCTCTCAGATCCTGACTGGAACCTATGGAGTGCGCACACACTTCAGCGACGCTGGCTCACAATGAAACGCAGTATCAAGGAATATGAAAACATGACACACGCGGGTGAGCTTACTTATTCGTCAGATAGATTAATAATTCAATTAACTTTCTGCAGAGATTATGGATATATTGAGGCTTAAAAAGGCACATCTACCTCTTCTTCCTTCGCAATGCACAAAAAAACGCAAGGAGCGAAAAGTGATGAGCGCTGCGGCAATTCCAGACGCCGAAACCCTGAATGGTGCTGGTGTCACGAGGCCCGGATGTGAAAATGCCCTTCTCGATAGTTGTTCTCGTTCCGGCGAAGACGTGGACTCCTCAAGCATAGATTCGTCCAGCGATTAGATCTGGTAGGATTGGGACCAAAAACTGAGTCGGCCCAAGTCCCTCAGCTTTAAGGCCTTTCCATTAACTTGTGTTAGCTCGACGCGTGGGAAGCGAGAAGCAATTCCACGCTTAGGTATCTAGACGCGTGTAAATGGCGGCCTGCCCTCTTTAATATACAAGTTAACATGCATGCACGATGCACCCTCGGCGTGTCCTTATTGCTGTGGACTCACCTGGGCGCATTTTCGTCTCAACTATCATCATGACCACAAAGGACCTTTCCCCAGATATTCAGGCCTCGCCATGGGTCGCCCCAAGGAGAGGCTCGAGTATACCATTGCTCGTTATTCTCGTGGCTGGATTTACGACTCTGACCTTTTTTTCCTCCTCATTGTTGGCCGGCTCATCGCACTTTTACTCTAGTCCTGTGGTTGGCGTCGACAGCCTTAGTGGAATTGTAAATGCGCAAGAGATTCTAGATCGCTGCACTGCACTAAGAGCCACGCCAATCGTCCCTCAAACCTTCCGTTCGAGAAAATCGTCGGAGAGATTTGAACCCGGGAATAATGGGACGCTGGTTAGAGATGCTACGATCTTTACAGGAGGAGATAACGGGACAGAAGTTATTCGCGGAGRTATTCTAATGGACAAGGGTGTTATCAGGGGTCTCGGAAAAATTCCTGCACGGGTAATTGACCAAGTTGAGAATTTGACCGTGGTAGAAGCACACGGTGCTTGGGTCACCCCCGGACTCAGTAAGCGCTTCCTTGTGTCTTCTGGTTTACATGCGGCTGAATTGGGTTGATTTTATTAGTCGACTTGAACTCGCATTTGGGTGTGATAAGTGCACCATTGACCGCTGGAGCATTCGATGCAAACTCGAAGCATGGGCCTGTGTTACCATGGTTAAGGAGTATCGACGGTTTTAATACCCACGACGATGGGTTTGAGTTGGCAGTGGCTGGTGGTGTTACATCCGCCCAGATTCTGCCCGGCAGCAGCAATCCCATTGGTGGGTTTGCCCTTGGGGAAACTTGGTTCTACAGGTTGGCTAACCAGGGTCCCCCCGCCGTTACAGGCGGCCAGGCGTTCGTCGTGAAGTTGCGAAAAACTCGAGACCGTTCTGCTTCGTCGATGATTGTTGAGCCTCCGTATGGCTTGAACGGGACTGAACCTGATCCAGGTAATCCGAGGTGGAGGCATATGAAGTGAGTAGCCAGTGTTTGGCAGGAACCCTACTGACCGATGACTTCAGACAAGCTTGCGGTGAGAACCTGGGGCGCTACGGGAATAGAATGGACAGCATATGGGCATTGCGCTCGGCTTACGAACAAGCCAGAAAAATTAAACTCACGCAAGATGACTACTGTGCTAGGGCTGAAGCCGGGCTATGGTCGACGCTTAAAGATCCTTTCCCGGAGAACCTACAATGGGAAATGCTAGTCGATGTCTTGAGAGGGAAGGTCAAGGTAAAGCTTACAATGATCTAGGGCCTCTCGGAGGTCATTGATAGCGATATCCAGATCGCGAACCACTGCTACGAGGCCGCCGACCTCGATGCCATTGTTAGAGTAAGTGCCATTGCTTTCCTATTATTTTGTAAATGTTCCAACGCAATTCCTGATCAGCTCACCAACGAATTCAAATTCCCGATCGCATCCTTCCATCACGCATCCGAAGCATACCTCGTACCCGAGGTTCTCAAGCGAACGTAAGCATGTGTTGGATAATATTAGTTCGCAACTTTACAGGGCTCGTACAGATACGGCGGGGTCGCCGCCGTCGCAATATTTGCAACGAATCATCGGTACGAGATTTACCGTGAGTCGGGGGATGACAAGAATTTATTAGAGCAGGTATAAGCGCGAATCATATCGCGGTTCGGAATTCGCAAGTAGCATTCTGGCGGACCAAAAGATACCTGTCATCATGAAGGTGCCCCCTTTTTTTTTTCCAATTCGAAAGTCGAATCCTGCCTCAGCGCCTTTCCTCAGACCGACCATCCGGTCATAAACTCCAGATATCTTATACACGAGGCCCAAGAAGCCCATCACTTTGGCCTTCCCGCCCACCTCGCACTGGCGTCTGTAACCTCGACGCCAGCGATTGCGGCCGGCTTGTCCCACCGTATCGGTATTCTTGCCAAAGGTGCTGACGCTGATCTGGTCATGTGGGATTCCCACCCACTGCAGCTAGGTGCCACACCGGCCAAAGTCTGGATCGACGGTATCATGCAGATTCCTGTCCCTAGAAATAAAGATAGTCCGGTCCCCGTTGGTAAGGGTAAAGAAGGAGATCAGTGGAAGAGGCCACCTAAAGTACCAAATTGGGACCAAGAGAAGAAGCAAACCATCCTTTGGGACGGGTTGCCGCCTTTGCAAAGCAACAAGAAAAATGGTCAAGTCGTATTCACGAATGTGAAGAAAGTCTGGAAGCGGACAGCAGGTGGAGAGGTTGAAGAGGTTCTGGAGTATAACAGCCAGGGAGACGGCTTTACAGTCATCGTTAAGCGAGGGATAATCACCTGTCTAGGCGAATCTTGTGTTGCTGCAAACTCGGAAGCACCACATGTTGATCTGAAAGGTGGTTCTATTTCCCCTGGGCTGCTATCCTTTGGTTCTTTGCTGGGAACAGAAGAGATTGGTTCCGAGTTATCGACGGGGGATGGAGTGCAGTATGATGCGTTGATTGAGGATGTTCCAGCTATCCTGAACGATGTCGGTGCGGTCGCGAGGACAATGGATGCCTTAATGTTCGCGACTAGGGATGCTTTGTAAGTTTTCGCTCCAATGATTTGGCTCGCGCTGATCTTCTCCATAGGACAGCGTACCGTTCAGGTGTTACCTTGGCTGTATCTGCACTGGCGAGGCCTTCCTTCCTGAGTGTGTACGGCGAAAACATGATTGCAGGAGTATCAGCAACTTTCAAAACTGGTGCCTCCCATGCCATGGAACGAGGAGCCGTTGTACAAGATGCGACAGCCCTTCATATCATTATGGGCCGACCTCATCCGCTTCATCCACAGAGGCGCCCCAGCGTCAGCAGCCAAATTGCCACTCTCCGAAGATTGCTTTATGGTTGGGAGTCCGCTGAGCGAGAAACAGGAGAGTGGTTTAGGAAAGCTTCGGAGGTATCATCTCAGTACCGGCGAACCGCATTTAATCGCTGAATCAATGAAATAGGGCGTCGTACCGTTGGTCATTGACGTTCATAGTGCAGACATTATGGCATCGCTGCTCATATTGAAAGCGGATGTCGAGTACAAAATTGGATCGAGGATGAGGATGGTGTTTAGTGGCGCGACAGAGGCTCATATGCTTGCACAAGAAATCAGTGAGTGCTCCGAAAGAACGTCTTTCAGGAAAATCTGATAATGAGGGGTAGGTAATGCGGGGGTCGGAGTAATACTGAAGCCTGCTAGACCGTTTCCCACTGTTTGGGACCAACGACGAATGTCAGTCATCTGGAATACGTCGGTGAACACTGATAGACAATAATGCAGTTTGCCCGGGCCGCCGCTCACGAACGACACTGCGCTCGTGAAATTGCTCGAGAGAGGCGTTATAGTCGGCTTAGGGGTGAGGAATGCCTGGGAGGCAAGAAATACACGATTTGATCTCAAATGGGTGAGCCTTATAATATACGACTCCTAGTCGAGGGCTGGTTTATATGTCCTGTAGGCTGCGCTCGAGTCCAACGGACGCATTAGTGAGAAGCAGGCCTATGCGTTGGCGACAACAGATCTAGAGAAATTGTTGGGGGTGCAAGGGATCGATGACGATTCCGCAGACCTGGTGGCATACGAAGGCGGTGGTGCATTAGACTTCTCCAGCAAGGTTGCTGCCATCATTTCTCCTGTTCGCGGGGTGGTTGATTTGATATAAAGTACATCATGGCTCTGGGACACTCATGTCGGTTCATTATAATTTGTATGGATATCCTTGGACTAGACGACGCCTAGCAATGCAGCGCTGTTTTTGATTCCTCTCCCCCGGGCCGCCGCCAGACTGATTGCCAGACAACTCAGCAGGAATCCAGTAAATCTGTTTTCGAAGTCTTGACAYGTGCTAGGGTTGGAGGCGGGTACTCAGAACATACCGGAAGAAGGCGACACGTGAGATAGATCGTTCTTCATGGGGTGTCCGCGATGAGGCGAAGATGGATCGCAAGACAGTGGGAGTAACGGGTATACGACTCGAAGGATTGGAGCTAGCCGACTGCAGAGGCCTGGCGGCTGGCCGTGCTGTGGGGGTCGAGGAGGTTGTGGAGGTTGTGGATGAAGGCATTTGATCGTGTGATTTTCTCATTGACCGCCTCGGCATGCAAGCCTGCTATACCTGAATAGGTCGGGATTTGCACCAGACGCGTCGCGTTCCGTGCATCTTCCTCTACTCACCATCTTGTCCCTTGGTAAAAACTACGAATACTTCCCGTAGGTGACTATTTGCCTAACGCAACCCCGCAATRCAACAATCCTGTTCGCTAGGAATGCGCTAGAACCCTACACCAATTGCTCTGATCATCCCAAARATATTAATCAACCTCGACCCGGGCTTCGTCACTCTATCCTACCGAAATGCTCGAAGATGTCGAGTCCGAGTCTACCTCATTTCATGAGGATATGATCAAAATCCTCGACAGGCTTCCCGCCCCCGACGAATACAGGCGTGTTCGCCATCTCATCCTCCAAGATCCACTGACACTAGAAGTTACCGACGAGGAACTTGCCATAGTTCTCCAGGGGTGTCCGCACATTGAAACTGCTATCCTCTCTGGCGTACCAGAAATAACGGACAGGACGGTGATTAGACTAGCGGAGAATGCTATCAATCTCCAGGAGTTGGACCTTTCTGGTTGCTCTCAAATTACGGATGCCGCGTTGTTGGAGGTGACGAATAAATCCCTGCCTTTACAGTCGATACGGTTAAATAGGGCTGCCGCGCTTACAGACTCTTCTATATCAGCGATTGCAAAGACATGTTCGCGGCTGGTCGAACTAGATCTGGGAGATTTGCCTTCACTCACACCACTCGCAGTCAGGGATATCTGGTCATTCTCGAGGTATGCATAGGACTATTTATGCGATGCAAATATGACTAAGAGAAGGCAGGAAGCTGCGTACATTGCGATTGGCGAATTGCCCGTCACTAACAGATAAAGCCTTTCCCTTCTTCATTCCCGATCCCGAGTCGATACCATCGCCCATGGACGAGGAGAAGCCTCTGCCTCATCGGCCTACTACATGGCTTGAGGTTCTCCCTCCCCTTCTTCTGCGGCATAAGGCGGAGAACCTAAGGGTCCTCGATTTGACGGCGTGCAATATTACCGATGATGGAGTCGATGGGATAGTRTTCCACGCGATGAGGATACAAACGCTCATCCTGTCCGGGTGCTCTCAGCTCACTGATAAAGCGCTCGAAAGTATCGCCCGGCTTCGGGATCACCTAGACGTCCTGGTCCTTGCGTATGTATCCAACATCACAGATCGCGGGCTCGTCAGGCTAGCAAGAGAGTGCACGAACTTGAGGTGCCTCGACGTAGCTTGTGAGTCCCATTTGCTCCCGAGTCAGGTACGATTAGACTGATAAAACCCTCACCTTAACCAAGTTTGTCGCAACCTCACGGACATGTCGGTCTTTGAACTTGCTGGACTCGGTAGTCTCCGGCGACTGAGTCTAGTGCGCGTACAAAAATTGACGGATATCGCTATCTTTGCGCTGGCTGAGCATGCTACAGGACTGGAAAGACTTCATCTATCTTATTGTGACCGGTTATCGCTCGAGGCCGTGCATGTATTGTTAAAAAGGCTAGAGCAGCTTCATCATTTGACCGCTACTGGGATCCCGTCCTTTAAGCGGAAGGGCGTAAACCGGTTCTCAGAACTTCCTCCTAGTGTATGTTTTTTCTCCTTGCCTATTACTCAATTAACCTAAATTAACCCACGATGTAGACTCTCGATCTCGGACAGCAGGCTGCATACAGGGTGTTTACTGGGCAGAATGTAATCATGTTGCGAAGATTCCTTGATAAGGAGGAGAGGCGCAGGCGCGAGGCAGAAACAACAAATGTTCCGTTTATTGAGCGTTCTGATGACAAACTCGATCTCTCCTAAGGCTTCGATGATCATGAATTTCGTTTGGAATCTCTGCGTTATCTAGAACTACTTTATTTTACTCTCGATTGTAGTATTTTTACAGGTGCAGTGCCCCTTCCAATCCGAGGTTGGTTTGCGGCCTTAAGGACCGGGGTCCGTTGGGTATAAAAATGTCCAGCTTTGTCGGGTTCCGCAGCACGAGTGTCTTTTTTCCTTTCCTTTTCCTTTTTCTCTGTGAACCGGGCATGTTTAATACGAGTGTTTTCTTGTTTGTTGACTGACTCGCCAATGTAGGACATTTCTTATGCTGGTATAGCATTCACGCTCTGTGGTGTGAGACGGAGCGGTTTCTGTTCCGGTGAGTCCATGTGATCGCAATCCCTGACAAAACCATATGTGGAATGTTTTGTATTCGGCGAAGTCCAACAATCAAAGAAACCCGACAGGGGCGGATGCGTGAGCCGTAATGGGTCCGCTTTGAGGTTGAATGCTTAGGTTTACGCCCCGACAAAACTAATCTTTTATCGCAGATGGGGTGAGCGATGAGATTTGAAACGCTGAATCTCCGTGATCGCGTCTCGATCTTGTCCAGTGCACTCTGGCGCCATTGGCAGGGTCCGCGGCCTGCATACAGTTATATATCCATCTCGCTTTTTGAATGCTCCTCCCCCCGTTCTCCTCTTTGCTCGGCTCACAACCCTGCACAGCTCATCGTGGCCTCACCCATCACACAACTCATACGGCCAGTACGCCTTCACTTGAGCTCATTGCACAGTATTTGAACTTGTGTCGGGCCGTCTTGGGCTGGCGACAGCGACGTTCCACACCCCCAATTCTAAAAACAGCCAGTATTCTTTCGTTTACGCCTAGTGGTCTGGTACCTGTTTTTTCCTCTCGTCTCTGTCGTCCGGAGACTAATAGCTCGAAAAGCCAGGGTCAAGCCCATAGCTGCCAGAACTCACGACAATGGAGGTCTTGTCTCCTCCCGCCCAACTCGCGACTCCACTGGCTTCTTCGCTATTCAGTGAACGTTTAAATCCTGGAACCTTCAACATCCAATCGCCAAGCTCGAGTTCTCCGCCATCCACTCCAGCCTCACCATCTAGCAGCAAGGGTGCCTCCACTCGTCTCGTTAAAACTCCTTCACCCAAACAGCTTGCCATTGGTGGCTTCCTTCCCCTCCCAGCCATAGCAGCGTCACCTATATGCGCACTGGCATCCGCCTTCCCGCCTTTCGGGGAGATCCCATCACCCCCCGCCGTTGTTGAAACCACGCCAGCCAAGATAAACGCTACGGCATCCAAGGATACAGATAAGACAAGGCGAGCCTCACCAAGTGATTCCTGCCTGTCACTGCGTGTATTGTTTGCAACACCACCAACATGGATATCTACGCCGCCCACACCACCACAAAAGCAAATTCGTAGAGCAGTCGCCGGTGAGCCGCGGCGCCCGTCAAGCCCTGTGTCACCATCTGCCTCGTTCCCTGCCTCGACCTCGCCTCATGCCACTGTCGCTATTCAAAAGAGTCGTCTAAAACGTGCCTTCTCGTACCCAAACATATTGCCACGCTCCCGAGCAATTTCGGAGCCGGCCTTGGCCTTCAAGCAGCCGAACTTTTCTCACCTGTCTGTCAGGGATAGAAAAAGTGACCAGCTCAGACCGTCAAAAACCATTTTCCACTTGGCCCATGAAATCGAAGATATTCAGAGCAGTGACGAATATAGCCCCGATAGCAGTTCGGGTTGCCATGGCCCGGATACTCTGAATGTTTCAACTCACAATAGGAAGGATGCCCTCCGAATCTTCCACGCTCTGCGCGAACTACTGATGACTGAGGTGGATTATGTGCGAGACTTGAGAGTTCTGCTCAATGTAATTGATTTTAATTGCTACTGTTTGTTTAAATTTTGATGGTTCCGCAGGCATATGTTCAGCAGTTGTCTTTCTTCGAGGTGCGGACATCGGCCTTGGCTCGAGCGTCCGCTTCTTTTGCCGCTGGGCCTTGGTCCAATTCATATGCAGCAGTCCAAGCTGCTCAGTCTCTTGCTCCTTACGATGGGATGGTGCAGTCTCCGTCATCCATTTTTACGAGACCAGTCTTTTCAGATAGCGAGATCGACCTGCTGGCTCGTAATTTGAAAGATATTCTGCAAATGCACGAGGCATTTTTATGTGGCTTGGAAAGTGTTATGTCGCCCTTGAACTCTCTAGGTCCAGCAGGTTGTGGTGGTCCTTCCGAACAAGGACTAGAGAGCCTCTCAAACTTGGGATCCGTGCTGAAGGCCGTATCAGAAAAGTTTTCAGCAGAGGTATGTTTCTTCGTTGAGTTCCAGCATCCAGATAAATTTACGTATGATGTAGGCCTCGAATTTTGAAGCATATCAGGGATTCTGCGCTGGTCATCCACAAGCTGTGAACCTGATCCGAAGAGCAATGTTACAACATCCCCCCGACTGGGAGTCATTTGAACAGCGCTGCTTGAGCCTTGCTTCCATGTTCGGCAAATCTGGAGACGGTACTCCGGGTCCGGAARAGGCGCGAGGGCGCACCGTCTCCACGGTCTCCCCAGGAGGCAAGTCTCCTGGCCGTTCGACGAAGGAGGCAGACCGTACATCTAGACTCACATTCATGGATTACCTGATCAAGCCCGTACAACGTATTTGCAAATATCCCCTCCTTCTCGAGCAGCTGAGGCCCCGCGAGTCGCTCTTCGATTCCAATGAAGTCAGATCTGCGGTACAGAACGCCATACAGGCAATGCGGGATGTCGTGGCATCCGTAGATGAGGCACGTCGTAAGAGGGATGCGGTCACCAACTCCTCCATTATCATCTCTCGGTTTGTTCTTCTTCCGAGTACTCCTTCACTCAATCCAAAGTCATCTTTACCCATTTCCCCCTACGCCTTGACCGCTTCTTTTCTCTCATCTCTCGGAACTTGCCTTCTTGTAGGGTCCTTGGATATCATTTACTATGACCCTCGAAGGTCGCTTGGCGATGCTTCGAGCATCAAAGCCAAGTATCTTGGAGCGTTTCTATTCCCTGGAGGATACTTGATCCTGGCCAAGATTAACAAAGGCAAGAAATATGAACCTCGACACTGGTTCTCGCTCAGCGATTTCGATGTTAGGGGAAGCGGAGCTGACGAAGGTCTGTACTTAAAGCTGCTCTTTCATTCAGACTAGTCTCTAATTTGTCTTCTCAAGCCATGTTACCGTACTCTCTCCGGCTGTGTTCTCAAGATGTCCGCTTTGAACTAGCGGCGGCTTGCCAGAGCGAGAAGGATATTTGGTTACAATACATTCGGGATTCGGTCCAGCATACGGTTACTTGGGTGAATGGACCTCTCCCAAGTTACAAGATGTTTTGCAGGCGGAGCAGGCTTGATGACTGGTCATTAGATGGGTCCAAATCTGAGATCGTGGGCACGACGCCAGGTGGTTCGGATGTCGAGCTCTCAGAGTCAACTTTTCGCATGGACTCCTTGCGCAAGAGAATGACGCTGAAGAATGATGTATCATTTCCCCAGGATCAATCCCTCTCCTCCAGTCGACGATCCTCCTCTGCTTCCGTCAAATCTATCTTCGCCCCATTGGGTCATGATCCAAACACCATCCTCATTCACCGTTCCTCCATCGGCGCTCGGCTCCAGGTTGACCAGGATCTCCGGGATGTAGCTTCACAGGCCTGTCTATCAGCACGGCTGTATGCCAGTTTACACGAGGAACTATTTCAGGCCCCGAAACAATGTAGGACGCGGTCGGGCTTCTCCCGTTCAAACTCTGCCATTAGTGTAGCTGGCATGGCGAAGAATCGGCTTTCAAAGCAAGAAAGCCTTAGAGTGCCGCGTAAAGGGGCCCGGTATGATAGTATGACTCTAATTAAGACTGGCTCAGAAGTCTCGAACCTCCCACTATCAGCTCGTAGGAATGGGAAGAGGTTCAGCATTCAATCCCCGCCTCACCAACCGGATGTAATTACTTCGGAATCGACCTGTCCCTCCTCCGCTTCTTCCGCTTCGATGTCAAACACTCAATCATCACATTCCTTCGTAATATCGCCGAGCCAGACATCCACGAGTAGTAGCCCCTTCAGCCGACCTGCCTCTCCGTCGTCAGTAGAACGTCGAAGTTCTCGAGCCACCCTTGTTCGCAACGTAAAAGACTTTTTTCACATCGGTTCCTCGCAGAATGCCCTCCAACATACACATTCCCCCCATGGGAATCCAGATCATGACCAACTTGGCTCCCCACTCTTGAGGCGGTGGAAGGACGCCTCACGACAGAGATCACGTAGTGTACCCCACGACGAAGAGCCTCGCACTCTGAAATGATTTCCCCCAGCATATGTTTTGTTAGAAGTTCGCCATTCGCCCCGTAGCCTGTTTCATCTACTTTGACTCAGAATCAGCGGCATTACAGACAGCACAAAACCGCATACCAATTTCACAGTTAGTTTACCGTGCATCATCCTCGGATCCCCTTCATTCTTTTATAATATTCTTATTCCTGCCATGTCTTGAAACGTAAAACATAATTAAATGGTACAATATATTCTGTAAATGACAACAGCAATGAGAAAGTGATGGCACCATCCGGTGGTGCACTGTGGGGTCGAGATCGAACAAAGAAACAACGATATTGTCCGTTAGCCCAGAACGAGTATGTCAGCTATGATGAATGCAAGGCGATAAAAACGATAGAGGTAAACAAGAAGGAAATCGAGACCGAAGGGCCCGCTCTCTAAGGCATGTACTACTATGCCTGGGAGATGAGGCCATTAGCACGAAGGAGGGTGCCCCATTCCGCTTCTTGTAACTCGAATTGGGCAATCTTCCGTTTGAGTTCTCTGTTTTTTTTTTTCGCGCGGCGTGAGCTACGAAATAGCAGTCATAAACTTCCAAGACTTACGAATTCTCTCTACTGAGATTGTTCCTCGCTTCTTTGGTCTCTCGCAAATCCTTCGACATGGCCGCCCAAGCTTCATCCTCAGGAAGATTTGCATCATTGTACATGCTATCTAGCTCCTCGTTGAACGCTTCGTACATGATCTCCTTTTCCGCTGTAGCGTCCGTTAGGAGACTCTTGACGAGCTCACACTGCCTCTTGGAGTTTTGCAGGTCGAGCTTGGTACGTTCCAACTCGATTGCTTTCTACAATGTGTGTCAGAAACTATATCCTTTTGATCCTCAAGTGCCTTCAACTCACTTCCCTGAATTCAGCTGTTAGACGCTTCAACTCGCCCTGCAGCGCTTCCTGACGGGATAAAGCTTGCACGAGATTCATATCGGCGTCCGATGCCAAATCATCAAGCTTGCGAGACAGTTCATCTGGGGCTGCCTGAGGTAACAAGCGCAGGGGTGTGTCAAAGATAGCTGAACGTGCCCGGGCAACAGGTGTAGGTTCTCCTGCTTGTCTTTTACCTATCATGTTGCGCATTTCTTCCAGTCTTGCCCGGGCTTCTTTGGACTATGGATATGAATTGAGAGGTGCGATATTGTGTTAATTATGGCGCGTGTACCCACTAAAGGAGTGCCTGGCGTTCCTTGAGGGGTGCGCAAGCCCTTGTCAGGTGAGGCGGGCCGTGAGTACGGCTCTTCAAGAGTTGGACTTCGAAAGGTCGATAATCGGTGTCCTTCAACCTCAATTTTGATCTTCTTGATTGCCCGCCTGGAAACCTCGATCTGACGCAACGTCAGTGCTTAAACACAAGGGCATCGCCTGAACAAGACTCACATCCTCCTTTGTTGACACCGCCAGCTGGGATAAATGTTCGAAATCCTCAGTCTTCATATTCTGCCCCAACGACTGATGCTTGGCCTTCCGAATCTGCGGCGAGACCCGACGAGGGGAAACCACACGATTACCTGGTCTACTCAGTGGTGAACTGCGTGTGTTAACCTTGCGGACGAGTGGAGAAGTATGAGTTGTCGAAGTTCGGCCAGAATTTTTCTTCTTTATTGACAATGGTTCCACATTGCTCGATCCTGGTATGGCTGATGTACTTGTAGAAGCTGAAGCTTTGGGTGTGACTTCAGTGTTGCCGGTAGGATGAAGAGGTTGACGTTTACTGCGGGGGATAGGAGTTCGTATTGCACTATGACGAGTTGGCATCGAAGGTGGCTGTGGTTCGGGTGATGCCCTGGGAGAGTATTCTGACACAGGGTCATCGGAGAGATATGGGAGCTCGCTCGAGTGATTACTTTGCGGACTTTGAGGAGTCAGCAGAGGCGAGGGACTCCGCGGTCCTATGGGACGACGGTCAGAGTGTCGAGATACGGGACGAGACAATGGGTCGGGTGATTTAAGTGAATCAGCTCTGGGCGTAGTCGGTCGAGGATGGCTGAGACTTGATGATGCGCCCGGTGATGGGCGCAAAGAGGATGGTGGACCCTCTGATGTATATCAGTTATATCGCCTATTATCAAATGAAAACAACACCTACCTTCGTAGATGGTATCCGCCACAGGGAGGTCAAGCGATAGAGAAGGTTTCACGTGTTGATTCAAACTATTCTTTCTGGCTAGTTCGAGTCGCATGGCGAGGTTATAGTCCGAAGAGTCWATATCCCTGATTTTCTCATGAATTGTCCCATCCTCATCCTCGTAGTCACTATACTCAGGTCCCCTTTCTTTAAATGGCGCTCCAGACGTTGAGCTTGCTCGGGAGACGGGCCTGCTTATATCTCTCTCTGTCTCTGAAGCCGATGCACCCGGGGATCTGGCCCTCTTGAACAACTTAGAGCCCTTTGATGTTTTGGGTGAAAAAAACGAGTCCTCATCCCCTGAAAACACTGTTGTCGCGGCGGTGGAATTTGATCTCGAGGAAAATTTGGTCAGGCTACCATCGCCGGTGGTAGTAGTCTGAGTATACATTGAAGACCGACTGATTGTCGATGATTTTGTTCTGCGATGACCATTGATTGAACCAGCGAAGAAATCCATGGCAGAACCAGGACGGGTATTGAACAGGTTCCGGGATATCGCATCAAGGCCGAACATAGCGACCCGTGAGCGGCTTGTTGGCGTTGATGGTATAGAATTTCTACCCGTTTTGAACTCAAAAAGTCCAAAYTGATGGACTGTTGTAATTTGAATAACCGTAGGAACAAAATGCTGAAAAACAAAACTCACTGGTCTGCACTACACGACTAGGAACTCGCTCAGTCTGGACGATATCTTCCTCCCCCTCGTCAGCTGGGTCGCTYGAAGACACAGAATATCTACAGAGACCCCCTGCAAGCGGTTGTACGCGAATACGCGCGAAAGGAGGGGCYCCAATGCCAAAGGGAATCGGATCGGCAGAACCCAATGGGTCGATATGCACGACAATTTTGGTCTACGATAAGAGCGTTAGTATTGCTTTCTAAAAATCTGAGGTTGATGTACCTTCTTCTGCTCTTGTAGGAAGGCCGTACGCTGATACACGTTGAAGTAAGTCCGTACTATAGTGGTTCTTCCCGCCCGGCATTCTACTTCCTGTTCATCCGCACGAAGAACAACTGATTGACCAGCGCGCGAGCGATACATCGCTTGGACGTGCCATAAGTTCTCGAGGAAACGGTGTTTATCAGATTCAATGCTCGTAGGGTCAAAGTTAGCGGGCGTTAAAGGGTTCACAACAGTAAGTGCCCGAAAAGGGCGACTCGACCACCGTTCAGTTTGATCTTGRGGTGGATTCTCGAGAAATAAATGAATATCTGATGGAGCATCATCAAAAAAAAATTCGAATTCGATGCATGGAATCACATACCCAAGCCACCCGCATCCGTTGCGACCACATCGGTGACATCCATAACTCCTTTGCACGACATTCCACTCTTCTTTTTCCCCGCTGGGATGCCACCGGCTTTTGTCACCTTCTCCAGCTCATCCAGTCCAGTCAACGCTTTTCCTCCCTTTTCACCACTCCCGGGTCGCTTCACGATTACTAGCTTATCATCGAAGAGGAATAATGTACAGTGAAGAGAATCGGTGGAGATACTGGTCGATGAAGCTGACTTTGGCACTGAAGTATCGGATAGGACATCCTCAACATCAATACAGTCGATGAATCTCCGTGAATTAGAGAATAAGTCGGGAGGGAAGCCGTCGATCGTTGCAATCAAACAGTAGAAGACGGCAGCGCGCTTCGTCTGTTCGTCCGCCTCGGCTAGTGCGATCTTGCTTGCAATCTCGTCCGCTTCAACGACCTTGGCACGCTGTGGATCATCAGGTGCCATGTGCTTGAGTATCGTTCGGAACAGGAGGGTGTATCGCGGGATTCGTTGCACCGGTTCCATTAGAAGCTCTCGCAGGCCCACGCGATTCTTTGGGTCAGTAGATTGGTATTTTATATGCTGCATCGGAATAGTGAGTTGCCGAAGTTACAGGAAGAGGCTAGGTACGTACATCAATATATGCAGCAAATCGTGAAGATCTCTTGGATACTTCACGCTCAAAAATAAGTTGTGCGTCTTCTCGTTTAACGTAGTACTGCTTGTACTGGTCAAATCCTCGTAGGTCTTTAAAATGTCGTAGTGCCACGTCGCCTATGCCACCAACGGTCTTTGGGCCATTCGGCCCCAACATCTTCTCCAGATCGATGAGGAAAGCCTCATTGACTGGTAGCAGGTTATCAATGTTTCCGAAAAGAGTTTTGGCTTCGTATGCAGGAATGATGGCTGTTTCTTTACTGCGTGCAAAGTTTCGTAGGGGATCGGCATAGTCGTTCTTGAGTATTTGTAATCGTTTGACATAGGTGCGCTCGCTCGTAACAATTTCGTTGATGACGGAGGTCAGGGCAGAGGTATCCGTTAATGCGCGCTTGCGTTGTGTTATTGATTCCTGAGGACGCGTCAGCCCGTTTTCTTTAAGCTCTGAGGGAATGACCATAGATCGGGTGYGAYGTGAGGGGCGACCGACCCAGGGCGTCGTGCCTACTTGAAWRTGACAAACTCACAGCRTTGGATAGAGAGGAGCTCGACGTTGAAGAAAACATCTCGCTTGTCGAAGTGGATATAGGCTGTCCCAGCGAGAGGACTAGTTCCTGTATTTCTGTGGGAATGTCAAGCCCACATAATCATAGTATATTGAAATCACATACCATTCGGCAGTCGATTCCCATTTTCCGAACCTTCTACCACAACACCGCAATAGAACACACGTTTGGTCATWGCGTTAGTTAGTGATTTTGTTCGTGGCCGAGACTGATCGCCGCTTGCCAAAGGAACTATCTTCCTGGGCGAGGTACTGAGGGACATGGCTAGGGTCTCGCAGACACAAAGAGCTTGGGGAATGGGTATCTCAACCAAGGAGTGCGCGATCACATGACCGACGCGACAATGATCCAGCTTATGTCAGCCATGTTCCGTAAAGCTATCTAGAGGACCCTGCGACGCTGGTTTCTCAACTGGGCCAACTCCTCCATCCTTTTCCGTTTCTCTCTTGTCGGAGATTCTGCGTAAGGAGCCGCATGGGCTGATCCTGGGGTTGATGGTGGTGATGTTAGGGCTTCGGACTCCTCTCCTTCAATACCTTTGTCGCCTTCATCTGCAAYCTCGTTTGCACCATGGTCTGATGACTCTGATCTGCCACGAATTAGCTAYCATACCTTGAATACGTACTTTACCGGGATACTTACTGYGTCTCGCCRTCATCTATAAAYTCTTCCTCATCGGCCTCCTCACTCGAGTCCCCCCCACTATGGTCTATCCTCGCCCACTGCGCTGCCAGCCCTAACAATTCGTCAAACCGCTCCGTTTCCGTAAAGACAAGCGCTTCAATATCCTCCCTAGGGTAAGCTTCGCGGCACTGGGGACACCTTACCGTCTCATCCGAACCTTTACYGATTTGAGGAAGGCATTCATCACAAATGAGGTGTTGACAAGGGAGCCTGAGGTCCCCATTGTTCAGGTAAACCCTTATACCGAGGAGCCTCGAGGGACATACCCGTAGGCCTTCTTGGGTTTCAAACGCTCAAAGCAAATAGGACAATCGTCATCCTCTGCGAGCGTAGTGACAGCCATCCACTCGTGGAAATCACGCAGAAGCTGCAGAAGGCTTGGCGATTTGTGACTATCCTAGACCAGAAAGCAGCCCACCTTTCTCATTTTGTGGACACCGTCCTGTTCCTCCAACTGGTCCTCCTCCAAGCCTTCTCTCAGCTCATCCGCCTCCGCCTTGAGTTCCTTCGCCTGCAGCTGCGGAAATGTGAGAGGATGTCTCACGGTACCTTGACGAAATTTATACACACCTTTTTGAGCTTCTTGCGCAAATGCACGTTGTTCTGTTGAACCGATGAGCTGGGTCGCAACAAGTCCATGGAGGGACCATGCCTTTTCAAGTTCTTTAATACGAGCTTCCAATTTTTGTACCTTGATAACTGTCCCGACATTTGCAGATACTCCCCTTTTCCTCGGCGAAACGGGTGCACCATCCTTGAAGGCGTCGAGCTCCTGTCGCAATTGCAAGTTCGTTTTTTGCAACACCTTCATGTCTTGCTCGAGTTTGCGGACGTTCCGCGTGAAGACATTCAACTGCACCTGGCAAGCRTTTTCCTATCAGTGCCAACCAACGATAATAATCCGCATGGCACAAGCACACCTGGAGGAGAGACTCCTGGTCGCTATCGCTGGCATCATCGGCCTCGGTGTCCAGCACAGAATTGTTCTCCGGATCAGACTTTATGGTACTTTTGCGCACTGATGGACGAACTTTGCGGGATGACGACCTTGTAGTAGGCATTGTTCTAAAGAGGCGCCCATGTCGGTCCGTGGGCAGCCGGTATCCCCACAGTGTGATTCCGCACCAATTCAGTTGTTTCTGGAGGGCTCAAAGGTTTACGCACAAGCATTGACAAGTTATTTGAGCCCAACATCCTACTGGTGGGCTTGGGAGGCGTTGAGCTCGCGTTGGTTCGTCAGCCGTGTAGTCACGAGGGTTGACTCCATAACATAMGTATTACCAGGGATTCGACCCTTGGTCGGACTCGAGTGTAACGTCGGCCCAGGAGTCTCCCCAGAGCCGTAGATAATGTATTTRAGCTGATGGCGGCATAACGCCCAGTAGCTTATGAGCGTGAACAAACGGTCGCTTGTGATCGCCACTCTATTCCGGCCGGTGAGTTCCGCTGCAGCGGTGGGCTGTGACCTGGAACTTTCCCCTTGCCAGACAACTCCTCCCATCCCACTCCTCCTCTCCCCTCGTTGACCTCTTGCCACCACCCATTAACACACACAAGAATATCCATTATGATAAGTGTCTCTCCCCCCTTTGAATCGCCAACTTTCTTATCTCTCTTTTCTCGGTGTTCACGCCAACCCAAACAAGCGGCGAATCGAGACAGACGTTATGAAGCTGTACGTTCCCCTCTCCCCTCGGGAGGGTCTGTGTTAGCTGAGCGGTTATCGTGTGCAGACTAATGTCCGACTACGAGGTCAATCTCGTGAATGACAACATGCAGGAGTTCTATGTCCGTTTCTACGGGCCTGTGGAGAGTGTGTCCCTCTTCGGGTTTGCACTGTGCAACTGTTGACATGACTCTGTTCTGTTTACATAGCACCATTCGCCGGGGGAGTGTGGAAGATCCACGTCGAGCTTCCGGACCAATATCCCTACAAATCTCCCAGTATTGGATTTATGAACAAGATCTTCCACCCGAATATCGATGAACTGTTCGTCTACTCCCTATCGGGCGTCTGTTCCTTATCTCACTCTCCCGCTAGAAGTGGTTCCGTGTGTCTGGATGTTATCAACCAGACTTGGTCACCCATGTTCGGTGAGTCATCAATGCACRTACATGATGTGCCCGCATTCACGGCRAACGCATCACACCAGACATGATCAACATCTTCGAAGTCTTTCTCCCACAACTTTTGCGCTACCCCAACCCCAACGACCCCCTCAACGGCGAAGCTGCAGCACTCATGATGCGCCATCCGAAAGAGTATGAGGCCAAAGTCAAGGGTAAGCTCTTTTTCGGAGACGGCCCTGGTATTCACAACTGACAGAGACGACGTTCTAGAATACGTTCAGCGTTTTGCAACCAAGGAAGCCGCGGACGGCAGCGATGGGGATGATGATGATGCGGAGATGAGCGACATTGGAAGCATCAGCGAGGGGGAGTGATCTCGTCCGCCCCCCCCTCCGCCCTTCTCCTTCTTGCATCCCTTCATTGGATTGGACCACTTGGTTTGCTTATCTTCATCACTTGTAATTCTACCCTTCACAGCGCCGCCTTATTGGATGGCGCTTTTACATCATTTCCATCCAAGCACATCTCGCTACTTTTGCAATCCTGCTATCTCACCTTGACTGGGTCTTACCGCTTGTATACCACAGTTGTATTTGTCAATGAACCCCCGTGTTGGCAGTATGACCCCGTCTGATCTGCTACGAAGTAGCTGGGTCGGTATTTTTTTCTGATGGAGGTACGGCAAGCTCGTCTACTTTCTTCTGTACATCGGACGCAGTCTGGGTGAAAAGTGAGCTAGTGGGAAGAAAGATAACACTGTGTGACAACTAACCTTCATGAGTTGGTCGATGTGGGCTTTGACGGAGTCCATCGTGGAAAGCTTGGCCTTGCTCTGTTTTAGTAGCTCTTCCTTTTCCCGGGTAAGCTCTTTTCGGCGCTGGTCAAGACTGAGAGAGAGTTGGGGTCAGCAAGAGGCATGTGATTAACGAAGGGACAGAGGCAGACCGCTGGCGTTCCGCAAGCTCAAAGTTCAGGCGATTGAGCATCAATTGGTGTTCATCGGACAATATCTGCTCAGTACGAGCATCCTCTGGTGCTAGCCGACCATACTCTTCAAGGGTATATAGCGGAACATCTTGATACACGGAACTGGCAGGGCAGCATGTCAATCAACGTGCTAAACAACAACTAGACGGGGCAGGGATACACACGCAAACTGTCGGCATTTTTCAATTTCGCGCTCAAGGTGGCGCTTCTCGTAGAGGAGATTTTGAAGCTGAAGATGGGACTGGTCCATTTCATGTCTCGCTTCGGCGGTTACATCTTTATGGATACGCGTGGCGTTGTTGGCGGCTCGGTTGAGGGACTTGAGCCGACCCATGAGGGCCATTGCGCGGACGGTGGTGGTTGCAGGGTCGTAGGAGGAGTAGGAGGGAGAGACGAGATCGCGGAGCTTGTCGATAACATCGTCGGGCGAGGGGGGGAGAGCGAGGTCGGGGCGGGGGGAGAGGGCCATTGGGGCGGGGCGGGAGGGCCGGGCCGGAGCGAGGGCACGGAGAGAAGGGGTGCGGCGACGGGTAACAAGTCAGAAGAGTGATGACTGCAAGGGGCAAAAACCTTGATCATGCAGCGTCGGGAGTGTGTCACGAACCTGGGATCACTCAGTCACCTTGTGATATTCTCACCTCTTTTCTCTTCTCTCCTTCATCTCCAGCCCTGATCTGCCCAAATCATGCCGCGCGAACGCTCCCTCTCCGGTACAATCCCCTCCATGGAGACCTCCCATGAGGAACTCAAGGATAACACCATCATCATCGGTGCGCCATCTCTCTCTTCCCCAGAGCACCATCTGACTACTATCCAGTCTTTGGAGCTTCTGGCGATCTCGCAAAGAAAAAGGTCTTCCGCACCCCTCGCCATCTCCTGTGCTCGGCCATCCTGACGATCTTACTCCTCAGACATTCCCCGCGCTCTTCGGTCTTTACCGCCAGGGCTTCCTCCCTCGCGACGTGAAAATCGTCGGTTATGCCAGGACAAAGATGGACGAACAAGAGTTTCACAAACGTCAGACCTCCTATATCAAAAACCCCAATGACGACCCCGATCTTGCAAAATCTCTCGAAGCGTTCAAAGGCCTTTCTTCCTACCTCGCTGGAGGCTATGAAGACGGTGAATCYTTTGATAAGCTCAACTCATATCTTCAAGAGATCGAATCGAAATATCAGTCCAAAGAATGCAATCGTATCTTTTATCTCGCGCTCCCTCCCAGTGTCTTCATCCCCGTTGCGAAAAACCTCAAGGAGCACTGTTACGTGCACAAGGCCGGCGTTAATCGGATCATCATCGAGAAACCATTTGGGAAGGACCTCGAGTCCGCCAGGGACCTTCTCAGCTCCGTCAAACAGTACTGGACTGAGGAAGAGACTTTTCGGATTGATCATTATCTCGGTAAAGAGATGGTCAAGAATCTGCTTGTGCTTCGCTTCGCAAACGTCGCCATGGGCGCCGCTTGGGACAAGAACTCGATCAGCAACGTTCAAATCACTTTCAAGGAGCCCTTTGGCACAGAAGGTCGTGGCGGCTACTTTGACGAGTTCGGCATGATTCGCGATGTGCTACAAAACCGTGAGATAAGCCGTCTTATCTRTGCATTAGCGCCGGCTGATGGGACCGGAATAGATCTGTTACAGGTCCTCAGTATCCTCACCATGGAGCGCCCAGTTTCTTTCTCCGCCGAGGACATCAGGGACGAGAAGGTAGATTACCTTAACAGATTCAGAGACCTTTGATTCCATCATTCTTCTTGTCACAGGTGAAGGTCCTCCGTGCYATCCCATCTATCGAGCCCAGCGACTGCCTGCTTGGTCAATACGTTGCGGCTGGTGGCAAACCAGGATACCTCGACGATGACACCGTCCCACCGGGTTCTGTTTGCCCGACTTTTGCTGCTTGCGCACTCTTTATCCATAACCCCCGATGGGAAGGTGTCCCATTCATTCTAAAAGCCGGCAAAGGTGAGTGAGCAGCTTCACTGRTCGTCAGCGTCTGATCCGAGTGAGTCTCTAGCATTGAATGAGGCAAAGGTAGAGGTCCGCATTCAATTCAAGGATGTTACCCAGGGCATCTTTAAAGATATCGCACGAAATGAACTAGTTATCCGCATACAACCTTCCGAGGCGGTATATCTTAAGCTCAATGCCAAAACACCTGGTCTCTACACCCGTGCAATTCCGACGGAGATGGACTTGACATACAAGAGACGGTTTACCGATGCCAAGATCCCTGAAGCATACGAGGCACTTATTTTGGACGCACTTCGGGGTGACCACTCGAATTTCGTGCGACACGACGAGYTGGATGTCGCATGGAAGGTCTGTCTTTCCCGCAGTGCTAAAACATGCTCGAGAGTTGACCATGGGATTTAATAAGATCTTCACACCTATTCTTCATTGGATAGACGGACAGAATGGTCCTCGACCCCGTCCCGTGCCCTACCCTTACGGTTCGCGAGGGCCCAAGGAGTTGGACAGCTTCATCCAGAAATACGGCTACAAGCGTTCTGGAGATCTCTAGTCAGTCACTCCCTCTACTTGACCGTGACAGCGAACATTAACCCCATCATTTGCAGCATCTGGCCGATCACAAATCTTGCTTCTCTCTAAGAATCTTCGAGGCCGCTATCAATCGATAGTTTGTTCGATTCGCTTGAATTAACGACAGTGGTGAGAGGTTCTGTTCCAGATACGAGCAGGAAAATAGATATACACAAGCTCCCCCCCCTTTTTTTTTTTGCTTCCCTTATGCCAATGTTGTATTTTTGTGTGTAAGACTAGGTAGCAGAGGGATGCAAAGCAAGAACKGTGTGCGAGCAATGACGTCATAGGCCTCTCAAATGCCGAGCCTTGAACAGGCACTGTCCTCTATTAACCTGGGCTAATCATGAGTGGGAATGTGCTGCATGAGTTGTAATGGATAGCGGAAGGCTGTCTCTCTCTAAGTGTCCTTGTTTGAAATCCAAAGTTAATTGGGACAGGGAACATATGGCGCGAGGCTATCCAAGAAAACGGCTCCATGTCACAATGGTAAATGGATGCGAGGAGTAAATCCATCAAGGAGCGTATACAGGTTCACCTGTAGATATGAGAATAAACCAGGGAGCAATGGTCCCAGAAGACGAGCAACACACCGCGATATGTCCGTCCACCCTCATCCAGCAACTTCTTTAGTCTCCCAGCAATCGTCCTTACGCCTTCTCGACATTCCTCCATGCCCCTCCACGTGCCCGCGGCCGTCCAGCATTCCGAACAGGCTTTAGAAGCAGCACTGAGAGTTTCGAGTTCGAGCGTGCCCCGGCCGTGAAGGGCGACAACGATGTCGACGAGGCTGTTGAATCCGTTGAGCCATGTGCAGAAACCCTTTTCCGGATTAATGGTAATATCTGTGACGAGGAAGGAAGATGCGAGGCCAAGACACTGGCGAAGAATTTCTTGGTTTATCAGTGATGTGGTCTTGGCGTTGGAATTGCTAGTGACCTCGAGGCTCTTTGCATTGGTGGTTTGTTTTATGGTTCGGTAGACATCAAGAACAAAGCTGCTGAAGTCTGTGGGGGGTGTCTGGGCCAAGGGGGGGCGATGCATATAAGGAGTGGTTCTTGTATATGAACAAAGATCAACTATACCGGGTCCATGTTTACAGTACGAGGGGTTCAGAGAGAGGTCATCTCACGGGTTGCTCGCATTTGCTATCAAGGCAGCAGCAGTGAACCTTGCTTGATCAGGCACGGCGCTTCTCCGGCAATTTCCGGCCCCCCCGAAAGTTCGCTCAGCGCCAGCGAATCGGTTCACCCAGAGTCTCCATGTCTCTCATCACCAAGCTCCTTGCGGGCTTGACCCCTCCCCCTGTCGTCGTCCCAGAAGAATACGATGGTCTTGAATGGCGCTGGAGGATGTTAACGTTCAGGCCAGCGTGTATGTTCAAGCATCTCGTCGTGTGTCTCTTTGCACTGACCCCACATGTCCGGCTTGGATAGACTTCCAGATGGAAGCATGGCTTTTGGCTGCACTTTTGTTTTATGTTGCCTTTTGGTGGTATGGGTCCTCCCGCAATAAAAGGGTGGCCAACAAATGGCGCGTATCTTGACGTGTACTCTGTTCTCGTTCTTGTCCAGCTCATATTTTAGTAATCCAGGATCGACGCTCACATTTCTATTTACGAGCAACAGTTTAGCAAGACGGAGACGAAATTTGGACGACTCACTGCGGATGGTTATTCGGACTTTTTCAACTTTTGTACAGGCAGGCGCAACATCCTGTCGTTGCACACGGTCTTTACGTTCAGGCCGCGTCACGACCTCTTCCAGTGGGCGTTCCAAACAATGCGGCAAGCAGTTGATCTCCAGTATCGCCCCAAAGACGATTTGCAGCTTGACTTTACCCTCGCACCTGGGTGTTTACCCCAGGACTTTGTGTGGGCTATCGTTTCGAAGGACGAGCTGCTTACTATCAAGGATAGTCGGTGGGATTTGGTAGGTTTGGCTTTTGGGGATTTTTTTAATTCATTATATCCTCATCATTTTTTTTTAGACATTGACCAAGACTACGGATAACTCCAACATCCCCGCCACTTTTTCAATCATGTCTGGTCTGTTACGAATTACTAGGCAATGTCGATCGTAATTTTTTAAACCCGCTGTTCACAGAATTTGCCGATGTTACCGAGAATATCCTCAAAATCCTTGGTCCCTTTGTCCAAGATGAGAAGATCCGTCCCTTCTTCCGTTCACTTTCAGTAAAATTGTTTTGCTCCGTAATTATTGAATTAGTTTTCCTGACCCTTTTCTCGGTAGATAACCGATCAACCGCGCGACCGTCCCGATGGYCCTGTCTCGGTTGGCGAACACGAAAAACACGTCATTCTGAGCCTCGAAATACCTTCCCCGAGGCACTCGGGGGATACCACCGCACTTGTTGCTGGACTCTTCCCCTTTATTGATTCGTTGTCCAARATCAATTTGCGCCCGGAGACCAAGACCAAGCTGAGAAAGGTCAGGGAGGAGCTGGGCAAAGAGTTGAAGGCAGATGCGGARAAGGGCAAAAAGGAAGAGGTGGGGATATTTTTTTGGTGCATTGATGATATTGAATTAATTGCGACTTTGGTAAGCTGGAGCAAGCGTTACAGGATAGGAAGGCCGCGAAGAAGAGGGCTGAAGAGGAGAGAATTTCCAAGCTGAGTGCTGCTGACCAACGCAAGGTGGGTGTTGTTTTTTGATATTGTGGGGATAAGTCGATCTAATCGAATGTGGGCTAGTACTTGGAAAAGGAGAAGAAAAAGGCAATGAGGAAGACCCAAGGGAAGGTCGTCAAGAAATAGAACGATTCTTTTGACCCTTGATTCCGCAGCCATCGGCCTTTTTGCTTTGTATTGCCTCTGTGAGGTTGCGCTTTTGCGTAATATGCTTTGCTCTTATTTCCTCACTGTGGTACATGTATCAACTATGTAATGGGTAGTTTACCCTACCGATTCAGGTTATAATAATTTATTCAACTTGGCTTCCCGTCTTGGAGTTGAGCAGTGGGGTATGGGGAGCGGCTGCAATTGGGGGATATGTGTGCTAATAAATGATTATATACATGTAATGCGAATAGCAAGACTGTACCGGGCGCCGATTAATTAGTTGGAGAGATGCCGAGAACACCGAAGAAGCCAAGGGCATTCTTAGGGGGTGCTTGATGTCATCGGGCTTTGCACGTGGGCCCTTGCGTTCAAATACGTCTCCTATCCCTTCTTTCCTTCTCTCTTCCCTCCCCCCCTCTACTCTCTACAATCGACTCAACGCCCCTGCTTAGGTCAAGAATGTTAACTCGTCTAATCCTAGATAACGAAGACCAAGTAAAGAAAAGAAAAAAAACCAGTACGCAAGCGGAGAACCAAAACTCAGAGCACGGTACACCCGCTCGAGAACCACCTATATGAAACCAACCAAACGCGAAACTGTGAGCACAAAAGCCGTCCAGACCAGACAGATTACCACCCTCCGCACAAAAGCGTACCATTGATTACTCAGTTGTTCAATCCAATGAACYAACACTAGCAGCCGYAGCCTCGCGCTCCGCAGGGGTAATAGCTTGGCCTTTTCGTGCTCGTCAATTGGCAAGACAAGGGCRACCCAGAAAGAGAATGCAGAGGGATCTGTAGGCATGGTACCGTATGTGCTGGAAAGGCGTTGAACGACCCAGGGCGCGGTTCCACGCTGGAGACGGTCTAGGAAGGAGCGGCAGGTTGCCATAAGGTCCTCGTTGGTGGGGGAGCTAGGGTGGAGTGGGACTGGTATGGGGGTTGTTGCTGGAGGGGGTGTATGTGAATGTGAGGGAGGGGTTGTAGGTCGTGGTGGTGGAGGTAAGGTAGTAGGTTGCTGTGAGGATGAGGATGAGGATGGGACATCTGGGAGAGGGGCRTCGGCTGGATCCGAAGGGAACAAGAGAGCGGAGGCGGAGAGGTCTTCTGGAAAATCGTCGATTCTGGTACCAGGTTACGTGTCAATGGCTTTAACTCACCCAGAATACATTTGACTTGCCTTTCTATGCGACCAACCGTGTAACCATCCAGAGTACCGCGCTCGAGAACGCGAAAGCGGAAGGTTCCCCATGTCTCGACCATACTGCGGCCGTCGGGAAGCATTTGGACGCTACGGATTTCGAGCATAGTGCCATATTCTACTTGAGGAGATCCTGCGCCTGGCTTTGGCGGCATGATCATACCGAAATGAGGGTTAGGGGAGCCAAGACAGCGACGAAGCATCAAGCGGTACCTGGGGGACGCTTCTCAGCCGAGGAAAGAGTGGAAGAACAGGAGACAAACGCGCACCTAGGCTCAAAGAAATGAAGGAGAGTGGGCATTCCGGGAAAACTTAACTGGCAGACGAAAATAGGAGTATCGAGGCGGGCATCGCGTTCTTCTGCCGCAAGGGCATCACCACGCTCCTTGTATACCACGGGGAAACCCCGAAGAACTGGAGGGAAAAATGTTTGATTAACGGAGTAAGTGAGTTGGATTGAGCGGGCGCACTGATTGACAACAAAGTCTTATTCGTAGGGTGGTCTTGGAAGTATGCAAAACCGGGGAGATCCTGTCGACAAAGGGGACAGGCAGAGCTGTGGTCCAAAGATCGCTGGAGACATTTCGCGCAGAACGTCTTCAAAACGTATGAGACGAGACGTCAAAGAGCACAAAGAAAGATGGAGCTTACATGTTGACATGGGGTGGTAATCGGCTGATAGAAAAGGACGAAGCATATTTCGCAAGTAAGTTCTGTGAGCAGGTCTTTCTCGAAGCGAGCGAGGATGGCAGTTTTGGAAGGAGTGTTATAGGAAGGGGGCAAGATTGGTTCGTCGTGACGGAGAGTCCGTTCGCGGACAGCCTGCTTCCGGAGGTGGGTAAGTAGATCCTCCTCCTCTTCCTCCTCCTCCCTCTCCTCTTCTTCTACACGRAGCTGGGTCAAGTGGCGACGGCGGCGCTTGTGGGGACGGCGGCTGGAGTGGTCGTGGGCAGAAGACGATGCATGGGAGGGGGTGCCAGGGTCCGATTCGTCTTGCGAGTCTGGTGCAGGCTCCCTGGTTTCGAGGGCGTGGTTTGTGCGGGCGACAAGGGCAAGGACTTTGTTGACAGTGACATCAAGGCGGGGCTCCTGAGCAGAGGCTGGGGGTGCAGAGGAAGAGGGGGTGTTGGTGGAGGCGGGGGCCGGGCGGTAGCGGACACGGGAGCCTGCTGGGATGCGAGGAAGTGCAGAGGAGGGGCCAGGGCTTGTCGAGCAAGTGGGGAGCGGGCAGAGGGAGCGGTTGGGGGCGGGAAGTGTGAGGTGGTGGAGGCAGAGCGAGTGGCCGCAGCGGAGGGTAGTGGGGTTGGAGAGAAGGGAGGAGCAGAGGGGACAGAGGAGAGTCGGGCGGAGGGAGGTTGGGGAGGACATGTTGGGGGTGCTGTTGGGGGAAGAACGGTTGGGGGACAGTATATGAGTGCTGCCCGGTGCTTCCGATGGCCCCCCGCGATCTTCATCCTCCTCCCCCAGGTGGCCAGTGGTCGCCAGTGGTGGAGACAACCGCGCGCGTGGGCTGGGCGGTGTGTGTGCCCGTGTGGCCCGCTGGCGCGGTGGTGGTGGTGGTGCGTCGGTGTGCTCTGGGGCGTGCTGAGCGTCGCTGGGGCCCGCCTTGCGCTTGAGGGGGGCCATGGAAGGGAACACACATTTCGCGGACGACAGAGGCCCAGATTCGTCGGTCCATCCGATCTGTTGCCAAAGAGTCACACGCACTTATTCTCGATCGCCCATTACGTCATCGCCCATGCCTCTCCCCTCCGCCCCCTCCGCCGTACCCCCGCCCTCCCGCCTCCTCATCCCCCGCGTCTCCCCCCACCACTCTGCTCCCCGCCCCCGCACACGCGCTGCACACGACGCTGCCCGACTCTGCCTCGGCCTTCCCCTCAACTTTGATGTCGTCCAGGACCACCTCCAGCTCGACGGATACCAGATGTATGCCGTCGAAAAATGGTCAGTCCCCCCCCCCCTCTTCTCCGCGCGCGTGTCTTCACCGATACACATCCAGGATCGTCGAGCGCAATCGCCCCATCACCGTCCTCACCGTCTACACCGGTGATCCCTCCCACAAGGCATGCCCCGCCCCATTACCCCCCTCTAGGCCGCCTGTCCCTCACCTCGCTTTAGATCTCCGTGACTGCCCTCGCACCCTCCGCCTCCCTTTCTGAAAAGGATGCTGCCGTGCAATGGGAGCAAGCCCTTCTTCATGTCCGGCGTGATGCCAGTGCTCGTCCGAAACAGGTGCATCTCCATCCTGTCCTTTAAGCAACCCTTGAGCTCACCGAGATCTCCATAGACGCCTTACGGTGTCCTTATGGCCACCTCTCTAGCCTATTTCCGCTCCGACTATACTATCGTCCATATCCCCCATGGCAATTTTCTCCTCGCAAAAGACCAGCTTTACACCAACATCAACCTCCTACGCATGGGCTGCAGTGGCCGGGCTGCCCTCACCCTCGAAGAACCAAGGTCCCGTTGTCGTCATTTCACGTACCCACTCTCCCATTCATTTATCTGTGCATATAGTGATACTACAAAGGAGCGCTTCATCTCCACATATCACTTACCCGAAGTCACTTTACCGAGCACCCTCCCACTTCCCTTCCATCACATTTCTTCAGCAGACCAATTCTCTTCCTCGCCTCCTCAATTACTTTTTGCCTCGTCAAGTCTGGCGCCTAGAGATGCTCACTCCAGCAGCTCACCTTCTCGTAGACCTGTCCACCACCGCACTCAATCCCACTCACCCCAGAAAAGCAGCCTGTCTAACGCTAGTGACAGCCGTCCAGGTATTCATGTTATTGGTCCTACCCCCACCTCGAGCGTCAGGGGAGACGGTATCCGCGCGGGCGGCTCGCTGGGATCACCCACACTGGCGCTTTTGGGAACACATGTCAAGGGAAAGACCAGAGATCCGCCGTTCTTCAGTGCCACTGTACTCGAACTGGTCAAACTTGTCCAGGTTGGGCTGGCTCTATTCGGGATGTATGACGTGACAGAGGGTTCTGGTGCCGGCGGCTTTCTCATAGATGGTCTGTTGTGTGATGTCACCGTCCGAGGCATTGAAAGATGGATAACAGAAGTCGGCGAACCTCGCGTCGGGCTGGAGGTGAGGAGGTCACCTTTTTACATCGAACCGTCACCGTGCTGATGACCTTGTCAGCCTTTTGAACGCATTGCTGACCCAATGTTCGTTGCTGCCCTTCTGAGTCTTGTAGTGTCCATCCGTAACAAATTATCTGCCTCGGGTCTCTCTCATGTGAGTTCTAGATTTCGACCCTAGGGATTTCTTTTAACCATAACATACTCGCTGTTAGCTCGTCCCTAAAGATCCTTTCCTTCACCCTCAAGCATTCTTATCGGCTCTCACGTCCCACATTTCGCCATCTGGTCCCCCATCCTCCTCCGTTCTCTCGCCACAAGGCTCTCCYCCAAGTATGACCAGCCCATCGACAGCGGCACTTACAAGAGYCTCTCACCTCCCTATGGGATCTCTGTCAACAACAGTCACCACTGCACCGTTTGCTGCTGCYGCTTTTCTTAATCCCGGGAGCTCTATTCCATCATTTTCCCCCTCTCCGCATCCAAATTCATACATCAGCAGTCCCAGCGGTGTGAGCGCGCTATCAACTCATTCCCAATCCCAAGGCATCGCACTACTAACCAGGGATTTGGTGGACTCTATTGAAGCTGCCTACGCGAAACGCGTAGCGAGCATGAATGAAAGCGTAGGCATCACTAACGTAGCCAGCGGTAACTCCGGAGGAGGCGCTGGTTCTGGTGGCACATCGAACCTTGGTTTTGCGGGTGGTGGCAATGTCCTGGGTGCAAATCCTGGATCAGCAACCGGAAGCCAAGCAAGGAGGAAAGTCAAGAGGGTACTGAAGGGCAAATTGGATGACTTGACGGGTGCGGTGGCTGACAGAGATTATGATGATGGTGCGGGCGACGGGGAGAGAACAGGAGGGGGTCTGAGTGGTGGCGAGGCTGATGGAAACTTGAGCGTAGGGAGCAGTGGAGGGCAGCTATTCAGAGGGATGGGTAACTTGTTGCTAAGTGGTGCGAGTGGGATTGGCGGTGCTGCTGGRGGGATCATGAATATTTGGGATGCCACGCTCCATCTTGACATATTCGTTGCCGCTGTTGTGGAGAGAGAAGGCAAGAAAGGCGGCGTCAGGGGTCGGAGGAAGAAGGGTGGTAAAGGGAGTGAATCGGTCGATTTTGGGAATCTGCCTTTGTCTGGGTTGTACCACGGGCGTTCAAGCCCAACATTGCCACTGTCTTTGTTGAATGGTGAACATGGTGCAATTGTAACAATGTTGTGGTCCGGAAGGGTAGCAGACGTGGTTGCGCTGAGGGAGTGGGAAAGGGAAAGGGAAAGAGCTGAGAGCTACCTAAGTACTGCTGCTGGAGGTGCTGGATTGGTAAGTGACGGAGAAGAGGCAAAGAGCGAGGGCATTGGGGGAAGGAGTACGGAGGGTGAGGAAAGTGATTTACAGATGGAAAGCAGGATGGGAAGTAGTTTCGGAGGGGTTTGGAGTGGGAGGATGCAAATGAAGTTGGGGGGTTGGACGGGGTAAGCGTTTGTATATGATGGCGAGGCTAGACCTTTGACAGGTGACGATTAGGCTCTCAAAACGGAAGGGACAATCAAGTCTCGATATCAGCCACTTGCCGTCGATTACTTCCGTGGGCAAGCAGGGAAAGGCACGTCGATTCTCGCTGGGGGCTCGGTCACCATCTTCAAAGACGGTAAATGCAAAGGAATTAAAGAGTCAAATACAATCACCTACGCTTCATCCTACCCCTGCATCTGGGTAAGTGAGCACTCTGTAATCGTTCGACCATCCGCTCAGTATTATACGCAGTGACCTGGAGCAAGACGAGGTGTTGTTGGATAGCGGGCAAGTTTCTCCAAGTAGTGAGTTTAGACTTTGTCAATGAGGTTAACTAATACCGACTCCACGACCTCAGGTGATTATAGACCCAATCCTTTCGGTTTAGGAAGTCCCGCCGCAGCTGGTACAAGCGAGCATTTATCTGACAGAGGCAACCCCTCTCTGTTTTACGACGCCTCGAGAGGTGTATCCGCTGCAGACATAGGGAGATCTGGCTCATCCAACTTCAATACAGGCATAAACTCCAAAAATCAGTCGACAGATCTGTTGACGAATAACATCACCCTGGGTCCTCCCTTTGAGCTTGATACAGACAAAGCTACCAAATCGAGTGGGAAACGATGGGGGAAGAGGCCCGTTCACCAACAGAGGTTTGCAAGCTGGTCTGATTCCCGCAGTCCACGGAGGCTAGAAACGTTGGGTTTGCAGGGGAGGCCGAGGGGAGGAACGAGAGAGAATATTAAACTTAGGAGTCCTGGAGCGCTACCGGATGGGATGGAGGAGCTTGAGGGCATCACAGAGAGTGATTTCCCTGGCGAGAGGGGAACCGGGAGTGAGCTAGGCAGAGTAAGCAAGATAAGGACACTAGGGGTTCGGAGGTATGTTGAACTCTGGTCTTGACRCTCGGAATGGCTTCCCTACGTCCTCTATAGAAGGAGCTACCATGATCTGGAATCTTTACGCTCGGYGAAGGTRCTGACGCCGGAGAGRATGAGAATCGATGTCGAACTCTGTACCCAGGTCCTAATCATGATGCGTCGGGAGGAGCACCTGCGGAATGTTATCGCCTGCCTTCAGGTGAGTGTTGTATTTAAAAATAAAATTTCCTGTCGGCTGATAACACCCAGGTTTTGACAAATACACTKGCTTCGACGAATACACAACTCCGGGACGATTTTGAGACACACAAAAATGCGATTTTGGAGATTGAGAAACGCGCCAGCGTCATTGCAGATATCGACGTGCAGGCCACCAAGACAGATCGAATCACACAAGCAACAAACACCCTGCAATACGAGTCCGCGCAATTCCTAATACCAGAGCTATTCCATACTGCGTTACTCTCGCGGAAGAAAGTGTTTGAACTGCGCGAGAAAGTCTTTGGAGAAGGAGCCCGGCGACTGCCCCCTGGAAAGCATGGGGCCCATGGACGTTTCAACCGAGTGCAGTGGACATTAGATGGGCAGAGAAGGCTGGTGGATTACCTTGGCCGGACGGAGGAGGAAGCTGAGGAGGAAAGCCGGCTAGATATTGAGGGGGCGGCACAGGCGCCCCCTGCACTCGAAGAGGAGGAGGTGGTTGAACACCCGGGAATCAAACCTATGTGGTTACTGCGGTTTTTCACGAGCTGGGGTGCGAGATGGAGCACGTTGGTGGGCAGTGCGCCGGCAGGGACCGGSGGTGTTGTGCAGGAGAGTAGCGGCGGCGACAAGGCAGCAGCTGCGCCGGCAGCTTTAGATAGATAGTGATATTACGTAAGCTGACGTCTGATATCAGACTGGTGAGGATCGGAGAAAGGAGAGCAAGATGCAATGCACCCAGACAACATGCACCCCTCTGTGGCCCGGTCCACGTCCACAGACACACTGCCTCCCGCTGCGCCTTCCAGGTTTGAGGCCGATGCAGTTCTCCCTCCCCCATCGCCTCAGTACCCTCCTAGACCTACTCGGAGTATACCACCCATTCCTGGCCACATAGCGACAGCAGCCCATCCATCCCCTCCTACACCCCTCAGTCCAACTCAGCACACGCCTGACCCAGCTGTCGAACGCGAAGCCCCTACRCGAATGGAGAACGGGAAGCAAAACGATGAGCTGCCGCATTTGAGATCCGTTGTGAATAACCCCCTAGAAGCATTGCAAGCCAGCAACCCTGGAGAACTGACACCCCTACGTGCTCATTATCTTAAAAAATCTCTTATACAACTGCAAGTCCAGCGAGAGCTGGAGGCTCTTACAACATTGGACCCCCACTGGCCTAGTGTATCAACGCTCTCCTATCTCGGACCGCCTTTTCATCCCCCACCCAAGGATGCTCCTGCCCTCGATTTCCCGTTCCTACAGTATATCTTTCGACAGTTTGTACTGACATTCCCGTTCATGGCCTCCGCGCCCAAGGACTTTTATTCGCAAAAACTACAACCGTTTGTAACAAGTCTCATATCAAGAAACTTGTCGGCATCCTCCGTTTTCGACGACGAGCAAAGTGAGGGGGGCAGAGGGAAGCAATCAGCGGGAAAAAAATTGCTGGTCAAGGTGGAAAGAAACTTGAGTTTGTTCTTGGGTGCTGCTACGAGGTTGGTCGAAAAGGAGGAAGTGGTCAGATTGACTCAGGCAGACTTGGATCGGTTGGAAACTTTGACCAAGAAAAGACAAGCAAAGCTAAGGAAGAACCGGGATCTGTTCGAGGTCAATATCGTCTGTGTCAGGACTGTCGTTGATAAAGGAAGGGTCCGGAGTCGGGCTCACGATGTGAGCATATCTTTCTTTCTTCSGCAAAATAAYAGCAATAATAATCAAACACTGCCTCATTGATAGGAATTTGTTATCAGAACGAGGCGGTCGCGCTATGAAGACGTCTATGTCTCCCGACGTTACGGGGACTTCAGAACCCTGGCGACCGAAGTATGTYYYTCCCTTGCAAGAATTCTTCATCATTCCGTGTATCTAACACCGCTGTCTCTTTCTCCCTCTAGCTAGCAAAAGCACATCCAGAAGAACAGATACCTCCTCCCCCTCAAAAAGACCGTGCATATGTCACAGTTTCTTCCCCAATGCCCGCCGCCCCAGCATCCCAATCGTCATTTATGAGCTTAGAATATGGAGACGCCCTRTATGATCCACAACCRTTTCCAGAGGCCACATCTCGCTTGGCCAGAGAGAAGAATCGCTTGACCCTGCGCTCATATCTCTATTCGCTAATGGCCTCCCCGGCCATTGTATCATCGCTCGGCTTTCAATCGTTCCTGCTGAGTGGACCGATTACATTGACTCCTGAGGAGCAAGAAGATGCTCGAAGACGCGAGGAGGCCGATCGGGTGCGGGAGGATGGTCGAAAGAAGTTTGCAAAGGAGATTGCGAGTCGCGTCGATGGATTACGGGAAGCTGTGAGAAGCGTCAAAGGTGACATTATGGGAAAGGGTACGTCTTGCCACAACGATCGCTTGTCCATCACCAACAATCTTGTCAGATGGACTCACGCATGTCTTTGGGACAATCAAGGTTATCCCTGATATTAGAGGTCTTCCACCTAACTACCAGGCCGTCACCGAGTGGGCGCGGATCTCGTGGGTTTCTTTTTTGACACACTAGTTTCCCTGTACCCATCTGAGAGGCTATGTAGACTTGCATCAACAGTGTTCCACCAGTTTGTGGCTTCCGATAATGCGTCGGAAACATTTGCGGGGCTCAAACGGATTCATGGGCTGATGCCATACTTTATGCTCAAAGCGGCTCTGAAAATCAGCAATCCCATTAGCATGATACGGAGTACGTTTTTATTTATTTTATCACCGACTGTGCCATGAACATGGCTCACTCAGTTTAGGTGTATTGGATCTCTTTCTGGCTCAGCCATTCGGTGGGAAAAGTCTACTCCAGAGGTGATATCATAGTGTTGTCATCTTCCTTACCTGATTTAATCGACATTTTCCCAGAATGTTCACGAGTTCTCTCACCGAGGAAGTCAAGAGGTTACAGGAAGAAATTGAGGCTGTCAAGGACAAGGTAGACGATTCTATTATGTGCGAAAAGGTCCGACAATTTGTATACGCGCCTCGGGAGATACAAGAGATGTTCAAAATCGACGCTGGTACGCCTATGATTAGGACCTCCTCTTTTCATTTCTGGCTAAGATGACGATAACACAGCATCGGAAGGGATGAACATCTTCGTTATGGTACTCCGGTCTGCGGAGGAGCCCGCGCTGTCGAGACAGCAAATGCACCGATTAGCTAGAGCACACAAAGCACATGTCCAATATTTGAAACATCGTGCAACTCTGGCCGATTCAGACGATGACGATGGTCCTCAAGATGAGGACGCTTGGTTACTAGAAGATTTGAAAGTCCTCGCACACCTTTATACGAGGCTGCGGGAGAGAGAGACGCTGATAGAACTTGTTTTCGAAGTGTGTATTTTTTTTTCTGCTTCTAGGAAATGGTTGTTTGAGTATTGTCCGCTCTCAAGGGTTTCACCGCCGATCTACTCAAAGATATTATTACTATATTCTATTCTCCTCTGGCACAAGTGTACCGTGCGGCCAGTATTGCCGACTCACTCGGTGATTTGCAAAACTTCATCAACGATTTGATCAGGACTGTCGAACAAGTCGAAGAAAGTATGTCATTTTCTAGAGCTATCGATATGATATTAAGATGATACCCTGTAGCAATCCAGGAGGATTCTCATCGCACTGTCCAGGCATTCATCGATCTCATTCAACGTCATGAACAAGCTTTCTATTACTTTGTCCACAAGGTTCATTCCAAGGGAGAAGGCCTTTTTGACAGCCTAATGCGATGGATTGAAATGTTCTTGACCGTCGTACGTGAGGGTATCGGCGGGCCACTTAGCCTAGAATTCCTTCTCCCGCATACAGGCAAGCAGCGAACGGATATTTTGGCCGAGGTAGACAAAGTGGCGCTACATCATTACCGATTAAAGGTGATATACGAGGATAAACTTCGTCGCAGGTTTGGAAACGCACAGGGGGGGCAGTTCGCCGATGACGCTGATGCCGAGGATGAGGCTACTCAAGTCCTAGTTAACGGTGTGGTCGGGGAGCTCAGCTTTGGGGAGCTGGTGGAGGGAGACGCTATTGATCTTGCTGCAGAAGAGACGGATGACTCTGATGATGAGTACACTTCAAGTGAGTATTCGACTGGCGAAGACGGAAGCACCGAAGATGGGGGCACCGAAGAAGGGGGCACCGAAGAGGGGAGCACGGAGGAGAGTGCAGGTTCAGTCGCACRGTCAACCACCGAACGGACACCAACAGCAAACCCCGACTCCCGCCCTCACTACTCCCGCCACCATCCCCAGTCTTCGTCGTCCAGGTCGCCATTTCCTATACAAGACCGCTCTAGGCCGTTAGCGGCATCAGGGTCTACGACGTCGGTAGCTTCAACCCCACCACCATCACGCAAGCGATCCTTATCGTTGAAGATGATGAAGTCGTTGACGTTGAATCGAAGCGCAACGTCGCTGACCTCCCGAAAGAGTAGTGATATACCTCCTGTTCCACCACTCCCGAGTACACCCAAGACTGCTGTGCCTATCATGTCGACRTCGCATTATTCGAAACCCTTACCCAAGAATCCTCTGAGGGTTAATGYTTACRCTGGGAAAGAGCTTCCTCCTTCACCGACAARAGTTCCGGCCCCGACGAGTTCYYTGCCRTCMACGCCCAGTCAACTATCACAGCAAAGCCAGGAAGCGCCACTTAGAGCACCSAAAGAGAGGAAGARGAAGAGGGGAAATYTRTTGAAGCCCCCTGAACTACAGCWTATTCCGCAATTAGTCCCTGTTTTTGTCGARATGGTGAGTCTACTACTCTTTCGCCGTTGARGTATGRTAGTKTTAACGGTCACCAGATGCGCCCYGCTCTACGAGCTAGGCGGATAAACCAGAAGTAGCCCTATTATTTGTAGCCCTGTTATTTGTATCTCCTATGTGGAACCTATGCTCGTTTCGAACTTGATGCGCTATTAACGAATAGTTTCATTCTACTGTACCATGTATCAGGCCTATATCTAATAGTGACGATTGCRACCACATCGGGCTTCCGCTTGGTGCAGTCTACACTTATTGGTACCGAYTAGAGGTCACCGAAGGCGGCCTCGAACTCYGACKGAGAAATCTCTCCYTTCCTGAGCTTTTTGGCCATTCTCTCCTCTTGAGCAAGTTCTTCCCAATCGTCTTCGTCATTTCCATCRCTCRCGAGTTCCGARTGTCCTCGTTTGTTGAGAATCTGTCCGGAGGACTCGGTCCCCTGTCGCTTTTTTAGCCARCTTTGCTTCTTTGTCTTCTTCTCTCGGCGTTTCTCTCGCTCCTCCTTCTTGGTATTTTGTCCGCTCCATGCAAGATTATCCTTTTTCTTTTTGACCCTCTCTCCTTTCCTCCGCTCGCGTTCCTTTTCTAATGAAACTTGGTCCACTATTTTTGCCGCTAATCTTTTAGCTTCCTGTGCCTTATCGGCATAAACATAATTATCCCACTGAATGAAAAAGGAAGGAAGAAAAGAAGGAAAAAGGTCAGTTCGCTCTTCAGAACAAAAATTGATGGGTTTACATCAACAACGGCATCGTTCCACTCTCCTTTGTCTATGTTTCGCAGCTCAGGCATTTTTGGAAGGCGGAGTAAGCCGAAGCAYTTTGCGACATCGATGAGGTCAAGATCCTTAATTCGGAAGATATAGGATGCTTCGTGTTTGGARTATGCACGGACGAAGGAGACAAAGGCTTTAGCGGCCTTGAAAAATGATTGTAGGTGATGAATGGATTAACGATGCTGGGATTAATTCACCTTATCRTGTAGAGCGCGGTCTGTTAAGAGCTTCGTCCGGATACGGGATAGATAGTCAGCTATTTCATCATCTGGTTGTCGTTGAGAGGGGTGTTCAGAGGCAAGGGATAAATCCTTGACTATATAGGGATGTTCCTTGAGTGGGATCTTTCGTATGCTCATCAAGTCTAAGGGAAGAGGTCATACATATCACCGGTCCATCCAAGAAGAGATGGTGTAATGGCTGACACACCTACAAGTTCAGACTCCCGCCCAACGAGTAGAACGTATGCTCGCCCCGTACGCCCCGCTCGAGCGGTTCGTCCGCAGCGATGGGAAAAGGCCTTGGGGTCAGAGGGGGGATCGAACTGAATGACRACGTCAACATTAGGAAGGTCGAGACCGCGGGCTGCGACATCTGTCGCCAGTAAAACTGAAGGATGGGATGGTGTTGAAGTCGCAGAGCCGAAGTTATTCAGGGTACGAGTTCGTGCTGAAGGAGGCAAGTGGCCATGCAAGGAATAAAARGTAGTCGACGATGATGATAAATTAGATAAGACCTTAAAAGAGGAGGTTGTTCGTGTATTCTGAAGAATGCTGGGRGAACTAACCTTGTAGAAGTAATCAACGCATGCACAAGTGGAAAAATATATGATRAAGTTCGATGACTGCTTCCGGGTGGCCTCGAACGAGAGTATACGCATCAACTGAAGCAATTTTTCAGACGCGCGACAGGAGATATAATAAATCTGTAGACTAGATCAAACGTTAGGGGAAGGGTTGACTATAGCACGCAAGTGCATACCTAGCGGGTATTCGTCTTTCCTCGACAAGGGTACACTCTTCAGATGTCTTGCCCTTGATACTTTTTGCTTGTACTTTAACCACAACCCGCGCGGGATTGCGAAGTCCGACTCGAACTAACTCTGCCATGGCGTCCGTCATGGTTGCACTAAAGAGACCTGTTCTTCGCTGCTTAGGAAGGTGCGTGATAATTCTCCGCAAAGCATCTTGAAATCCTAAATCCAGGAGGCTTGACGCAAGTTATTTTTACATAGATTTAATGCAGGCATTAAACGTACCGGTCTGCCTCGTCAAGTACCAAGACCTCGAGCTCTCTCACACTCACAGAGTCCCTTCCTTTTCCTAAGAGGAAGTCCTCCATACGACCAGGTGTTCCGATAACTATGTCCGCCCCGGTGGACAAGAACCGCTCTAGATCTTGCGCTGGAGAGGTTTGGCTAGAGGAAACAAGAAGCAAAGGTGGTGGATATTGGGCTCGTTCTTGGTCCTTCTGCTCATCTTCTGTTTCCAGACTACTACAGCGAGGCTGCGAAGACAGAAACAAGGAGAATACGGAGTGTATCTGTGACGCTAGCTCTCTGGTGGTTGATGAGGGTTGCTCCGCCATGAAGTAAACTCGGCGAATACCTTGTTGGGCTGATAACCAATGCCCCTACCTCATTTCTTCGAAGGCGAGCATCCCTTCGGACGAGGCGTTCCAGAATTGGGACGACAAACGCCAAAGTTTTGCCTGATCCCGTTACTGCCTCCACTACGACGTCCTTGTTTTGCATGAACAGAGGGATTGTGGATGCCTGTACTGGTGTCATTTTCTCGAAGCCCATAGATTGTACTACATCCGAACTGAACAAATTATCAAAATGAGAGATAAGGGGGTGGAATGTCTCGACTGTCTTACATCCAGGGTGTCAGAGTGGTCGGAAGCGATGTCCAAGCTCCAGCAAACGCGGTCGAGGCAGCCATGCAGTGATTTCGAGGAACAAGGCAGGATAAAATATGCCAATCACATGACCCACAAGATAAATATATTGTGGCCGTTCTACAAATTTTGGAATGTTGCACTAGCAATCCCCATAAGTCCCTACAAACTATCCCATTTCTGCAAAAGAGACGAAAAAAGTGGCCAATCGGTGCTTTGTTGACAAAGTTGCCTAAACATGCTCTGGTTGTCCTGGAGCAAACGCTTTGGAGAGTCAAACTCAGCAACTTTCCCATCGTCTAGCACAAGAATGCGGTCATAGTCGATGACTGTCCTGAGGCGGTGGGCAATAGTTATCACTATCGAGCCTGCAAGTTGTTCTCGCATGGTGCGTTGGATCTATCGGAATCTAAGAACCGTCTTATGACTAATACAGAAATATAGTGACATACCTGATCATCTAAACTGATGTCAATTTGCGATGTAGCCTCATCCATAATGATAATGTTCGTTCTTCGCAATATGGCACGTGCAAGTGCAACCAACTGCTTTTCGCCGGCGCTAAGCGACCCTGGACTAATTTTCATATCAAGTATGGTTGTTCCTTSGGCCATTTGGGAAAATTGAAGTGCAGTTTTGAGATGGCATCGCCCCAGGGCTTCTAAGCATTCTTCCGGTGTGTTTTGCTCCAAGGGATCAAGGTTGCTCTTAATGGTGCCAGAGAAAAGTGAGACGTCCTGGCTGATGATAGTCTGGCCAATACCTTGAATTATCTCGACCAATATTATGTGTGGCTGTACTCACCACACGGGTACGCAGATCTTCCAGACCCAACTTAGAAATGTCAATCCCGTCAATCCTAACACGACTATGTGAGCACCTCATCTTGAGGCACGAGGTACGTCCTTACAGTATTCGACCTCCACTGGGTTCGATCATCCTCAAGAATGACAACGCAAGGGTCGATTTTCCTGTAAATGATTAGCCGAAGAGCCCGGCAAGGAGGACAAGGCCTACCTGATCCAGTTCTCCCAATCTAAGGGTCTACATCAGAATTTGACTCAAGAAGAAAGTACTGTATATCGCGTACCACTCCTATCTTTTCAGCAGGTTTGACGGTGAAGCTTATGTTCTTCAGAGCAGGAGGTAGGTGTGGTGCGTACTGTACCACTAAGTCTTCTACAGCGACCTCTCCGGACGAAGAAGGCCAATATGCGGGGGGCCGGGAGCCTTCGATAATGGCCGGCGCTTCTTGGGGAACATCTTGATACTCCATCACTCTCTCTACGCTGTTGAAATCGAGTTCGAGTTGTGCCGCTACCCTACCAGTTGCGTTATAGGTTAGCCAGATATACATATTTCATGCGGGCAGTGAAGTGCAACTGACTTGACCAGTTGCCGGTTTGCTTCAGCGAACTGCGCAGCCTGTGTGATCACAATGGCTGTAAAGCCGTTGGTAATACCAGCACGAAGCGCAAACAGTGTGGCYACGAACACGACCACGGATCCCAAACCTGTGGGGAGTAAGACAACAAAAAAGGGGGGTGAACAAATAATAGCTTACAATCGTAACGCCAGCGCAACCAGCCATTGATGAGCCACTATTGGATGTGTTTACATTGTCAGAAGGAATRCGCACGAAACCTTACTTACGTAGACGTGATCAAAGGTCTGGAAATGATCGACCTCAATATTTCTGTCAGTACGATAGCACCGCGAGAAGGGTGACATGGATAACCCACTCTCTGGTAGAACCTATCCTGGTATCTTTGTTCCATCCCGAATGCCCTGATATGTGTAATTCCTTGTAATAATTCGTCGAATCCTGAAAAGGCGGGCGAGAGCGCAACTGATTCCAAYCTTCTCAGATCCCTTGAYGCGCGGATGTAAGGAGGAGCGAGTCGGATGTAGAACCAAGCGATGATAATGGCAAATGGAGCAAACTGGGGAATAACTACAAGAATGACGATAAATGACGCCACGAAGTCCATAAGACCCGAGATGCAAGCCTGTGCGGAATGCTGGAGAGCACCGTCGATGGTGCCAATGTCCGAGGTGAAGCGGTTAAGAATACGACCGATGGGCGTGGTATCAAAAAACCGGGCAGGGGCACGGGTGATCCTAGAAAGTAAAGAGGAGAAGAGCGAGCGAGCAGCTTTGAGACTAGCATAGTAGCCTAGCGAAATGTTCAGCAGCAGGGAGATTGCGCCTGCAGTCGAAATGTACAGATAGATCATCAGCCATGGTATTACATCGAYGTCAGGAGATGGAAGCTCATTCCAGGGATAAGTAAAAAGGTGGAATTGCCGCGCGGGATATAGGAATAGACGCATCAGCTCGCTTTCCTTTTCGTAAGCCTCACCCCATTTGGCGAGAAATACCTGGGCGCACGAGAACAGCTTAATTATATATGATGGGCCGAAAAGTTGAAGATGGCTAACCTGATTACCGATATTGATGAAACGTATGAGTAGCATGACCRAGATTGTCAGCAGCCAGCAGATAGTCCCAGTTGCATGTATATAGGTCAAGTATGTCTTAGCGGAAACTCGTCCTTCTGCGCGCGCCTCTGCCTCGATTAGCTTGCCATTCGTCGGGCCTTCGACAGGGTCCTGGTTATGATGAATTGAAATCGTTATCCCGTTGCTGTCGGAATCGGGTGCGCCACTGATAGATGGGGCCCGTTTGGGAGTGTGGTCCTGTACAACCTGCCGGTCTTCAGCCTCAACAACTTCCCGAAGCACGTCGCGCTCATTTAGCTCTGCTTTCGTGCCAGAACGGTAAATCTGTCCGCTCTTCAATTCCACGACATATGATGCGATTGGCAGACAGAGGCTAATATGATGKGTGACCAGAATTATCGTTCGATTTTCCGCTAGAGCACCCGTGAAACAAAACCTCACGATGTGCTGGGCTGTGTGCATGTCCACCGCTGCGAGCCTGTATGCATCGGAAAACGGTTTTAGCATAAAGGTAGGACTGAAGCTATAGAAAAKGCTGACGGATCGTCAAGCAGGATACACTCCGGGTTCTGTCAACGCTGTTGCACACAAAGCAGTTAGCTRRRTGGCTTACCTGGGCTTGTGAGTACATTGCTCGCGCCAGTGCGATTCTGGCACGCTGACCCCCGGACAGCGTTATGCCTTTTTCTCCAACCTCTGGTCGTGTTGTCAGCTCGAGAAACAAAGGAGGTGTCATGTAACATACCAGTAAGATCTCCGGCAGACAAGATCCTTAAGTCAGGGAGGAGCGCACATGCGTCGATCACCTTTTCATACCGCGCCTTGTTGTAACCAAAAGGTGAGCCAAAGATGATGTTATCTCTAATTGTGGCGTGCTCGAGCCCTARCAGAAGATCAAGATCAACGACCTCTAAGGYGGCATCAAAAGTTCCTACATGGATTTTGGCTGCAGTAGGCAATTCTGTGTTGCGTTTTGCTTATATGGACAGCGCCAGTTACGCAGTGCATTTCTGACTCAAAATCAGGGCGTTTAGCGCGGATGAGGGTGCAAAAAATCAACCTCCTAGAAGAGCATAAAGCAGAGCAGTCTTCCCCGATCCCGTTGGTCCACTGACTAGTGTTAATTTCCCGCGTGGAAACATGACGTTGAGGGGGCCGAGTCGAAAACACGATGGAGAGGAGTCATCGGTTCGGGGCTCGTCCCATTCGAATACAGCATCAGAAAACCCGATCTCCTCTATCGCCGGGGAGGATTTTGGTAAATGTTGAGTAAGTGTRGACGCCCAGTCTGGTACTTCTCCCTCAGAGAGAAAAGCCTCGATTCTTTGCATTGAAATATAAGCTTTAATGGCAGTCAGTAAAGCATGACAACTGTATTCGAGTATCCCTTACCCTTCAGCATAGCGTCAATCTGCCCTGGAAGGGCGGTCATTGACCCTTGGAGATAGGAGAAAAGCGAAATAGCGGTAAAGGCCTTAGACACGGTCAGCCTCTGACCCTCAATTAGCGTGTAGCAAAGAAAGGCMACCAGAGCCGTAGCAGATGGTGTCCATATCCTTTGTAAGAGGGTTATAACTTTGTAATTCCAATTGAGTAAAATGATCGCACCAGATGAAGCTTACTACTGTTCCTACAATATAGGACCAAACTCTCCAGCGCAGCTCGCTGTCCCGGGCATCCTGTGCTCGCGAAGACCAATGATTTTCTATTGGCAGATGAGAGCGTGAAAAATGCGCAACAAGCCATATTTTCCCTTACCCCACCCATAGAACTTAAGGAACCGTATATTTTGTAAGAGCTCATTTACGGTATTCATGCGTTTATCCATGCCCTTTAACATTGACCTTGTGATCTGGAGGTCGTCAGCTGTGTCGGTTCCTAATTGCCTCGGTGGAGTCCGCCACATACCGATATGCTCCACTTCATTAGGGGATAATTGATTGTCCATGCAACCAAAACAACTACTATGCTGGCAATGGAGCTCCATCCAAGGACCCTGGTCGCAATAAGGTTCAGCGAAGTAAATCTTCAAGAAGGCTAGGGCGCATACTGATAGAGGAAAACGAAGGCGATCACAAGGCGGACAGGAGATGTAAATATGCCTGAAAAATCCCAAAATCGCTGAGCAACGGCGTAAGAATCGCCTCTGACAATGCGGTCAATCAGCTTTTACGGGTGTACCCTTGAGAATCTGCGAGGGCATTACCGCATGATGTTGACAATTTTCCCAAGATCCGCATTCTCATTGTTGTCTCCATTCCTGGGGCTTCCGCTGACCTCTCGTCTCTTTAACGCTTTATAGTGAATTGCACAAAACAGCTGTCCCCTAGTACGTTCGTAGCATCTTCTGGTATGCCACGCTTGAAAGAGATCAACTTGGGCGAAGGATAGGTTGGCCAGGAAGGCAGCGATGGCCCAAAGATATGCCGTCTGCTTTGCTTGGGGAGTGTCGGACATCAGGATAGCCAGGATCTCCTTCAGTGCGTAAGGAGGTACAAATCCTTCAATCAGGGATTAACGGAGGGAGTGTATAACACGTCGATATACGCACCAACAATTGCGCTCCACATCTCTAGGGCTATATCGAGGATAAGGTCGAGAGAATTAGAAACTATCAGGAAGTGAAGTAGAGAGCGAGAGGGATGGCTAGCATACGGATAAGTTTCAGCACTGATAGATGAGGAATGAATGCTTACTGGGACTGATATTCTAATCGTTTATTAAAGAGATTACGGTGCCGGAAATAGGGAGATAGACTCCAGACATCGGTCTCTCCCAGAGTCCTTTCGTTGGCTAACCTAAGGACTGGCTCAACGAATTTAAACGCACTCCAGGACCACAAGGTTACATTGTCCTCGGGACAAGAGAGCGAGTTGGACGGCACCTAAAAATATCAGAGCGAGAACTATGAACGACGAACGACTCACATCATTGGATTTTGCCACATTCTCGCATGGCAATGATGTTTTCAGGGGATAGGTACCAGCTATACAGACGAAAGCTGCGGAAGTCGATAGAGTCAGAACTGACCAAACAATATTGMTCCAGTTGACTTCGACTGCGAGCAAGGCAAGGCCGATGTCAACGATAGATCGTAGCGTATAGAAGGATGCGAAGGTAGCGAAGAGATACGGCGGTGTTCTGAAGGGTTTGACTGCAGCTCTGAAAGAAATATATAGCTATGTATGACAGTCAGCTGAGAAATATTGAAGCACATGTTGTCACACACCCAAGTAATAAAAAGAATTCCAGCTTCGGATGCTGCATGCCTATCGCCTAGGTATAATTGGAAGACAAAGTGACTCAAGCAGCAGAGTGAAGCAAAACACGAGGATAGCGTCAGGAGTCGTGTCTTGAATGCTGACACGTTGATGGTATTCCCTGGGGTTTCCCCTAAATCTTGGATGGTGAGAAAGTTGCGGAAAGGGGACGTCAAACGTCTGTAAAATAAATGGAAGCATTTGGGAATTGGGAGCGCCAAAATCACATCACTGGCTATCGAAATAGCAATGATGCATACTGGCAGAACGATGTTCATATCGTTTTGAATGTCCTTGCCCCACTCCTATTGCAAAAAGTATGTCAGTCGTGGACTGGCATGTCATGCATCGTGATTGCTCACAAACTTGTCCATTACGATGAGAAAATACCACTCTAGYCTCTGGGTGGATTTCAAGGCTGGGGAAGAAAGTTGTTCTCACGAGCGGCTAGGGATGGTCAGCAAACGATATAGGGTGCGTCCGATGCGGTCCGACAATTACATTACATTGCCTCCGYACATGCTTCAGGCCAAAGTCACCGAAGTAGGAGCCTTGGGACTGTTGAAAAYCACGCGAGATGATCCCTTTCAGAATCGCTTATCCTGTCGGTTGCGCTGAATAGCCTCGTCACTTTTCGACTGCATGTAGCTAGATAAAATTGTGAAGGCCAAGGTTGTAGAGCAGTGACAGGATTGAGGCTGRGATTACATTCCATGGCTCTCGAGTTATATAAACATCAACGAATGCTAGCTTCCCCACGTAGATTCARYCTAGTTGTGTGAACGGGTCTTACCCGGYAACGCGTAAACGTCATTCTCTATCCTCAACCACTCTCTCGCTATCGCTTCAATGACCAGTTTGCTCCGGGTGGGTGTCCTCCGCTTGAGTCGAGTGCAAGCTCGACGGGCCGGACGCTCCCATGGCAGATTTCTATCCACGCCTGTTCCTCAAGCATTTCTTGAGCCGGTGCTATCACACCCGGGCGTTGTTTCTTTGGCACTCAACCGTCCTCAGAGTAAGAATGCCATTTCCGTCACTCTTCTCCAAGTACGCTGCTCATTCACTATCACTATTCCTAATTGAGCACTGAATCATGCTTTTCGTATAGCAAATGCGAGAATGTCTTGAGGAGGCACATTTTGATAAACAGTACTTCATATATACGGAGGGGTCGAATGCCGCACTAATCTCTCCCTCTAGAATACGTGTCCTGATTCTCAAATCTACAACTGTCGGGTCTTTCTGCGCCGGCGCGGACCTTGCAGAGAGGCGGGCCATGACCCAATTGCAAGTGAACAAATTTCTGGCGGATCTTCGGGACGCGCTTGGAAAGTTAGAGGCTCTCCCAATGCCAACAATCGCCGCGATAGATGGGCCAGCTTTGGGTGGTGGCCTAGAGTTGAGTCTTGCTTGTGACCTTCGTGTTGCTGGTATGTTTTCGTGGCGGCCCCCTCTCAGCATACTCATTGTGGAAAGGTTCCACGGTTACGAAAATTGGTCTGCCAGAGACAGCGCTTGGAATAATTCCTGGCGCTGGTGGAACCCAACGAGCAACACGTATCCTCGGGGTATCGAGAACGAAGGACTTGATATTTACTGCACGCTCCCTGACGGCACTCGAGGCACTAGATTGGGGTCGGCACTGTTCCATAATTTCCCGTGTAGCGACTGACTTTGTCTAGGTCTTGTCAATTACGTTGCTGATACTGGGACAACTGCGTTCGAGAGGGCTCTTGTCCTCGCGGAGAGTATTGCAAAAAATGGTGTGTTTAGCTTCCCTTCCAAGGTTTAGCAATATACCTATATATCTTTAGCTCCTCTAGCGTTACGCGCAGCCAAACAAGCAGTATCCCGCTCAGGAGACCTCGCCTTGGAGACTGGTTTAGATTTTGAGCGCGCTTCATATGAAACACTTCTTCCGACGCGGGACCGTACAGAGGCTCTTAATGCTTTCAGAGAAAAGCGTCGGCCAATCTTCCAAGGTGAGTGATGTACAACAGAAAAAGTCGTGTCTACGTGCTGTAATGTACATTTGGATTATGATTAATTACCAAATGGTCTCGAAGGAATCGAGAAAGCGCCAAAACTTGTAGGTAGCGTTGGCATGGTCATTGAACTCAGTCCGTCAACAACTTTCACTCCTTCCAAATCCTTCATCATCAAACTCAACCGTCCGAACCGATCCCTGAAACCACTACCCCCAGAATTATCTGGTATTTCATCCCCTGCATCGTCGAAACCCTTCTCAAACTGGCCCCAATCGCTACGCAGTGCCAGGTAGGGCTTCAACAATGATCCATCGATGCGACCGAGATAGTTTCCGGTGATATATGATTTGAGGATCTCGGGACGGACAAGGAACAAGTTTCCCAGTTGACGGATGAACTCGAAACGTTCCTCTAGGGCGACAACGCCAAATGTACTGATTATGTCATGGTATGATTTGATATCCCTGTGAAAGATTGAGCGTATTTTCGGGTAAAAAAAAATGGAAATGACTGACTTTGCGAGCATAAGGCCGCCCGTGGCGCTAACTGGGAACTTGCGCAGGTGGTCCAGAAGAAGGCTATGCGAAGAGCGCAATTAGCATCGTCTGTTGTGTTTATTCCGCTCCAGTCCATACCTATGGAATGCAATACCAATTTCGGTCAAAAACACCTCCAGGTTCTTCCCACCCAGGTTCTGTCTAGCAGCATCCCGAACCTTCTCTAGGGTGTCGCAGCAAGCGACGCATGGCTCAGTGTTGACACGAGCAAAAGACAGGTCATCGTTGCGGGGCTTGAAATCATTCTTTTTCTGTTTTGACAATTGTAATGACAACCAAGCAACAACCGCTACAGTGAAATGAGGGATCATCTGTGTGGCTTTGCGACATCACTTACTGTCAGCGACACGTTGCAGGAGACTGTTTGCTCCATTCTCCATGCGAGCAACTGTTTGAGTATTGAAGACCACCATCTCCCTTCGTATTGTCACAGAAGAGCTTGCTAATGGCAGGATCGCAGTGTTGACGTATTGCTGCAGGAGATGACAGATAAGGTCCACCAACTGAACAATGACCAGCGCCTGGAAGGATGGCTCTGACTTTGTATCTGCAGCGTCGAGTCGAGCTTGTGCCCTGTAACACCTCAGAGGTGGCCTGTCGCCAGAGTGAACTGCGATACTCACGTTTCAACGGCTTCATCGATATATGATGTTGCAATGGCTTCGGCGAGGACACGTAAAAGTGAAAATATGTGCTTGGGACTAAGGGAGAGGGAAGTTAGATGTAACCTACTTGATATGAATGCGTGCTCACACATCATTAGAAGGACTAAGCTCCACACATCTTCCAACGGCCTCAGCATGCCATTTCAAGATCTTCTCCGCAACGCTGACTGATAGAACCCCATCCTCGTCCCGAACCGGGTCTTCTGTAGGGATCTCTTGTTTGCGTTCAGTAGTGATACCACCAAACCTCATGAATGCAGCGGCAGCCTGTGCCGAGGTAGTCGTGCCAACTCCTGTTGTACTAATTTGATTAACAACTCGGTCAAACATCGAAGACTTGGCTCTCGAGCTTTTCTGTCCAGGGTAGGTCAGAAGGTTAGAGCATCCGCAGTCAGAGGAACCCACATGGTAGCGAGTAAATACAGATAAAAGGCTCGTATACAGTGCCTTTAGGCTCCCAATCTCGCGTTCGAGGTACCGCAGGCCTTCGGTGTATGGAATGAACAACTCATCCATTGCTGTCTCAAGCATCATGGCGATTGTCGTGGTTGCCGTCTGACCAATGACGGGGGCAGAGTTGGTCAACAACCGACGGAATTCCGCTCCTTCATAAGGTCCTCGAGGCAAGGCGTGAGGTAGTTCATGGCCCTTGAGGTCATCAACTAATGCTGATGTCTGCACATGAACCATTTGCAACACGCGAAGATAGGCAAGTTCAGATATCTCTGCTCCTCGGTGTAGCAGCTGTTCCATGTGTTGCTGTATCTATGTACAGGTATAAGTAAGTATAATGTCACTCATCGGAATGCTTACCGACTGGGCAAAAACGCGCTGCAAGAAAACCTGCATCACCATAAGAGGGTTCGGAAACACAGCCTTTACGATTTGAGCTTCTTGATCAACAGTAAGGCGGATCTCTTCAAACAATTCCGTCAAGCCAAGTTCATTCTTTGGGGGGGTTGTGTCTGGGTCCGGTATTGACCTCCACCTGGGGGCGCTAAGCGATCGCCGAGGGCACAACAAAAGGGACTTACAATGTCACGTCTTCGGGAGGTCGAGCTTTCCGTCCCAAGTTGATGAAGAAGTCATGTTGGTTAACGTAAACTTGGACACAAGAGGAGCCTCCATTGAATTCCAGGAGGGTTTGAGCGCAATGCTGTTCAGAATAAGCATCGGGTGTGAGGAAGGCGAATATAAACAACACACGTGCATCATCTTCGGGTCCCCTTTGCGATAACAACGATCGAAGAGATTGAGCATTTCTTTCTCAAATTTCTCACAATATTTTTCGACGCTTTCTCTGGTCTAAATGTGGACTTAAGATGTTGCCAGGGCGGCAAATCAGATACGCACCTTCTCTGCGGCGGGCAAATCGACTTCTTTCGCAACGGTGTTGAGCCTGCGCAGGATAATGGCCACTTGCCGGCGACCTGTTCGCCCTTCCTTCCTCAATCCGTCTAAGCGGCTTGTGTCGCCCCTACTGAACTGATTATAATAATCTATTAGATCATAGGCCGCTTGCGCCCTCTGACGTTCAACGTGGACGGTCTCAAGCTGTTCCCCTAATTCCTTTTTAGTGTACGAGTACCCGAAGCACAAAAGGGCCCTTACCTATTCGAACTGCAGTACTACTCACATCGTTCATTCTGCTTTCCATCCCAGAGAAGGTACCCCCGACCGCCTAATTGGTATTTATGAGATTACCAACAATGTGCTGGAGGGGTCAGGAACCCTACCTCGAAATTTCGATTTAGATCTGCCATCTTTTTGGAATACTCTCTTTCTGCTACCCGGACACTCTTTTCCATCTGTTCTGTTTTCGTGTGCACCTCACGACGAAGCGCAATGAGTTTGTCAACAGCAGCATCGAAGGTGTTTATGAAGGGTTTGGGATCAAATGCTGCAATATTTCTTTTTGTAATGGCATGGTAGTTCTGTCAGGAAGTAATACGCACGGCCATTGTCTGCTTGTGACTGGGCAATGAGCTTCTCCGACATCAAGGAAATGAATTCTGTGGCATCGAATTTGCCCTGGTGACCCGTTGACACGTCCATGTTTGCAGAAGGTACGATAGGAGATCACATACCTTGAAAGCTGATAATTCCAAGTGCTCCTCAACATCGGGCATAAGGGAAGAGGACATTGTCTTCAATGCATTGAGAGGGGCTAGCGATATCACGTCGCGACGGAAATGGTAAGTGGTCGGGGTCTCTCTTTGTCCTTGTTATATACAGAAGACGATAGCCTTGCACAAAAAAAAAACATTGGAATGAATCCGCTTGAGTTTTGCGTCGGGGTCAAGCAAGAATGGGTGACCACCATCCGCTAGAAATTCTGCTGAATATACACCTCGCGTCTGATGCCTCCGCAGCACTCCACCTTCCTTTTATTTTGACTACCATCACACCGGATTCCCTTCGCCCGTCTGCCCACCTCTCAAAATGGACTGCTCGAATACAAGCTCTGTTACACTCCAAGGAACCTGGGGGGCGTTGGGCAGGTTTGGTTCTCGCAAGAAAGACGGCTGATTTGGACAAAATGTTACTGTTTGAAAATGGACAAGGCTGGGTTGGCGTTGCTCTTCCCATGTTATCAGTTGGTTTGTCTGCCTAGAACCTCCTGTACAGCCGTCCTCATTTACTTGCAAGAAAAACGAGCCCATAGTGGTTCTGAAAGCTGCTATTCGCCTTTTGAGAACAATACTCTGTCGCTCTCATGCACTCGCTGAGTTCCGCCGACAAGTCGCAACGGCGAATATCCCTAAGCTACTTGCTGCCTTGATTCCCTTGATCAAGAATCACGATGATGCCGAACTTAAGGTGAGATGTTCTTTCAATCATGATAGACCTTTTTTTTTGAAGCTCTTTTCGAGGTTGTCGCAATGTCAACCCTCATAAACACTATCCCCCTCTATCCAACTCTGCACAAATCATCCAACTCTGCGCTCTCCGACCTCTCTCTACGTCTTCTAGACGGTAGCCCTCACACGCCAGTGCCTTACGAGGTGCTGAGTGCAGCTTCTCGACTTTATTCTATAATTCATCTTACAGGGGGGAAAGTTGGTGCACTCAGCCTCTGGAGAAAATCTCTCGATGAGACATTGGCCTTTGGAAGGAATGCATTCTGGTCCCTTCGTTCAACATTCAATGTACCAGGTGCGTACAACAAATGGCGACTGTTTGATAAAGCTTGCTGAGCTACGGAGCAGCTCCTCCCAATGTTTCTGTTGTTTTAAACGGGGACCCAGTGATTTCCGTTCCCCTGCACCTAGATCGACTGCGATGCGTAGTGACCATTTTGGATGATCTTTTAGGGTCCGTACTCATAATATATGATCCTATTTTCTAATCAATATCTCCATTTGCAGAACAACAGTTCATCGCCCTGTTCAGATACCCGTCGGCCCCCTAGTTCAATTCGCCTTGCAGCTCTTGAGGACAGCAGCTAATAACAAGGTCAGAGCTATTGCATTAAGTTATCCTTCTGTTCTCAACAGAGGCCTCTCAGCTTGACAGCTTTGTTGACAAAACTATCCACACGCTCGAAGTATCTGTCGTTACAAAAATTCAAGCACTTGGGTGCTCATTAGTAACGATTTTTGTGCAAAGGCATGTTCCTCTTTTACATTGTTTTCTTGGACCATCGTCCAACCTTTCTCAGGCTTGCCCATCGACTTCTTCCTTACCTCACCCAGATCATGACTATCCTAAACGTTCACCTGGAGCAGCAAACTACGACGTCTGTATTTTCATCCAACCCCTGGTGTTATTAGTTATCTGATCTCTTTAACAGCGAACACCGTCATGTTCTGCTCAATACCTTGAAGATCATTCTGCAGCATTATCACTCGTCCCATTCGTCCATAGTCGCGGCAAGACTTATGAAAGCAGTTCTGCCTTCGATCTCCACAGTTCTTGCTACACCTGAAAGTGTATATGGTACCACGTCGAGTGATTCGGTCCCGCTGAAAGTGAAGAAGAGCAAAAAGGCTCGGTCCTATGAAGGAGACGAGCTATTCTCCGCTGGCCGGCCTATCATTTGTCCAACGGACATTGACGGAAAGGTGCTTCTTACCGCGTTGGAGGGTGTGTTATGAACTTGAATCTTGGATATGATTGACAATGATCTTGATTTACAGCGGTACAGCTACTTCTACAAGATCCTCATCTACCTGATGTCATGCAGTCAATATCAATTCGGGTGCTGATCTCGATCCTTCTGCTTATCACTCAACTACCGCCAGCAAATCTCTCACCTGATCCTGCTTTATACCGAGATGTGTTGGCCATACTCCAAAGCATCAGCACAGGGTTTGCTTCGGGGACTTCGAGCATGTTATCCAAGAGCCTTCCATTGGTTGCTGATGCTATTATTCGAGGGGGCAGCAACGTCGTACGTGCCCCGTTTCAGCTAATTCGTTGACAAACTTAACTCAGGTCCACAAAAGGGTTGTCAGAGGCAACTAGAATTACTTTTACATCCGCGACTTCCGCCTCTCATGAGGTCTATGCCTTTGGCAGATCGTCTGTCACTCGTCTTTAGCGAAGAGTCTGAAGAGGAAGCGGGGCTGCGAAGATCTCTGGGTCTATATACAGGTCAAGATGAAGTGCACCCCAACGTTGATATTGTGTCAAGCGATCAACCAACACCCGTTTTACCGACTGCACTACCTTCAAAACCCCCGTTCACTAACCCTCTCCCGGTGCGAATAATTCCCGCAGCATTGTCAACACCAGCCGATGTCTCCTCTATGCAAATATTAGAGGCATCCTCGACAGTTAAGCCAGTTCCCGTAGAACCGATAGGCGTCAGTCATTCGACGTCGGTTCAGCCTCCTAAACCACCGAGTCTCCAAACAGCAGCAAAAGCGACCAGCGTGGAAGCTCCAACCGTAACTCCTACATCAGCCTTCTACCCTTCAGTAGAACATGATGGGGATGAAGAAATGCCGGCAATCGATATGGATTCGGACTCTGATATCGAGTGAAAATCTGATCTACGGGACTGCTCATGTTTTGATGCGCTTGCGCCTRGGCGTGGAACCGTCAACTGTCATATTCTCATTATCCGAGTCGATAGTCTCGCCCTCATCTGCTCTTTTCTGTAGAGCATTTATCTAAAATACCTGAATGTCAATTATGGTTTATGTCGAACGGGATGTACTCGCCTGTTGGAGAAATACCTCAGCAGCTGTGTTCAAAGGATCAATCGTCTTGGCTTGGGTAAGGTGAGACTGGGCGTCTCGAAGCAGGGGTTCGTCCAGAGTCTGCAGACCTAAGCCACATTTCAAGCTGAACCAGGTAGGAGATTAAATAAGTCACAAACCAGCACATTCTTGTTTCTGTGCAAACTGGAGAGACAAGAGACCAGCATAAATATGGAAGATGGGATTGTCTTGATAAGGGAACGAGGGCAGATAGCTGTGAAAATTAATTGCTGATGTGAACATGTGTAAAGATATGCATGAAGCAAACATACAGCTCAAGCTCATCAAGAGCCTGTCGGTGTTGGCCCGATAAAATGAGGAGGAGAATGAGCTCTTTGAGCATTGATTCCTGGTCGATATATGTCATGATGATCCGATTCAGCAGAAGATCAATAGGGAAATACAAACCTTGTCGATGTCCTGAAGCATCATAATACGAAGGTATTCAATTTTCTGGGTCGTGTTGTTATTCGGGGCAGAGCATCCGTTAAGGATATATAACCCTATTGTCCAGTAATCCTCCCATTGAAATTCCTTGCACCGGACGAGTATCTCCCAGGCTCGCTTTGCCCTGACGAAATCGTTGCGTTGAATGCTCAGCTCCAATATATCACACAGTCGCCTGACGTGCACCTTTCGCGCCGTCGGGGGATACTTCGAGTTAAGGGATGCAAAGAGAAAGTTGTGGTTGGTAGTCATGATTCGGTTCCAAACAACGCCAAAGAGGTACTGTGCATGGATTTGATACTCATTAACACTCCACACGCAAGTTCCATGGATGACGACCTGACCTTCGGTGCCTCAGTATGGGGAAGCAACGACGCATCCCTTCTCTCTTCTAAACCCTCCACCTCTCTGTCTGTGGAGACACCACCACCAGCGCCTGACTCCGAGTTTGGAGGCTCTGGATTTGATGACTTTGAAGATTTCAACACTGCACCGACGTCTGCAGTTGAAGCAAATGATGATTTTGGAAACTTTGAAGAGTTTGGAGAGGCCACATCAGTAGCATCTGAGTTCGATGACCAGTCCTTTCGAGCTAGGCCTCTACAAGATTGGCATACCCTCAAATTAGATCCATTGCCTGAAAAAGCAGATTTGGAGGAGGAAATTCAGATCATTCTGGAACCCCTATGGTCGGACGAGGATATTGCACAGGTAACGACGGACGAGGGAATACGAGACGTTGAAGGGATTGCGCAGATATTGATCACACCTGAGAGGTGAGCTTCAAGCATGTCATAGTTTAGGTCATCGATGCTACATATAATATTAGTCGGGAAATGTACAAGCTGCTGTTACAAACTCCTCCACCAATTAAACCACCAAATTGGACACGCTCTCGCATACGCCGCCAGCATCTCACCGCACTAGGCATACCTGTCAATCTTGACGAAATGTTGCCGCGGACGAATGGAACGCCACTACCCCCCTTGGAGATCCACACACGGTCCAACTCTACACCACCTCTTGCGCGTAATTCGCTGTCTCCCAACTCATCACGTTCTAGTACGCCGCAGCCTACAAAAATGAAGAGTTCTTCCGGATCACAATTTGGCCCAAAGCCAGCGCTGGATATGGACAAAATCAATGGACTGTTAGAATTGGATACTGGTACGCACCCTGGCAACTATGCTCCTCTGCGAAGTCTGAACGTCTTCATAGAAACTTTGAATATCCAGCCCTTAGCGACTTTGGAACGACATCTAGCAGACTTCAAAGTGCAGACCGCCAATACTTCCCTCCTCCTGACGTATCTTTTGCAAACAAAAGACGCCCTGCAGCAGGACTCAGAGACGTACAATGGGTTGATTGCGGAGTTGGTGGGTGAGGCGCAGAAGATAAAGTCGGGAAAATCACGGACAATGGGCAGTCGGCGGAGCGGGATAGCATAGAGATTTTACTCACGTGACCACCGAAAAAAGTGTAATCAAGTCGATTGCCCGTTAGCAGCACATATTCCCAATGTTCATCTTGCTCGTTTCTCTATAGCTCCTAATAATCCTATTCATTCACCCGGGAACTGTTTCAGGATGAACATTGCACACTCACTACCCTCCACCGTCTCTGGCGTTAGTTTTTCATTTCTCAGCACCCAAGACGTCCGACGCATCTCCGTGAAACAAATCGTCAACCCCGTCCTCCTTGATGATTTGAACCGACCAAATATTGGAGGCCTGTATGACCCTGCTCTCGGGCCCAGTGACCGTTCGGATATGTACGTCATACTCAAAATTTCAGCCTTGGACCACTAGTAAAACCTGTTTGGGCAGTTGCGCAACTTGCCGCCTCACATACTTTACATGTCCTGGCCACTATGGACACATTGAACTTCCAGCACCTGTATTTCATCCGCTATTTATGGGAAACATGTTTAACCTCCTGCGAGGATGTTGTATGTTCTGTCATCGGTTCAAAATGAGTCGGACTGTGGTATGTTAGCTTGCTCAACTTTACTCAAAACACTTTTCATTCGTTGTTCCCTTAGTTGTGCAAATACGTTGCAAAATTTCGTTTGCTGGAAAGAGGACTCCTGGATGCGGCTCAAGGTGTTGATGATATCCAACTACGAGTGCGGAGAAGAACCAAGACGAAGACAGTGGAAGATGAGGGGGAGCCTGAGGTAGAGGTGAATTTGCCGGATGAAACACCACAAGAATTTATGACGCGGATAAACCTCTACGTCGCGATCCATCTGTCACGAGCCAAAAACAGCACGCGAAACGATTACAAAGATGGTCTAGTGTACCAAGTCCGTAAGGATCTCATCAACGAGTTCCTCAAAAGTACAATTCTCAAGAGATGTCAGAATGGGGAGTGTAGCTCGTAAGTTAGTCGTCAAGTCCGTGGTGCCTTCGTCTGACGATTGATAGACCAGGCTATACATTCCGTAAGGAGGGCCACACCAAAATTATCGAATACGACCTTTCAGCGAAGGAAAAAGGTTCACTATCACGAAAGCGACCAGATGTGTTATTGGCAGAAAAAACGGGGAACTTCTTGCTAAATCAACAACCTAAAACCACTGTGGATTCTGATGTTGAAATGGACCAATCTCAGGCCGACGAGGGTGACGAATCAGACCTGGAAGAGGAGGAAAGCGAAGAGGTTGAAACAGTAGACGTTGGGAAGGGGATGTTCGACACAGATGCGAAGACGGATCAATTACCTAGAGCGGCTAATGGCAAAGTAAAGACTTCAAGAGGCCGCAATGAACGAGTCATGGCGCCCGAAGAATGCCGCGCGCACCTGCGTCGTCTTTTCCGGAACGAAGCCATTATTTGCTCTCTTGTTTTTGGTCGTCATGGCCCATTTGCTCCAATATCTTTGGAAGAGCTTAGTTATGCCTCCGCTGATATGTTTTTCTTGGAAACCATCATTGTTTCTCCAACGCGATTCCGCCCGCCGGCCAAGATGGGTGAAACATTGTTTGAACACCCACAAAATGAAATGTTGGCTCGAGTCTTAACTACCTCATATCGCATGAGAGACACGAACGTTGAGCTGCGAGCGCTCCAACAGAAAAAGGATGAACCAGTGGACGAAGCTCATCGAAAGACTCTTCTGGCTGCTCTTCTGCAACGTCTAGTGCAACTACAGGTGGACGTCAATAGCTTTATGGATAGTAGCAAGAACCCACAACCTATACGGCAAGGCAAACTACCCCCGGCCGGTGTGAAGCAAGGGTTGGAGAAAAAGGAGGGCCTCTTCCGGAAAAATATGATGGTGAGTTCCATCTAACTACCTCTTAGGGGTATGAGAAGCCTTATGTTCCTCAGGGTAAGCGTGTCAACTACGCCGCACGTTCTGTCATTTCCCCAGACGTCAACATCGAACCCAATGAAATTGGTGTACCTCCGGTGTTTGCCCGAAAGCTTACATTTCCCGAGCCTGTCACCCCTGCAAACTTTCATGAAATGCGCCGGCTGGTCATTGCTGGTCCGCATGGATATCCTGGAGCAAGTATGGTTGAGTATGAGGATGGCCACCAACAATCCTTGGTAAGTTCAACTTTCGCTGTGTACAGAGACTACTTACCGGGATCGTAACCAGGATAAACTCACAGTTGAACAACGGACGGCGATTGCAAATCAACTTCTAACTCCCCAGGAAGGGGAACGCGCATCGGGTGGCAGGAAGGGTCTCCACACCCGGAGTGCTGCGATTAACAAGAAGGTGTACCGTCACCTGAAGGACGGAGATATCTTGATTCTTAACCGACAGCCGACTTTGCACAAGCCAAGTATGATGGCGCATAAGGCGAAGGTGCTGAAGGGAGAGAAAACAATCCGGATGCACTACGCTAATTGGTAAGCATTCATGCCCTTCTGGATGACCGGATCACTGAATTGGCATACTTTAGCAACTCGTATAATGGCAAGTATTGGATTTCAAACCCCATGTCATGTTGCCTACTGACTCATACTTCTTACAGCTGACTTTGACGGTGATGGTGAGCCCCAAAAGTGACTAGGACAAGGCAACTATCTAAAGATTTCACACCACAGAAATGAACATTCATTTCCCTCGTGCGTCTTAGCCGGCCAGCGTATGCTCATACTGAGACACTTTCCTGCAGAAAATCACGTCGCACGAGCGGAAGCTATGATGATCGCCAATACTGACAACCAGTATTTGGTACCAACGTCTGGTAACCCGCTGCGTGGTTTGATTCAGGATCATATCGTCGCCGGTGTATGGATGACGAGCCAAGATGCTTTCTTCGCTCGTGAGGAGTATTTCCAGCTGCTCTACGGGGCATTGAGGCCAGAAGATGGGGATTACTGTATAGCAGGGAGATTAGAAACCCTCCCTCCTGCAATATGGAAACCTAAGCCTCTGTGGACGGGCAAGCAAATCGTAAGACATGTTGCTCTTCTGCTGTGACAATCAACCTGATAATACACTTCCAGATATCGACCATACTCAAGAACATTACCCCCCCTCAGTTCAAAGGAGTTAACCTCAACGCTAAAACAAAGGTGCCCGGCTTTCTCTGGGGAAAAGACTCCAAAGAAGACAAGGTCGTATTCATGGACGGAGAACTCTTATGCGGCATTCTGGACAAAGCGGCACTTGGTCCCAGTGATTACGGTCTGGTGCATTCTGTTTATGAGCTTTACGGCGCCGATATTGCTGGAAAGCTGCTTGGAATCCTGAGTCGCTTGCTCACTAAATTCCTACAGCATCGAGCCTTCACATGCAGGATGGACGATCTGATACTGACACCGGAAGGGGATCGCAAACGCGATGAAATCCTTGGCAAGGCGAAAAATTGGGGTACGGAGGCGGCTATCGAGAACTTTCCATCCCTCAAGAACACGCCACCGAAAGATATACCTGCTACACTTGAAGCCCTTCTGCGAGATGTACTCCGCGACGATAATAAGATGGCGGGTCTTGATATGACTGTCAAGACCAAGCTGTCCAAGCTCACATCGTCAATATCTGATTCGTGTCTGCCACACAATTTGTTACGCAAGTTTCCGCATAATAACATGCAGACAATGACCCAGTCTGGCGCTAAAGGCTCTGCGGTCAATGCTCGCCAAATTTCGTGTGGCTTGGGTCAACAAGAACTTGAAGGCCGTCGTGTTCCAGTCATGGTTAGCGGAAAGACGCTCCCCTCTTTCCGGGCCTTTGAGACAAAAGCTATTGCTGGTGGCTATGTTGCAAGCCGCTTCTTGACAGGTATCAAACCACAGGAATTCTACTTCCATTGTATGGCCGGACGCGAAGGGCTTATTGATACTGCTGTCAAGACATCTCGATCGGGTTACCTTCAGCGGTGCCTTATCAAGCACTTGGAGGGCATACGCGTGCATTACGACCATACTGTCCGAGGGAGCGATAACTCAGTGTACCAATTCGCGTATGGTGGCGATGCATTGGACGTGACAAAGCAGAAACACCTCTACCAGTTTGACTTCATCGCACAGAACGAGGAGTCGTTGGTTAGGCGGCTGCAGCCTGGTCGCGTAGCAGGTGCTGTTGATGACACTACTGCAACATCATATATGAAAAAGGTGCTCAAGAGGTCTGCGGAGAGGACAGAGAAAGGCAGACCGTCCAAGAGGGATAAACGTGATCCTGTGCTGGCACTTCATAGCCCGAGTAGATATTTGGGTGCAACATCCGAGCAGTTTGCATTGGCTGTGGATCGTTACATGAAGTCGAACCCGAGCAAGCTGCTTACCAAGAAAGRAGAGGATAAGGAGTTTTTCAAACGGCGACATGAGAAGATGCTGGGATTCAACTTCAAAATGGTGATGAATGTCAAGTATATGCGCAGTCTGGTGGAACCCGGCGAGGCCGTTGGACTATTAGCTTCTCAGGGGTACGCACTAAATTTTGAGACTTGACGCTAGCGATTTTCTGAGACTTACAACTCTAGCGTCGGTGAACCGTCGACTCAAATGACACTGAACACGTTCCATTTTGCCGGTATTTGCACCCGCTCACCTTTAATCTTCTATGGTTTAAYAAACTGGTCAACAGGGCATGGTGCTGCTAATGTTACTCTTGGTATTCCCCGCCTACGAGAAATTGTCATGACTGCATCACAAAAACCTAAGACACCTTCCATGACGATGCGAGTCCGTCCAAGCACCCCTCAAGTCAGCATCGATCTGTTTTGTAAACAGGCCAGTCGTGTCGCCCTGTCCCAACTTGTCGAAACCGTCGTTGTGCGTGAATCGTCGAGGGTGGAGGGTCAAGCACGGCGGACAGTGTTCAGTATCGATATCAACTTCTTCCCCCAAGAGGAATACGTTGCAGAATATGACGTTGAACCACTCGACATTTTGAATGTGTTCGCTGTCCAGTTTCCCTCGGGACTCAAAAGGGAGATCATGAACGAGATCAAACGGTTGGATGCTGATCTGAAGGGACAAATAACAGAACTTGGGAAAGGGAAGAAGGTCAGTTCGAGGGAAGATGGAAACGAAGAGGCAGAAGAGGAAGAAGGGGAAGCGCCAAAGAAGAAAAGAGGAGATGAGGARGAGAGCGAGGTTGGTGATGGTGATGCAGATGATGAGAAGCGGGCCAAACAGAAGAAGCAGCAGGCGACATATGAAAGCGACGAGGGCGATGAAGAGGATGACGAGGGTGAGTTTGACGATGCGGAAATTGAAGCCGCGTATGCCGAAGACGAGGACGGTGTGGTCGCTAAAAGTAGTGGTGGAAAAAAGAAAAAGTCACTCGAGAAGGAAGCTGCTCGGGTGTCGGACTTATTTACCTCGCATCTACATCAGGCGACTTCGTTCGAGTTCAACCYGGAACAATGCACGTTCGAGCTAGAGGTAAGTGTACGGGTACATGGGTTTAGAAAATTGTCTTAAAGATGCTTTTCAGTTTACGACAGATATGCCGAAACTTTTATTCGTTGGCATTGTGGAACGGACATGCCGCTCGACCGTGATCCGCGAAATCCCCGGTATCATAGACTGCTTCCAAGCTAAGGATGACAGCAAAAAAGGGCAAGAGCCCGAGATCAAGGTAAGCTGTCAATCTGCTTCCTTACTCTTGTCCTGACTTTCATCTGCCTTTTTCTTCCCGTCTCCTCTTTTTTACACAGCTCACAACGAACGGATCTAATCTGCGCGGAATGTGGGAATTTGCGGGCAGGTCAGGAGTGTCTATCCTGGAAGAGGATGAGATGTATTCGAACGATATTCACGCGATCCTCAAGACGTACGGAGTTGAGATGGCCCGTGCAGCCATCTTGCGGGAAATGAGCAGCGTATTCGGGGCCTACAATATTGGGGTGGACCGGCGGCATCTTGAGCTGATTGCAGACTATATGGTACGCCACGCCGACCTGACCCAGTCGTGTCCATGCTGACAAGGTGCTAGACATTTGAGGGTGGATATAAACCATTTAACCGCAAGGGTATCTCGACAAACCCGTCGCCACTACTAAAAGCGTCGTATGAAACGACTGCCTCGTTCCTCTCGGACGCGACTTTGTACGGCGACTTTGACGATCTTTCAACACCCTCCGGAAATATTGTTTTAGGGCGGCCGAATGCAACAGGGACTGGTGTATTTGATGTTGTCATGGCGGTGTGAGACGAGGGCTGGTCAAAAAGTAACCTAATATACGTTTATGTAGAGTATCAATGAGGGGCGTGACATAATGAACGCGTTATGTCACGCGACAGTGACAGGCTGGGAAACCACGAGGACAATGTTCCTTTTGCTTCCCCACCACAATGCCGTCCTCAAGAGACAACCGTCTCCCGTCCTCCCGTCGCACACGCGGGCCTCTCACCGAGCTAYCTCTCGACCAGTTCCTYCCAACACCTCACTTGGGAAAACTTGGTTCAAGCACCAAGCGACCTGTCTCTCCAGGGACACCCGTGGCTTACAGTCCAGCAAAACGACGAATTCTCAGTGAAGAGGGTCTGTTTGCTGTGAAAAGCCCATTCACAACTCCATCTGTAGCCTCCTCAGGTAATCCTTCAAAGACCCCGCAAAACATGGCGACATTTTCCGATGTGTTGGTCGGTCCTGACAGCCCCGCACGTAGGCTTGACTTTGGCACACCAAAGAACGCCACTGTTGCAGCCAAGGCACCGTCGCGTGGATCTTGTGGGCAGGCAGACCGGAAACTAGCGCCCTCACCCGAGATCAAGTCTCGGCCCTGCTCACGGTCCAGAATCTTTGTGCCAGGCGAGGATGATGCCTCATCACTGCCCTCTCAGTCACAACCCCAACCACCGTATTCTCAGTCCCAGAGTCAGACTATTCCTCCATCTTCTCCCAGCTCACCATCTCAGCACCAACGATACCTCGACTTCACACTTGTTCCACGAGACCCTCCGCCAGYCTTGGATATCCAGTCTATCCATTATCCTGGTTTTGATGTATACCAGGATCCTCATATCCTTATTCCCACTCTGAGGCTTAYCTCTCCTGCACCCGTATCCGCGCTTGCGCCTCCTCTTGCGCCACTACAAAATCAATCCGGTGATAACTCTGTAGAGGCCGAACTAACTGATGCAAGTGAACTGGTGAAGGAAAATYTACCACTCCGAAGAAAGTTGCGCAGGGCTACCGCGATACCCCTCGAACAGGCTCTACTCTTCTCCCCTCCCAATGGCCAACATCCTCCTATACGTACGACATCACTCGAAGAGTCCACGTCGAAGGAGGGGGAGATATTGACACCAAGACGACAGTCAATTTTCGGTGTCGGTATAGGCAAAACACACCACCTTTCTCAAGAAGAGAGGAGAGCGATGAGACGCCTCTTGGAGGAAGAGGTTAACGGCAACGACTGAAGCTTTCTAATTTCAAYCTCCGGAGTTCCTGATAGACGCTAGTGCTACAGTTCTATCTTTATCGAAAACATCACCTATTCTATCATACGCTTCGAACATCAAGCAACACTTCTACTCGACGATTTACGTACAGGSTGACCTCCGTCATTCATTGCCTATTCCCCCCCCCCTCTCCCTCCCCCTTGCGCAAATGATTCTTTCCGCCTCTATACTTCCAACTACCTTTCGGCTTTGATGTATGTTGCTTGTTTTACTYCTCACCGGTTCTGTACAACAATCTGTCCTCAAATCCTACGCTCTTTCGCTATCCTTTTTATCTTTTCATTCACGAAACGCACGAGATTCCTTCCCAGCGAGTATCTATCTACGTACATATCATCTCCCTTACATCCTTGCCTGAAATCTCCTTAGRTCTTGGCGTTGGTTCCCTCAGTCGATCTCTGAAGTTCCCTCTCTATACGTGTATCTACATATCCTGGTTGCATGGAGCTGCTTATACGCATTTGTATGTCTATACAGATCATCCCCCTAAGCGACGGTTCCGTGACGTCACGCTGCGTGCGAAGGAGCAAGACAAGAAGGCGCATTAGCCCCAGGCCGGTTGCTTACCCTCTTTGAAACCAACGACGCTGTAAGTATCCAGACTTGTTGCTAGTATGGGCACACAGTAGTCATTACAGCGAACAGATGTTATTATCAGCCCTTGTCCGGGTCGGCCGACGCACGGCAACCCGCACCCCGAGCCGTCACCTTCATTGGACTGTACTGAGGAGCACAACCACCACCTCCACGACCAAGGAGAGTAGCAGCCCCACCACCGTCCACACGTCAGACAGCTACGCAAAGGACGTAGACACCACTCCTGCACCAGACCATCAAGTACACCGCGTCGATGCCTCCAGTGAGAATGTGCAGAAACCCTACGAGGCCCCATCGGGAGAGTGGAGTCGCGCGGGTGTACGAACTGCAGAGTACGCCAATGTGAACAAGTCCGAGCAGCCGTACGMCCCCAGGGAGCCAGAAGGAGAGCGACAGAGGTATGGGGGAACAAAGAATTGGCAAGAGGACAAAGGCAAGGAGACTAGCCACCCTGACGAAGGACCCACTGGGACGGAGGCGGGCGGAAGAAAGCCTGAGGGGCGTTAACTGGCTTATTTAAATGCTGGATGCACCCTTTTTTAAAGACTGTACCAATACTATGCCTGTTGCCAAGTGGGAATGTTTAACAATTAGCAGATAAGATAAGATAATGATGGGCGATAAACCTACTCCCAACCTCCATAAACAACTATGGGCAAAAAGCAGAATCAGCGCGTCCAGTCGCCTCCTCCCGCCGCTGAAACGGAAGCACCTACTGTGGAAGTAGAACAAGCACCTGAACCCCGCCCTCCCATTCAAGTGCTCTACTGCTCTGGTGAGCCCCCCTCCCCTGGTACGAGTTCTCACACTAGAACCTGAGCAGCTTGCCAGTTTGCACGTTCCCACTTGAATACTGCGAATTCGGCAGTAGTATCACTCGCTGCAAAGACTGGCTCAAGGAATCTAACCCCGAGCTCTTTGACAAATACTACTCCGATGGTACTTATCTACTCTTTCTCTCTCCCCAAGATCTCGCTAACCGTGTGGRGCAGAGGCATTACAAGCTAAAGTGGGCACACTGAGCCTCGAAGCCCAAGCCAAACTGGAACAAGACACAGCGAAGAAAGAGGCCAAGGCAGAAGCCAAAGCGGACGCAGCGCTCAAGAAGAAGCTCGCTTCGCAAGTCATCATCCGACGCATCGAGCGCACCAAGCGTAAACACGTCACCGCCATCCAAGGACTCGAAGCATTTTCCATCGATCTCAAAAAGGCTGCGAAGCAACTGGCATCCAAGTTTGCTACYGGTGCATCAGTGACGAAGACCCTAACGGGAGGGGAGGAGATTGTTGTGCAGGGTGACGTTGCAGAGGAGGTGAAGGATCTAATCGAGGAGGGGGTTGGAGTGTTGAAGGGYGTTCCATCAGAGAATATTGAGATTACGGAGGAGAAGAAAAAAAAGGGAGGGGATTAATTTTACTGCCCTCGTCGATATATAAGATCCATGCCATGACGCTCCTTCGAATCAATTTCTGCTTTGACTTCGCTGTACATTAATCGATCGTCGAACCGCACATTTCATTTCTCGTAGAAGAAAGAAAGAAAGTCCTTGATAATCACTACCTAAGCAAGCCCTGTCTACGCCACTAGTCCAATAGCTGTGGTTAATATTCCCAGGACCACCAAGGGCATCGCGCTTGCGCCTTTTGTTGCTCCCGAGGTGTTAACGTCCGAGGTGTTGGTTTCGGTGGGCACTGGTGGCGGTTGCGAAAGGATAGAGAAGGTTTCTGATGGAGTAGGAGCAATTACGGAGCCGGAAGAAGGCAGCGTAGATGTATTCTGCTGTGGACCGACAAGGAAGAAATTGCCTGCGACAGGATTACCCAGAGATGCGCTGGTTACAAAATCGCTCAGGCTAAAGTTCATTCGGAAGGCCGTATTCGTATCGTCGATGGTGCCATTCACGAATGAGGATGCTGTTGTGCTGTTGAAGCCATCTGGCTGGAGATAAACTAGAACGACATATCTGCATTCCCTCTCAATGCTACATCAACAACCTACACCGTTGGGGATTGGGCTTACCGGTGAGGATCRGAGCCAGCTGGTGGGGTTGGCGGGAAGAAATCGACCAACGGCTGTGACAGGTTGGTCAACGCCGTCATGTTACCGAGATCCATTCCAGTCGACGAGTTATCGACTACAAAGTCCTGACCGATGAAATGCAAGAACTGGGAAATGTTGGGGTTCTGTGGTGTGGGAGCGTCTGGGTCAACGATGGCAATTACCCAGGATGCATTCGACATGGATAGGTCGGTCGTATTGGAGGAGAGGAAGTACTTTGGCGCATTTTGGGTTTCTGAGATTCCAAAGTCCGTTAGTAAGTCTTGACCAGTCCAGCACAGTGCTGGGGGGACCCACGTTCCATAGTGAGCAATGCATCAGGTATCACTTGAATGGAATCGCTTATCGAAGGGTCTGTAAAAAATACGTCTACGGCCACACGGGGGTTGAAGCTGGAAAGGACGTCTGGGACGACTCGCGCCGTTGTGAAAGCCATAGAGACGTTTGTCAGGGAATCRGGTGCCCCGRCATCTGAGTCTGGTAGGGTCGTCTGAGCATAGCTCAGGGCGTGCAATGCAAAAATCGTGGCGGTTAAAAGGGACATGCTTGTGACGGGTCCCAGAGATTGAAGAGAAGAGAGAACCAGAGCTTGAGGGCGTGGCCTTTTGTACTCGGATGGAAGTTGCGGTTGGGAAAAAAGAACACAGTGATGTCATCTGTGTCAAGGCGTGGCTATGGGAAATTGTCCGTGGTCGTGAATTGCGGTGGGTATAGAACACACAAGTATGATTCCACGGGGGAGCCGAAAATCCAATTTTGGCCATAAAGGCTGGAGAAGTTTCTACCCTGGACGATAAACCAGGCAATCAGTTTTGGGAGACGGGCAAGAATATGTGCCGCAGGGAACAAAGAAGTAACAGAGTAGTGCCCGAAATAGCCGATTTGTTATTTATATCTTGAGGGGCTAACTACAATTTGAGGACTGCGCAGCCACTCGTGGCAAATCTCGAAGAGAACAAAGAAGCAGATTTAGAGGCCAGTGACTAGGGCCGAGAGATAAGGGCCACCRATAAAACATTCATGCCGACAACACGAAACCATGCCAGGTAAAAGTGTTCCTTATTTCGACAACTCTCCGTGRGGTCATGAAAGRCGCAGGACAGTGCCACCCCCAGATGAGGGGTACAGTCCAGAGAGGGTTCTAGAGGTCCAAGTGACGTACAGAGTTGCTGAAATACCCGGGGAGGGACTTGATACAAAGTTGATCCTTCGATACGGACGCCTTTGGGCATTTGATCCTAGAGTGTAGTAGTGTCGAGACGACTCTTTGAACCACGCTCACATGTCATTGACGAATCCTCGATGAAGTCTTCAAAATTATTAGAAACCATCCGATTGCCCCGGTCCTTTCGATCCCATCACGGTTCGCTTTCTAACTTCAAGTAATACTCAGCGGGCGGGCATAAGTGCTCCCCCGCTTCCGTTGCCCCATTTGCTGATCTCGCTCTAATGGAAAGCCACTAGAGAGGTGAGGGGCAGCATGGCAGCGACGGGCCATACGCGAGAATACAGTTTTGTTCGTCATTCGTGGGAGGTAGAACTATTAGCTGTACTTGCAACGATGGCGCACCGCCGTTTGGTTACAAAAAAAAAAAGAAGCGAACCAGGATCCTGGAGTCCAYCAGCTGGAGTTTTAAATGACGAGAATGATGGCGCCTCAACGATGTCGATGCTGCTTGGTTCTCGGGAGGGCAATCATAATAGAGCTGAAATCTTCATCCGGCGTGCTGATTAAAGCAGTGGTCCAGGTAGATTACTCTTCAGATAAATAGTTCAGTGTATAGCCTTGTACAGAAAATACGAAGGCGTGCCCAAATGTACTRGTATATTTTTTTCTCATTTGTGCCTCTTCTTGTCCGACCACTTRTTCATCARCCTCTCTACTTCTGCACATTCCTGTCGCCCTCGTACACATAGAACAGTAGCATCGTCGACATCCCCATCCATATCTGGTACCAGACATTTGATATCCTCAGGATTGGGACAAGGGCATTCCGAAGGCCTGTCGGCGCAATCCAGCGTCAGAGGGCAGAGGTAATGCGAGCATGGAACTGCAAATSTCCACGTGTAAGATAAGGGTATGCTGAAAAGAAGAGGCGAGCGTACCACTGTCCACAAAAGCTGAAAACTGGGAAGCACCACTTCGCTGTTGCTGGTGCTGGTGCTGTTGTTGGTGCTGGCCCTGGAACATATTGAAAAAGCCCTCGAACTGGGCCATTGCTACGTGGAGGTGCAACAGGAGGATAAGTGCCAGAGGCTGCATGAGCGACAAGAGCCGTATATTAGAATATGTAATGCATTTGTGACGCCAATATCAACGTGTCGGTGTGGGTCACGTGGTAGTAGGCTACCATTGATGACGTAATTTAACACKCAAAGGATTCCTCTTTGAGCCTGACCATGTCCATCGCCCGACCAACGGTAAATCGCCTCCTCAACAGACCCAACCATACTTATCTTTCCCATTCCACAGGCAAAGTTACCTCCTGGCGCAAACCGCATGCTTTTTGTAAAGAACCTGAATTACACCATCACCGGAGAGGATCTGTACGATTTATTTGGCCGGTATGGGAGCGTTCGCCAAATTCGCATAGGAAACGAGCAAAAAACCAAGGGGACAGCGTTTGTCGTCTTCGATGACGTGATGGATGTTTGTGGTTCCTTTGTCTTCCTCGTGGTAACCACCCTCACTGAGTCACCCCCTCCATTCAATAGGCAAAAAATGCTCTTGACCACCTGAATGGCTTTCATTTACAAGAACGGTATATYGTTGTTCTGTATCATATGCCTGCCAAGCAAGATGCAGCCGCGGCCAAAGCCGATTTAGCAAGGAGAGAGGAAGAACTGGCCCAGTTGAAGCAGAAGCATAATATTGATTGAATTTCATGGATTGTGCGGTCAGACCTGTCACCACTATTCCGGTACTTAAGTCTTTACTTGTCCTCCAGTCCTCACACCATGGATATGCTCAAAATGTAATCTATCGTTGCAAATGGCAATATTCATCGTAATCTCATGCTATAGGCGTCAAGCCGAGGGCCTTTTCGCAAGACGGGCAAAATCTGYCAATATGCGGGGAATACTGTTGAGGATACTGCCGGCTGCCGTGCGGGTGATTAAWGGCCGTCGAAGGTATCAGAAYTGAAAACGCACTACTGCCAACAAGTTTTTTTACAGCCCGGTGGCTGGCATTCCGGAGGATGAACTGGGCTGAACTTGCAATGTATTAGGTCACATTTGATCTTCCCCAGCTTCAGTAACACGCTATTTCCGACCCCAGAAACAAATTCACCTCTTCGTCTTCCTAGAAGAACGTTCTATGTCATCTCAGTAACAACTGCACAATATCATCGGCAACGAACCAGGTTTTGCGCATGGCCACATCTTCGTGATCATTAGCTCACATGTGAAATCCCCATCATCCGAGTGTGGGACCTACTTCTTGTACACATTACGGACTCTACAGCAGGTCCGTGCTGGTCAATGCTGGTACCAGCAGCACGCTGTGCCAGTCGACTCACCTCCGCCAGTAGCACATCGTTTCAACTTTCAGATTGGAAAGGCACCGGCTGAACCCAAAATTCTACCCCTCTTTATAGAACTGCTCGTGCCAGGTGTTAGAGCGCTTCCTTGGTCCGAAACCAGTTGCCTGGGTATTAACAACCACCAGGTTATCCGACATCACATTTAGGTCCCTTGGTGTGATGCAAAGTTCGATAGACTTCTGCGAATATTCATATATGATAGGCAGGTACTCAATTTGGTGCTGTCAATTAAGTCGACAGGTTCGGGCAGCTGATCGGCAGGGGGATTTAGATCTCGTATCCAGTAGGAAATGCATCGTTTGTCCGGTTCGTGAGAGTGCTAAAAGATGTCCAACGCCGAGTGGACAAAGATTCTGACGTGAAACGRAATCGGGTCAAGGCTGAGGAGCAATTTCAGGAAGCATCTTGTAGGTGTTTGTTGCCACGAGGGTATGTGTATCAAGATGACTGATTGCATCTTCTCAATAGCTGTCGTTGTTTTACGAAGGTTGATGTGAACAGCACTCAACAACAGATGCAATAGCCCTCTTAATCATGGACAATGGCTGTTCGGCCATCTTGGGGTCATCTATATCAYCAATTCTTTTGTCCCTGCTTAACCTGAGGTAAGGGTGCGTGTTCCCCCTCGGAGTGATGTGAATCTCGCCCTTGTTATCGGGTTTTTTTCATATCAGCCATGCTCAGGTCACTTCCTGCGTCACTGTGGCATCCCGTCTAACACAGATCCATATGAAGTAGCTCCCGGCTCTTCCTTCTACACGGCGAGAAGTGCTGCGTATTAAGGTTTGGAAGTATTGCCACGTGYGGCTGCTTTTTCCTTTTGACCGAGAGATAGGTGAGTACGACGCTAATAATATCAATGTAACCCACGCCTGTGCGTAACCTATCTCGCARAAATCTACACCTTTATCCCATCGGTGTTCTAGGAGCTTGTTTCATGGCCGCTTCCCATCTCACCGAAACCGCTCCGCAGTATTGTTAGTTGACTATGAAACTTTCCCGACACGCAGGTTTGACGTCTTGAATCAACCGTAGATTATAGGACAATAGGCATGGGATTCCTCAAACCTCCAATAAATCATGGCCAGGTTTCATGCCTCGCCGTTTGGAGCTACCAAGAGTCGAGATCTTGCCGGCAGGTGCATGGCTTTTTCAGGGGTCAGGTCGGTATTGGGTGCACACGCTGTTCGGGAACCAACCCTTACTGTCGGGCACCTGTGACCCCGGTGAAACTTGTTGGATCAGGACACATTCAAGCTTGAGATAGCGATTGCGTCTTTGCCATCCCGCGGTCCGCCGCTACCTACCTTTTTAGACAAGCAGCCACAGGTCCCAAAATACATGCCGCAACGTGACGAGCATTTGCAAGCTTTCGGGTATGGACATGAGCATGAGCCGCAAGTGCATGTGGGTAGTTCTCGAGAGAAGAGATTGAATGGACTTGAACCAATAGAGGGTGCCGTTATTCTTGCGCACAGAGGCCACGTTCTAATATTCTTGCTTGGTGCACCTCAAGGAGGGGGTTCCATACTGCCATCCGGCTGCATTCATGGCTCAAATTGAACATGCCTAGGTTTTCTTACAAGTGTACACAATTTCCGCCACACGTTTTCTATTGGCTTTCTGATGCCTAATATGCAAGGACTGCAAGGGGCTTTATGTAACAAGGGATTTCCGCCCCATGCATTGTCATCAGAAGATGGAGCCTGGAGAGGGGTCCTCAGTGGCATACTGGCAGAAACTGCAGGATATTTTTGGGCTGACATCCGTAATCTTGATATGCTTCGGGGTTTTTGACCGGTGTGTGCACGCAGTGCAGGGCACCTTCAAGGCCCATTTACCGCCACCTCGAGTCGCCCTTCCGACCTATCCTTGCGCCGGCGAGGTACTCTTCAACCATTGTATAGTGTTCTACTTTGACGACCCAAACCTCAAACGGAGCTTCAAGGACTGGCAAATAAGTGAAGGACCCTGCAGCCATCCCTCGACACAAAACGGACATAAGAAAGCCTAGACCGGTTTCTTAAATTATTCTGCTGCGGCGGTGTCAAGGGGTGCGGGGGATATCATGACCAGCATGTCTGAGGAAGTCTAGGAATAAGTATTACCTGAGTTGACCCTGGGCGAGTTCTTCTCTACCCCAAGTGAAATGCTRCATGATCCTGAGGAGAAGACAGAAGGGGTGTTTCATGACCGAATAACAACTATATATTACAAATAACAAGTAGGAACACGGGCGTTTAACCCACGGGACATCATTCTAGATCAATTCCGCAGCGTTGACGGGCATTTCGTCCTGAAATGAAAGGTTATCACCGCGAATACGCGTCTGATGAGGGAGGAACATACGATTTGTGTGCTGTAGAATTGCTCTGTAATGATGGTGAGTCGTGCGAAATTACTTGGAACGCTTATACATACCAATATCACGAAGAATGCGAACATCATCAACCGTCACGAACTGTAAATCAAAGTCAGGATGAAAACTGCCCAAAGCTTGGATGACTGCATAGAGCTCACATTAATTGCCACGCCTTTCCGACCAAATCGTCCTGATCGACCAATTCTGTGGATATAGTTCTCACGGTTCCTACATTGTAGTTTAGGAACGTGAGATAGGTTCGAGCAAGAACAGGACGTACGCAGGGAGGTCATAGTTGATGACAAGTGAGACTTGCTGGACATCGATACCGCGTGCCCACACATCAGTTGTGATTAGGACGCGTCTGAAAGAATATCAGCACAACCCAAGGGGAACTGAGTTGTATCTTTGGCTTACGATGTACCACTGCGGAACTCGGCCATGATAGCGTCACGTTCCTTTTGAACCATGTCACCATGCATTGATGAGACGGTGAAATTCGAAGCACGCATTTTCTCGGTCAGCCAATCCACCTGGAAAGGGAGAAATGTCCCATGTTAATGAATGAGAGGAGGAGGRGGGGAAGGATCTAGGTACCTTGCGACGAGTATTGCAAAATATGACGGCTTGCGTGATGGTGAGGGTGTCGTAGAGATCACAGAGTGTATCGAACTTCCAGTCTTCTTTTTCGACCGCTACGAAAAACTGTTTGATCCCCTCTAGTGTCAATTCGTCACGTTTGACGAGGATTCGGATGGGGTCCGTCATGAATTTGGTTGTCATCTCCAGCACATCATAAGGTAGTGTGGCACTGAGAAGGACCACCTGCGTCGCGGGGGGAAGGTATCGGTACACGTCGTAAATCTGGTCCTTGAAGCCTTTGTTCAGCAGCTCGTCGGCTTCGTCAAGGACGAGCATTTTAATGTTTCGGGTTCTCAAGCTTCGTCGCCTGATCATGTCGAACACACGACCAGGTGTCCCCGAAACTACATGCTGTCCATACTCCAGTTTTCGAATGTCCTCCCCAATGGAGGTTCCGCCAATACAAGCATGGCATTGCACGTTCATATAGTCACCCAGTGCGAGGACCACGGATTGGATTTGTGTTGCGAGTTCGCGTGTAGGAGAGAGGACAAGTGCTTGCGTTTCGCGCACGGTCACGTCGATGGATTGCAGAATGGAAATGGAAAAGGTAGCCGTTTTACCGGTACCTGACTGGGCTTGAGCAATAACATCACGGCCTTGGGTGATCGGTAGAATGGCTCGCTGCTGGATTGCGGATGGTTTTTCAAAGTCTAAAAACGAGTCCCCCTSAGCTCAACACAGGCTTAGAGGGCGAGGGGGKTGAAGTCGACTGACTATACGCGTATATGCCACGCAGAAGATCTTCTTTTAGGCCAAGGTCGTCGAATGTTGAGACGACAGAGACGGCCTCGGAGGACTCGAACACAATTTTCTATGTCCCGGGGATCAGTGCTATGGTCACCAAAGGGCGAGAGAGGACATACATCGTCTCCAGAGTTGAGGCCAGCCATTTTTGAGTGGTAGTTGGGAGAAGAGCGGAGTTCGAAATTGCTGTTGGCTCGCTCACGAACAAAGCAAAGCGTCACACTCAACAAGCTTGCACATGGACTCTGTCATCGAAGTCCAGAGGCAGACRCACGAAGAAGTCGAGCGTTTCGAGCGCGTGCTCTTCGAACTCCTCTCCAGGCCCCCCTCGACCCACCGCCGCTCGCTGCAGAATGAACACAGGGCCTCCCAAGTCCTCGACCGCATATCAACAAGGATATCCGCTCTCAACAACCTCTATGCTGACGAGGACACCAGGAAGGCAGAGATAAACTCGCTGTCTGCCCCTGCGAAAGCCGATGATCTCTCAGAATTCTACTCGCGGTTGGTGAAAATCCAGGAGCACCACAACAAGTATCCTGATTCTACACCAGGAATTGACCTGGAGCTGGCGTCATTTCTGGAGGAACACGATCAAGACGAGGAGGAATTTGACGGCGAAGATCGTATGTTCCTTCATGGACATCTATGGCCCATATGCTGACTATGCACGGACAGCAATCTCACTCATGTTCTCCGGCGAGGAGGCTTACGGCAAATACTGTGATTTATATGCCAATCACGACGCATATACAAATCTGAGAAACATTGGAAAGCGGCCAGGATACCTTCAATATCTTGATCTTCTTCTAGTTGCACAGAACGAACCAATTCACCAGGACCTGCCCAAAGACACACGGTTCTCCAAAGAATACGAGTCGTAAGTCTTCCGCCTGCTTGATCCCTCAGTCARTCGTACTCATTTTCACCAGTTACATAAAAGATTTACACAACTATCTCCTTTCYTTTGTGAAACGCACACAGCCGCTCCTRGACATCAACACCCARCAAAAGAACGTYGCGTCGGAGTTTGACAAGAAATGGGAGGCAAAAGAACTGCCTGAGTGGGTGAATGAAACAGGTCCAAAAACGGCGACAAACGGGGAGAGTGTCGGGATATGGTGTACAGCTTGTGAGGATTTCCAGTATGATAGCTTTTCGTCTTGCTCATCATGCGGCAAGGCCAAAAGCACTACGCCAAACAAACCGTCTATGACGCACACCTATCRTCCAAAAAACATATCAAAGCTATGAATAAGCAAGCAGGCTCAGGCGAGCCACCCAAGAATCCTAACGGATCCCCTATGCCCCCACCAACAACAACACCRCAACCCCAGCAATCATCTGCCAACGCCCGGTTAAAAAGTGCCGCATACCACACACATATGGCCACGGCATTGCTTGCAATTTTGGCACCTGTGATTAATGAAACCAAGTCCAACGTCGAGCGAAGATTCTCGCTCACTGCTCGGGAGCGTGAACAAGAACTCCTGGAACAATCGAAYCCTACTCCTTTGCCASCCGCTGCCAAGGATGGGGCCCCRGAGGAAGAGGAAGAGGAAGAGAGGATTTACAATCCACTCAAACTRCCRCTAGGATGGGATGGAAAACCTATTCCTTATTGGCTATACAARCTGCATGGACTTGGGGTGGAGTACAGGTGCGAGATATGTTCAGATCATGTRTACATGGGAAGGTACGGATGCCYGCCTTGACCACAACCATCATTTTTTAACAGTCAATTTTCAGGAAAAACTTTGACCGCCACTTCCAGGTCTGTTCTACTCCTACCAAATCAAGCGACTTCGCCAGCTCACAGCTATCATTAGGAATCTCGTCATGCATTCGGAATGCGTGCCCTTGGTTTACCCAATACAAAGCATTTCCACGAAATTACCCGTATTGAGGATGCCCTCGCGCGTGAGTTATCATTCATGGAATACCTGAGTGCCTTACTTACARCTCTTCCAGTCGCCGAAAAGCTCAAGCAGGAGGGTCGCCACGAGATTTTCGAGCAAGAGACGATGGAAGAGCTCGAAGATGACGAGGGTAACGTGTATAACCGTAAGACCTACGAGGACTTGAAAAAGCAAGGATTGATCTGATTTTTGTAATCGTACATCTATATTCTTGCGCACCATACGGTATTATTCATGACTTATAATCTCTACTCTTTTCCCGGCCGAGGAGGTGGGGGAGGAGCTCGTCGCGCTGTTACTGGGACTGGGGTTAGTGGCGTCTGTAGCGCCAATGCGGTAGTGTATAGCTCCTCGTCGGAGGTAGTTGGTGAGACTGATAGTGGCGAATCAATGGGTGATTCGAAGGGATTGCCCCGRCGATAAAGATTGATTTGCCGAATTTCATCGATCGGGACGACACCCCCAGGGCCGTCTTTATCAGATGTTAAACCAAAAAGAAAAGAAAGTTCAGGGAGCTTACCCAGAGTATCCCACCACCCCTTCTCGTCGGTGCTAGGGGCAGGCACTGATAAGTGGGCAACCTATAAGCGAAGCTTCGTTCCAGGGAAGGGGGGAAGCTTACGCTCTCCAATCGTGTCTGGGAGTATTATGTTTGCTAATTTCTCGTCCAAATTTTCACCTGGCGCTGTGCCCACAATACTTTCGAGTAGCAWTTGSGATAGAGCAGCCTTTTTCACGGTGTCAACCACACGAATATCAGCTCTGAAGATTGCAAACACTGATGAGAAGTTATTGGTGAGAAAATAGGCAGATCGTGGGGGTGGAGGCCTCCACTGACCTGGCTTATGATCAGATCCTCTCAATTCCGATCTTGAGTACGTAGCGAGATCAAGAGCTGGACCCCGGTAGAGTATCCGATCTTCTCAGCAGGCATCAGAAAATGAACCCTCAGATAGATACAGGGAGGAAAGGCATCACCTGTCCATGCTGGAATTCTCATTTTTTCGCTCGTGTCGTAGTTATCCGTCCCCACATCATAACGATATGTCGGGCGGAATAAAAGGGGCCCTTCTTCGTAACCAGCGAACGCGGCGCCACTGTCCATGACGTATCGCAGCTGAGGCAAGGGTGGTTGGTACATGGCCYAAGTCATGACATCTTCCAAGGCTTGGTGACTTACCTGATCGGCAGCAACAAGCTTGTCAAGTTCATCTGCCTCTGCTAGTGACCGCACAGCAGCGTTATCTAGGTCAATCCGATAGTTGGTATCCGCGAGCCAGACAACATTGCTATATATGTCACAAGTGAGTATCTTTATCCAATGTATAGGCCCGGARCTTTGGCTTACTCGTGGCTCACTATAGTTTTTCCCTTCTGAAAATGTAGGTTGTTAACGATTGTCCGGTAGTCCGCATTCCGTTCCTCGATATTTGGATGTCCAGCTGCAAGATGTGCCGTCACAAAACAAAAACTGGTATCGTGATAGTCTAGGCGAATGCCGACCGCGCCCTTGTTCCCTGACATCCCTCGAAGCCCAGTCTGCACCGAGGTGAGTCCTTACGGAAAAAAAACAAAAGAGGTGTTTTCACCTTTCTAGATGATCCCTCGACATTACGAATGACCGAAGTTAGTTCCTCTTTGACTATCACAAATAACGCAGTCCCAACTAGCTGCAAAATATCAACTTGTGGAGTCTTTGTAAAWATAGGAACATGACTACACCTGTTCACTCCTCAGGAGCACGTAGCGCGATTTCCTSCCGGGCTCCCGATCAATATTCTCCATGACCTTTCTCTCCCAAAGTCGCCTAACGTATAGGAATTGAACAACGGCCTAGAGTTGCTACAAAGCTGAGTATATAACCCACCGTTTTTCTGGATCTGTTTGTATGATTTGTTGGGCCGTTAGGGGCACGATCTCTTGGAAACCGAGGACGAACATGTCTGGCCTAAGGGCAATCAAAGATATATTCAAAAGGAACAGGGAAATGCGAACTCTTTGACACTCTGCCTTGGGAATAGCCAAGGTAATAACGATTCCGTTGTTATCTGGAAAARGTGAGTCCGCTGTTAAGATATGCGCACACCGCACTTGCCCGCCCGTTGAGATTCCATGTGCCTACTATAATGGTGGCTTTTTTGGTAGTGGAATATTCCGCCCATCTGTCCCTAGGGTTAGAAACGATAATCATAGCCCTTCACCCGTGCCCACCTCTTATCAAGTGCCTCACGAACAGTATCATGTATGGGGTCGAAAATAGTAACTTGCCTCTGGTTACTCAGATTTCCCTATACAGAGATATAAGAAACCAGAATTGATGACCATCCCCGTACTAGACGTACCAAAAACATGTCAATGGCAATCTGCTTCCCTTTGTCTTGGAAATTATTGATATATGCGCGGGATACGCTTTTGGTGGCATCGGACAAAACACCTTGGAATATTTGGCAAAGTGCACTATGACGCAATATAGAAGTACTCACCAGCTAGAGTACGCTTTCCGCTTCTAGTGAAACTCGTGTTGAGAGCTCCGGTTCCTGCATATATTTTCGACAAAGCGTCTCCGTTCTCCGCCCAAAGTTCCYGATGGCGAGACCATAGCTGGTGGGAACGTAACCATTCGCGGCGRACCAACTGAAGATATTGTTCGAGAGTCTCCTTAGACAGTATATCTTGAACAAAATTTGTGCGGTCTAGACTGAAGTGAGGGCGYGTGAAGGGCGCTCGCATTCGAGAAAAGCTATCTTACCAGTCTAAGCAATTCGTTCGAAACACGCCCTTCTGATTGGTGATTATCTCGTCTGTAGAAGCATCGCACATTGAAAAGCCAAACTTGTCTACATGGTCATTGACAGTTTCTAGTTTCCTGGTCGACACAGTGAGTACATACCATTAACTCAAAAAGCCCGCGCACCTGAGCTCTCCGACCACGCCGTCATGGCCGCCATTCCTCACGACGCTGTGGAAGTCAAAGTGCGTAATGCCCAACCCATCTCCCAGGGCCCCACGAGCTATTTGCAAATGCCTCGCATATGCACTAGTCAACAGTTGCTCGTTCTCCTTTGTTCCAAGCAGATTAACAGCATGGAGGGAACCATACTCCTCCGTCAACTGAACCAAATGGCGTTCAAATGCGGGTTGCGAGGCGTTGGGACGGGTGATTTGTATACGCTGTCCGAAAGTTTGCAAGCCTTGTTGCTCCCAGAACACTGGAATAGGCACCCGTTCAAGTATTAAAAAAAAAAAAGTATTTGGATGGTTGAGATACATACATGGAACACTCCCCCGCACTTGCACGTAGCTAACACAGTGTGAGTCAGTGTTGAACACTGTCTCGGTCTGACAATACCTCAGATACCGGCTCGAGAAGATGATGCAAGGCTTACCTCGACAAAGTTGGCGCAATTCCCATCGTCGTCAACGCCGCGGGTGTTAAATCGGGTTCCTGCTCGTTTCCAGCCTAACCGGGATATTAATGCCAGGGTGGCGACAGCAGGCGAGCCATCTGTGGGTGGAGCAGGCAGGGGAAGCTCGAAGACGCCTACATAACCCTGCATTGCTAATATCTGAGAAAGGGTTAGCCCCCATCGAGTCTTCACATATATATGCCAAGTTAGACATACCAAGAATTGGCAGCGATCAAGATCTTCACGCTCATGAAAATCCAATCTTTCCCGAAAATCCAATAAGCTGCGAAGAATATATTCATTCCAGATGAAGCGTCCATCAAATGTGCCAATATCTCTTGATGATGCAGCGTCCCGTGCCAGACGAACTGCAAGTCTCGAGGAGAGATCCCACGTCGGTTCCAGGGCGTAATAGAATGTTCCCGATGCCAGTATTTTTGTCAGTGGCATACAAGGATGTTCGAAGACAGCGTTGGCTGTCTGGTTCTCCCTAAATGAGGAGTCGATAGCTTCAGGTCCGAGAGATTCGTTGGCCATAGGCTCATCCCACGCTGAAGAAGTCAAGCTGTAGAAGCATACTTCGTGTATTCTTGCCACCAATTCTGGCTGGTGCGCAGGCGGTCGTATGTTGCCAACTTCCGTGGCGCTGGTCACAACAGCGATAAAAATGTCTAGTGAAGGTCAGCATCGATGAGTGGAGTAGCACAAAAATTCACAAACCATCATCAACTGATATCAGTCCTAAGCAACCTTTGACTGTCCTCCTCGTCAACTTCGACAAATTGTTCCGATCAACTTCCCTCGTCGGAAGGAATTCGACAACTACTTGGGATCTATCTTGGCCAATACGGAACACAAGGGCTCGCCGAGGTCTGCCTAACCGATCGTCCTTTTCATCGGTAATGAGATACAAAGCTCGGGGGCTGTTTGCGAGATATAGGTGCATTGCTTGCACCACAAGATGTTGTGGTGGTTAAAGAGCGCAAAGTAACTTTATTGAATGTCCATGTTTGGCCATCAGTGACGCACTGGTTGAACAGGRTTATCAATTTWAAATAAAAGAAATACATATAGCTAGCGTGTATACCCGGCATAAAACAAAACAGAAGCTGAATACMTTATCAACTAGTAAATGGATAGTGTATACAGCTCCCTTGGGYCACGAGCGTCTTCTCCTGGCTCGAGTTCAAAACAATCGCAGCCGACCGTTTCGAGGAATTGCAATCGTTGCTTATCCTTRTCACAGAACGGGGTGTTCATAGTGCCCGTAGAAGGATTGACCATGTAGCTGGAGCCTCTGRRGAGRGATCGACTCCTTCGCGCAGGCCAGACCGCTTCCCCAGACCYGTATGTAATGCTAGGAGGATCATGTAGACGAGTACCGCCATTCATCCATTTGAAAAAAACACTGCGCGCGAGTGCAGAGAGTGGTGGAAGTAGTTGTGGGAGTGTCTGCGCCGAAGCAGCGTAGTTCCAAATACGAACTCGCTGATTTGATGATAGTGAGGGTGCGATGTAAGAAAGGATGTCAAGCTGTAACTCGAGGGGTAGAAATTTGAAGGGGAACATTGGACTAGTATTCCCATCCCCGCGCCTGACTATGAGGGAGAGGGAATGGCTAGGCGTATCAGTTTGGTGTTGAGTTCGGCCTTTTACTGATGGTTGTGTGAGCTTTTTCTCGAGTAGAATTGGTCTCGAATAGCACAGAAGTGCRAGTGATTGCTTAGCAACCTCGCGTTTGAGATGGGCATTTCGAAGGAATACGCCTGTCGGCGTGACTTCGCGGTCATGCCGKGTTCGTATATGGCGTATCCGCACCCTGTTGCCCGCCCMATCGTCTGCTTCATCGTCTGAAGTGTTGTTTCCACTGCTGCYAGTGGACTCGTCYTCTTGGAGCTGATTAGCATAAAGCTCTATAGATTGGAGACTATAATTGTGGTTCTGGGCAGCCCGAACTATGGACTTGATCGCTCGAATACCTAAACTGTTGCCGTTGCACCGAAAAGCATGCAGTCTGCAGCGAGGGGATGAGATATAACTAGCGATGACGGGCCCGGACAGTGACGTCAGSCCAATGGCAGATAGTTGGATCTCGCGGAGGTGGCGGGCATCTAAAAGTGGTAAAAAATTGGCGAGAAAAGCATCAGAGAGGYCCTTGTTAGTGGTCAACGACAGGAGCTCAAGCCGCGAAGAGTTGAGTGCGGCTGCGAAGGAGGCAGCGGTCTCAGGGGCACCTTTCAGAGCGTTCTATTATATGCTTTTAGGAAATAGCGGGGCGAAGGAGTGCAATAGACTCACATTCTGGAGGAAAAGCTCTCGAAGATATTCATTATCCTTAAGGTAATCTGCAATGACTCGGAGGCCCTCATCTCCAATCCCGTTGGAGTTGAGGCTAATTTCCCGAACTTGATACCGGCGACCATCCTGGGAATTCAAAAAGGAGAAGAGGGAGCGGCACCCATCGTCGCCGAGCTCATTATGTCCAATGATGAGTCTGTCTACGGATTGACGGCCTCTAATGATAGATATTATGGTCTGTGCACCTGTGTGATGATAAGGTCAGGGTGAGAGGGTAGAGCGGACTCGATGATCAGGTGCATGCCTTCAATGGAACGGAGACCAGCATCTAACTGGTCCACTTGTTGGTACTGGGCCCTTGTAGGCCCACTGGGAAGGTGTCTATGGAACATCGAAGGGGGTGCAAAGCCAGGAGACCGGGGCGATAAGTACACCGGGTCACATGGATGACGTCATCTGAATTCGCAAACTCATTCCCTCAATTGACATGACTGAATTTTTTGGCAACAAATGCTGCCTGTAGTCTACAACGTGGTAAACACAGAGAAAGTCCGGGCAAATCTATCGAAAGATGTCTTCATCTTGGTTTGGATTGGGCCTTCGGTGTGATTGTACCACACGTCGTGTCACTGGAGGTGCATGAAGTCGTACGTTCGTCGTCGCTGGAACTTGCACCTCAACTTCCTGGGTAGAAAAACCGGATGAATGCAGCAAACTAGGTGACCGGGGCGGGCCGGGTGACCGCGGAGGTGCAATTGGCCTTAGAGAGGGAGAAGGGGGAGGATATTGAGGCGGGAGTGGTGCTTTGGTAGCGTTTGGGGACCGAGGTGCGATAATTCCTTCGTTCGTATCTTGGTGAGATTTCACTCTCGGTAGCTTATCAAACGAGAGGAGGGAAAATATAGAGCGAATTAATGATACACGCGCATTCGCCGGCGGCCCAGGTCTTGCCATGACAGAGGGTGATACTGGTTCGGCTGGAGGGGGAGCAGTTCAGAAACCTGTGAGTCAATATGGAATGATTACTCACCCGTAGACGTCGGTAGTGCATTGTCATTTGCACTCAAGCTGAGAAACAAGAATAATGGGGCTAGCCACACGCATATGCCGAAAAAAGAGGAAATCTCAGTGAAACCAGGTACTCTCGGGCCATTTCCCCGATACGCCCTTGCATATCTCGCCTCATGGGTAATTCTTGAGAAGTAAAAGAACCAGACGAAGTGGTCTGCGATGACCAAAGCACAGGAGCCGAGAAAGGTGGGGGAAGAGAGTGAAATCAGAGGCCATGTATGCGAGAAGTTCTGCAGGTAGACGATGTGGCACGTTATCGAGAAGACCGTTTGGAGAAGAGGGAGAGAGTCTGTAAAGTAGAATATTATATGCAACAATATGATAACCTGTTCGTTTGGGTTGGATCGGACATCCTACCCAGACATGATTGAGCGGACGCACATATATCCCCTTCTGACCAATTTGCTTGGAAAGCCTGCTATGTTCCTCTATTAGTTCTGAAACATACAACAGTCCGCTCGCTACCACCAAGGTTTAGTAGGTAGCCGCTTGAATTTCATGAATAAGAGTCAGATACCTAATGAAAGTGTGACAAAAATGAAACCCGCTAATGCGGCAAGGTAGCTGTGCACGATAGACTTCAGGGTCCATAGACATATGAGTGTGAGAAGCGTACCTGACATAGTAAAGCAGAGCCATCTGGGAGCCTGGGTTCAGTGCTCCTAGGTAACACGCGAGGGGGGGGGACAGGGACAAAGGTTTTAAGGGGAGARCGAGGGAAACCGGACGCGTCCGACACGTGGAGATACCACGTGATTCATCATCTCACTATCGGTGGCTGTGCCTACTCTGTCGAAAGGAGTCAACAGCCCTTCATCACCCACCACTACTCCATGAGCAACCTCGAGAGTAAGTACTATCGGGACTTCGTCTTACCTTTGTGCTGACATTAACCAGAGTCTCTCTTTCAACTCAAGGCAAGACTTACTAGTCGTGATCTGTCCCATGTCATCATCATTGTAACCACTTCTCGCAGTTCACTGCCAAGTCTCTGAACCGTCAAGCCAAGAAAGCGCAGAAGGATGAGAACAGCGAGAAAGCGCGTGTGAAGAAGGTCGCMWTTCAGTTTYATACAGTCCACGAGGTCTACTCACAGTTATCGTCACAGGCCCTACAACAGGGGAACMATGAAGGAGCCCAGATATACGCTTCCAATGCCATCCGGAAGAAGACTGAAGCCCTCAATCTCCTAAGGCTTTCCAGCCGCATTGATGCTGTAGCAAGTCGTGTTGAATCAGCCGTCACGATGCGGCAAGTTACTGGTAATATGACATCAGTCGTGAAGGGGATGGATAAAGCCATGGAGAGCATGAACCTCGAAAGAGTACGTATGGCCCTTGTCGATCTTTTGCATGTGCGCCAAATCAATCAACTCACAACATTTGGTATCAGATATCGTTAATCATGGATAAATTCGATAATCAATTYGCCGATCTCGACGTTCAGACTGACTACGTGGAGAACACAGTGGCATCCACCACTGCCGTCTCGACACCACAAGACCAAATCGACCAACTTTTGCGCCAGGCAGCAGAGGAAGCCAACATTGAATTGCGGCACGATCTTGCGACTAAAGACGTAAACATGCTGGCCGAGCCAAGTTCTCGGGAACGGGTCATGGAGGAGGATGACAAGCTTGCTGAGCGCCTGCGTGCCTTGCGACCAGCCACATGACGGGTGTACAATAATTATCTTGCATTCTATGTCTTATATTTTTCTAKTGTTTCATCCGCGCATAATGCATATTTTMTGGCTATACATGAAACTCGTACACACAACTATACGTCAACACAGCATTAAGACGACAAAGGAGGCAAAATAAACACTGAAACCATGAGAAACGTAAATTCCAACCAAATGCATTATTGGCAAAAAGGGTCTCGGAAAGCCATGAGCAAGATCATGTGGCATGGTTAATACATGAATGTGTGGGGTAGCATGGGAACAAGCATATCATGACAGTAAATGCACAGCAGGCAGTACCCGCTTGCCCACCGTCGCCAATAGAAGCAGGATATAGAGTAGCAATAAACACAGCTGCAAAAAGTAAAAGAAATCTACAAACCAAGTGTATGCATATGAATCATTTGAAAACCCAAGAAGAGATGAACAAAAGAATGTTGACAGATGGAGGAATGAATGTTGGGAGTCCACATAGGCCATGGGGGAACGGGGGAGTCGTCCTCAAGCGTTCTGCAATATGATCCGAACAAGTTTGTCCATAAGCTGGCGCTTGTCTTCAACTCCCAATGTCGGGACTGTCGCAAGCAGGCCATCCACTTTCGAGATGATTCCAGTAGGACCATCGAACGGAATTTCATGAGCATCGAATTGATGGACGTCTGTTACCGGGGAGGATCGGGAATCGTGAGTAAGGAGTCCCTGGGAGGGTAAATGAGCAGGAAGGAGGCTTACATATCTTGAATCTTGAATAGCGACCCTCTCCAAGCGCTCTCCTGAATAGCTCCGCAGTCTCTCGCCCAATCTTCGACCTTTCCTCGTCCGTTGTCAGCCCTGCTATCCGAGACCGAGACGCGTCGTGTCCATGCGAAGAAGAATTCGCAGATCGCGAGCCCGAAGCAGACTTGACGCTCGAAGAGTTRCTAATCGATCGGTGGAAGAAAGTGGAGGATGGTAGCAATGCATCCTCCCTGACCTTGGACGGGGCCCAAGCAAGTCCCAGGTTCAAATCCAGCGATCTGCCCTTCAACCCAGATCTATGTCCAGCACTGGGCAAAGGCACGGGCACTGGGGATCTATCCCGCGCTTGGATCGAGCTCCTACCTCTTTGTCGCTCCCTTTCCTTCTGCGTCCGCTCTTTTTCTTTCTCGCTCTGTCCACCCCACGAGGCTGAAAGTTCTTTGGAGGTGGTAGTACTGGTCGTGCTCCACGATGGTGAGGGCACAGGTGGTTCGAATGAAAACAAGCCATGTTGTGCCGATGTACCACTCCGAGCCGCTGGCCCTCCCTTGAGGCCAAATAGGCGCTTTCCCGATGCTTTGCTCATGCTCGACGACTTTCCTGACATAGTACCGGGGCCAGAGGGAGGGGTTTGGTGTCCGTTRCTTGACGGTGGAGGTGAGCGGAGAGGTCTTTGTTTTTCTTCTACCACTTTCTTTGCTTGGCTTTCCAACTCGCGAGTCTTCTCCTCCCTCTCCTTCGCCCGTTTCATTGATGCCTCTCTYTGCAACGTCCCCACTCCGGCCAACCCAGGACCCAGTGTACTCTCCCTGAGAACCTCGCCCTCGCCATGTCGACTCCAGCCACTAGTAGTGGTGTTTGAAGTCCCATTGCTTACCGTCCTTTGTATTGCAACGGCTCCCCATCCAGGTCGTTCGAAATCAAAACTACCGTGTTTCGTATTCCTCACGGTGGTACTCATTTTCGTTAACCCCGTCCGTGGTCCTGGAGCCTCAGCACCCTTCTCTTTCCCTTTAGCATTCGGCCGTACCCCCAACTCCTTTGATAGTCTCCCCTCTTCGTCGACAGCGTCCATTGTCCCGTGATATCGATAACCTGTATCGAGTGAACGATTTTTGGGGGTATGGCCGGAACGCTTTGGAGCAGGGATCGTCGACGTGGTTGGTGAGCGAACCGGAGTTGATGGTGTYTGGATGATTCTAGGTATGTTAGATACAGTCGAAGATGGACGAGGATCTGGGGTTGATGCAAGTTGATCTAGCCCTGACTGAACGCTGTGTCTCTGGATGGAGGATACTCGTTTCAGAGGTGCGGATACCTGAGAGGGTGCAGGTACCGCTGCGGACGTTTGACGCCGCGAACGACTTGAGTCTCTCCCTAAAGATTGATCAGAACGCGACAAAAAGAGTAAGTGAGACAATAATACTTACCGGAGAAAAATCCTCGCAGTTTTGAGGAGCTAACAGGGACATCATTTGTTGTCAAGGGCGGACCCTTGTCTTGTCTTGTTTTGTCGTGGTTGACAAGAGAACCAAGGGCAAGAGGGTTATTTTCAGGTTTTGGGTTTGGCGGAGGTGGGCTACCGGGACGCGAGGTTGATTGTAGACCCTGCATGTTTCGGGGGCCCGAAAACTCCTCAAACGTGGGTAGGGGAGGTATATCCAGAGATACTCGAGGAGTTCCGGGGCGTGATCGGGACCGTGACCTGGACTTTGAAGAACCAAGCGATGGCTTTCGAGAACCCGGAAGCGAAATCCCAAAGAGGTTGAGCTTTCTTCTGGTACTCGTCGATTGGATTGGGATGGGAAGGGCTGGTGCACCGGCATCGTTGCTGGCRTTTTCGGAGCAGACAACGGGGACGGGTATTGCAGATTGCATGTTCCTTTTGGCTTTGGGCGTGCCGGGAGTAATCGTAGTGTTCGTGGCAGTCGTGGTAGCAGATAGGGGACGGGAGGGAATTCTATAGGGAGGTTTGGAGTCTGAGTGATCTCTAACATGACCATTTCGCGGCAACTGGGGGAGTGGATCGTCGGTGGAGGTCGAATGAACTGGTTTTGATCGTGAGCGTGATCGCGAACGAGTGAGGAAGTTGTAGAACTGTGGGTGAGAGAGAGGGGGGGTGGGACCTTGTCAATCATACTTTTGGATCATAAACGACTCCTAGCAATAGCACGCACCCGATTCTCTTTCTTCAGCATTCTAGCAGGGCGCTCTTCTGGAGTGTTGGTCGGGGTGGAAAACATATCGAGTGACTGACGACTTTCTGGGGTGGACGATGATTCTGAGGAATCGGCATAGCCCGAGAGGCCGAGTTTAGCAGTCGCCTGGGTTGGGATGGAATTGGAACCAGGTAAGCACCCGCAGTAAGGGAGCAGGGACTAGAAGGCGAGTACACACTTGRAACGTCTGGCCACGGTGTCGAGATAAGCTGCCAGTGTGGAGAAGGGAGGCGAGCTTGAAGATGTACACGTGTTAGGCACGCTGAACGGCTGGCTGAGGTCCGGTACGCACGTCTTTTGGAATCTTTCCCAGAATATTCAGACCGCGAAGAGAACCTCTCTTGTGACTCTGGCGTGAGATGGTGGACTGGGAGAGGGAATGGTTGGTGAAAACGAGGCRGAGTGCAGGGTCCTGTGATGTCGAAGCTCTTGATGGTGCGGGAGGTGAGGTCGTATCGGAGTGCCCCGTGACTGGGACGGGATGGTTCGGAGTTGCTGCCATCCAGAACGACGTCGGAGCATCAGGCAGAGAAAAAAAAACAGCGAGCAAGGCTTRGTAGCAGAAGGACTGTCCCCTCAAATGAATCGGCGGCTAGGGTTGGGGTTTACGCGGGCAATGAAACTAGGGTTAGGACCTGAGCACGTCATTTGCGGTCATTCATTTCAATCTTACTCATTCACYCACTTCACTCTCCTCAAACCCTCATCACCATGTCGCTCAGCGCGATGTTGAGACCCTTGTTCAAGGCAAAGCTGCGACCTCCTCGCGCGGTCCCAGCTCGACTTTCCTCCTCATCATCATCGTCGGTCCGGTCCTCCTCGTGTCGTCCTTCGTCTACTAACACTGATCTTGGCAATGACCGACCTCATTTTCCATGTGTGGATGCTCACGCAGCTCGCGCGTCCCGCATAGTGGCTTCCTTCTCGCAGAGGCCTCCCGATGCTGCTCCAGGCCAAACAGCAACTGGTCCCGAACCGCCCTACGCCCGGCCAAACCCTGCATCTTATCATAAATACCACCATCCACGTCCTCTCCCTCTCTCTTATTCCACTTCACCTCTACCGGCATTTGATATTGCATATGAAACATGGGGAACCCTCTCCCCAGCGAAAGACAACGTGATCCTCCTTCACACCGGTCTCTCCGCCTCATCACATGCTGCATCAACACCTCTCAACCCAGCTCCTGGTTGGTGGGAGAACTTTATTGGCCCCGGCAAAGCTTTGGATACAAATCAGTTCTACATTATCTGCACAAATGTCCTAGGCGGATGCTATGGTTCCACGGGTCCAGCTTCAATCGAACCAGCGACTGGAAAACCCTGGGCGACCCGCTTCCCCGTTCTCTCCATCTTCGACATGGTGCGAGCCCAGTTCCACCTTCTGGAACATCTCGGAATCGAAAAACTGTATGCGAGCGTCGGATGTTCAATGGGTGCTATGCAAAGTCTGGCTGCCGGGTGGCTGTTTCCGGAACGCGTTGAAAAGATCGTGAGTATTAGTGGGACCGCCCGGAGTACACCTTCCAGCATAGCGATGAGGTTTGCACAGCGGAGCGGTACGTCTGCATTCGGGTCCTCGCAATTCTATACTTACATTCATCAGTGTTGATGGCTGATCCTAATTGGAATAATGGCTTTTATTATGATACTCTGCCACCACACACTGGCATGAAATTAGCACGCCGTGGGTCAGACCGCTTCAGCCTCATGAAATTATTTTGAGCTTCAAAACGCAGAAATTGCAACGATTACCTATCGTTCTGGGCCAGAGTGGGACCAGCGGTTCGGCAGACAGCTCCGCCCGCACCCAGACTCGGACGCACAAGAGCTTGGGCCCAAACGAATGCCTGCCTTGTGTCCCGACTTTTTAATTGAAACATATTTAGACCACCAGGTGCGGTTCCCGTGTTCTTGATTATGCGGTGATATAGTGACGAGGTCTCAGGGAGAGCAATTCTGTTTAAAATATGACGCCAACTCCCTCATCTACATTTCTAAAGCCATGGATCTCTTTGACATGACTTATCCCTCACTCAAAGCCCTGGACCTGAAACCTATTTCGACACCATCAGACACACCTCCATCAATTGAACAACCCCACAAAACATCACATTCCAAATCGCATCCCCCGCCCGTCAATCCCCCACCATATCTATCCGATCTTGCCGCGGGAATGGCACCCTTGGCTCATATTCCTACACTTGTCCTGGGTGTGCAGAGTGATATTTTGTTTACGGTCGAGCAGCAGCGAGAGGTTGCTGACGCTTTGAGGTTGGCCGGTAATGCCAACGTCAGCTACTATGAATTGGGTGGGGTTTGGGGCCATGATACATTTTTGTGAGTTGATTTCGTGCGCTAATCGTTGGACAAGCTCACATTGCTCCCTCGATAGGATTGATGTTCAGAACGTTGGAGGTGCAATTCGCGGATTCCTTTCATAGTTCGACCATATTAGAACAGACCTGTATTTACTGAGGTTTACGCTAGAAATAGAAATAGCGAGTGATGTAATACCCCCGAAGCTAGCTGCGGCCCAATCGACACACCTTGACTTTCCGCACTCATGAACCGATTCTTTGGTTCATCTTCAAGCAAGAAGGCAAAGCCAAGTCTCCAAGATGCCATTGCATCGGTGCGCTGTGCAGACCTATAAACGAGGCCATTGTATACTCAGTCGAACACGCTTCTAGACGGACGCACGCACAGCATCTATCGAAGTCAAGATTCGCAAGCTAGACGGTGAACTCGCTCGGTACAAAGAACAGCTTAGCAAGCTCCGCAACGGACCTGGCAAGGTGAGGGGGAAAAAAAAACAATTCGTCCACTCTCCTGAATGAATAGCAACAAAACCTAACTTTCTCTCTCTCTCTCTCCTGTGATTTCTAGAATGCAATCCAACAACGTGCCCTACAAACACTCAAACAGAAGAAGATGTACGAAGGTCAACTTGCACAGCTGACGCAACAAACGTTCAACATGGAATCTGCCGCGCTCACGACGGAGAATTTGAGAAACACGATGGCGACGTTGGATGCGATGCAGACCGCAAACAGGGAGTTACGAAAGCAGTATGGGAAGATTGATATTGACAAGATTGACGTGAGTTTTTTGCTGGTTTGGGGGGGAGTCGCTTGAAAGGAGTGCTGATTATCATTATTATTTTAGAATATTCATTTCGAGATGGAGGATTTGATTGAACAGGCGAATGAGGTGCAGGAGATGTTGGGACGGTCGTATGCTGTACCGGATGAGCTTGATGAAGCTGATCTCGAAGCAGGTGCGAATTTCCTTAGTACTAGATTGTTAAGCTTTGTTCAAGGAGAGGTTTTTATAGAATTGGACGCCTTGGAGCTTGAAGTAGAGGAAGAAGGTCCCTCGTACCTCGCAGATCTCAGCAAGGCACCTGACTTCGTGGACGAACCGCCTGTAGAGTTACTCGAGGTCAGTCTCAGCGACTTGTATTTCCTTCGTTGTTGACTTTGCTCTTCTTAGGGTCCAGAGAAAGAAGCAGTTAAAAACACTTATTAATGCTCCCCCTTGTAAACAGTTTATTGTCCGAGTATATGTACACCGTTGTAACCTAACTGTATGGTAATAGTTCGAGGAGTGGGCATCTCATTAGACTTATCAACCATAACGNCAGCTGACGCAACAAACGTTCAACATGGAATCTGCCGCGCTCACGACGGAGAATTTGAGAAACACGATGGCGACGTTGGATGCGATGCAGACCGCCAACAGGGAGTTGAGAAAGCAGTATGGGAAGATTGATATTGATAAGATTGACGTGAGTTTTTTTTGCTGGTTTTAGGGGGGTTATGGAGGAGTTGCTTGAAAGGAGTGCTGATGTAGAATTTTTATTTATTTTTTAGAATATTCATTTCGAGATGGAGGATTTGCTTGAACAGGCGAATGAGGTGCAGGAGATGTTGGGACGGTCGTATGCTGTACCGGATGAGCTTGACGAAGCTGATCTCGAAGCAGGTGCGAATTTATTCAATACCAAATTGTTATAGCTCTGCTCAAGGAGAGGTTTTTATTTATTACAGAATTGGACGCCTTGGAGCTTGAAGTAGAGGAAGAAGGTCCCTCATACCTCGCAGATCTCAGTAAGGCGCCTGACTTCGTGGACGAACCGCCTGTAGAGTTACTCGAGGTCAGTCTCAGTGACTTGTATTTCCTCCGTTGTTGACTTTGCTTCTTCTTAGGGGCCAGAGAAAGAAGCAGTTAAAAACACTTATTAATGCTCCCCCTTGTAACCAGTTTATTGTCCGAGTATATGTACACCGTTGTAACCTAACTGTATGGTAATAGTTCGAGGAGTGGGCATCTCATTAGACTTATCAACCATAACGTTTACCCTCAGGAGAGTCCGAAAACCAATCGTCTAAGGATCTAGTTTCTTCCGGAGGTGCGATATTTACAATGGTAGATTTGCTTTGTGAATCTATATACCAATTAGAGATTTATGACACCGATAAAAGGAAATTCAAGCTTACAGGACTCAAACGCCTCGAGACCGTTTTCTCGTCCAATGCCACTTTCTTTCATTCCACCCCTATTAAGGAGAGGCTTCTAGCATGTGAGTCACAGAAATGGGGGTAGTGGAGCCTACCATTGTGAACTGGGGTCGTTGCGGTGGTGCGTATTTACCCAACACAACCCAGCTTGAATATCAGCCGCAACACGGTGAGCTCGAGAGAGATCTGAGGTCCAAATTCCTGCCCCTAGACCATATTTACAAGAGTTCGCCAACGAGACGCCTTCGGCTTCGTCCTGGGCCTGAGCTTCAGTCATGCTTGAAATCCACATTAGGAATACGTACTTGGAACTTGCGTGCAACAACGACAGGCCCGAATATTTCTTCCTGCCAGAGCTCATCCTCTGGCTCAATGTCAACGATGATGGTTGGAGAATAAAAGCTACCACTAGAAAAGTCGAAGCCATCAAGATCTGACGTTCCTGTCATCCGTCCACCTCCAAGGATAATTTTACCAGACGTGCGCATGATCATTTCATCTATCCGACGGAGGTTATGCATTGATATCACGCTGCCCATTGTCGACCTCGGATTTAGGGCTGCGGAAATGGTTCTATTAAACGTAAGAGATGGCAAAGCTAAGGATATACGCACGGTTGCCCATTCTACGCCTTATGGATTCAACCTTTTCCGTGAATAGACCCATGAATGTGTCATAAATGTCATTTTGGATGAGGAGGCGTGTCCCGGATACACACGTTTGACCGGAGGCTATGAAAGATGCAAATGCTGCTCCATTAACAGATGAGATGAGATCTGCGTCGTTGAATACAACGATGGGCGCCTGTAAACCCCACTGTAAGAAGGGATGAGCAAATGAAGCCCAGGGGTGTGTGCACCTTGCCGCCAAGTTCAGCCGTGAAGGACGCAAGGTTGCCTCCCACCGTGCTTCCTACGCTGCGACCCGTCTGTGTGCCGGCCTATGTGAAGTGTTTCAATGAATGAGAAGGCACAGCCGGTTTCGTGCATACGGTGATGTCAACTTTGCGAATAAGCGGGTTTTGGATAATTTCCATCCCTGTTACGGAGCCCAGTCCAGGCAGGATCGTGAGTACTCCTTCAGGCACTGTGTGACCGATCTTTAAGCATGGATCTGCACGAGACAAAGGTAGAAAGCATACCACCAGCTGCTGTCGCTAACTCTGCAAACTCGAGCACGGTTATAGGTGCCAGCTAGACTGGGTAGTAAGGAAAAAGAAAGCAGTCGAAAGGGATTCGTGCAACTTGCTTCTGATGGCTTTACRATAACACTGTTACCGGCCGCAAGTGCAGGAGTGATTTTCTTGATGGCTATGAATAGGGGATGGTTAAAGGGCTATTTCACAGGGTCAATGACCTAGTCAAGCTAGTGGAAGAGAAGAAAGATGCACACAGTAATTTGTGCAACGACACCTAACGGTACCCGTTGAATATAGTTCAAAAGTTTCCCTTGTGTAGGAGCAACAATTGAGTTGTTTGTGCGTAGAAGAGCTGCATAGTAGTCCCTGGGAACATTCAGCACCCCCGCCAGAACAGCTTGAAAAATAAACTTACAACCACTCCGGCAACCGTCCTAGCTGGGTGTTCATCTCACGTATTGTCCTCCCCGTCTGCATTGTTTCGATTACGGCAAGTTCGGGTACCCTCTGCTCTAGTGCTCGAGCCAAATCCGAGAGGACCCGAGAACGATGGAGGGCCGGGGCTCTGGACCACACGCCAGACTCGAATATGGCTTGGGCGTTGTCTATGGCTGTCTTCACATCCTCCTTGGACGGGGCAACAATTCTAGGCTGAGCGATGGGCGAGAGCTCTGCGAGTCCACTATGAATATGTAAACTCACTGGCATAGTTCCTCTCCATTTGCCGGATTGATTACGGGGAATCTTTGGAGAGCTTGGCGCCTGAGAAGATAAAACCAGGATACAGGGAGACTCACTGTTGGCGTGCTCCTTCAGCAAGGTCGACATATGGATATGGACCGTACCGATCCCTGTGGAAATGCCGCCGAGCCAGCGACAGAGAATGGAGGAGAGGACGGATTCTCGGCCGGAGATTCATAATGGCTGGTGTGTCCCGAGGCGCGGCACATGCCCAGGTCACTACGTTGCGCAAACAGACCACAACAACGCGTATGTCACCTGACCTTTTTTTCCGTGTAATTTATCATCTCTCCACCCAACTCCCATCTGCGCAACCCTTCCCTTTCCTCCCTCTCCCCCATGCGCACCATGCCGCCCAGACGCTCTTCCCGCGCTGCTTCAGCGAAACCTRCYTCCAAGGCTACTCTCGCCAAGGATGCACAGAAACCCTCTCCAAAACCACGTAGTCAACCTGCTCGAAAACGTGCGGCCTCTCCAGAGAGGGCCCCCGCACCGCCTTCTAAACGCCCCCGCACCGCGGTTGCCACAAAGCAACCCGAAAGCGAGCAGTCTGCCCCAAAGAAGAAGCCTTCTTCTAGAGCAGGCAGCGCTACCAGAACCACCCAACCACCCGCAAAGAGGGGGCGGCCCAAACTTGCGGCGATTCCCGAAGGAACAGACAAATCCATTCCTCAACTTAAACCTTACTTCAATCCTCTGCCTACTGCTCCAACAAAAGAAAGACCTGGCCTTGTCCTTTTCGCATGGGGTGCTGGTAACTTTGGCCAGTTTGGGATGGGCCCCGACGTCCTCTCCGAACTAAACAAGCCCAGGCGCAGTCAGTGGGCCGAACAACAAATCGAGAAAGGTACCTTTGGAGAAGTTGGTGCTGGACTCGAATCGATTGCTGGYGGTGGTCTCCACACCCTTTTCACAGATGAGAAGGGAACAGTGCGTTTTCATTCTTCTGTCCCACTGACTCATCTCTCACATTGCCTTAGATATGGACCTGCGGTGTTAACGATAACGCTGCCCTTGGTCGGATCACTACCAACATTCCTGACCCCACTAATCCGGGTTCGTTTCTCGACATTGAYGAGCTCACCAGCGTTCCCTGGCCGGTCCAGTCACTAGTTGACGAGCAGTTCCGTGCAGTGCGGATTGCTGCGGGCGATAACATCGGTGCTGCAATCAGCGACCAAGGTGAATTTCGTGTATGGGGTACATTTAGGGTACGAGTTTTTATATATCTTCTTATTCTTCAGCTCTTCTGATAGAATACTTAGGGAATGGARGGCCCCCTTGGTTTTTCAGATGGTAAAGCCAAACAAGAACTCCCAACATCCATTCTCCAGCTTAGCCATAAGCCTGGGGACACCGAAAAGGCTACTGCGGTAGCTGCAGGCACCAACCATCTACTCATCGTCACAACCCATGGCAATCTCTACACCCTCGGTGCCGGTGAACAAGGGCAACTTGGCCGAAAAATCATTGAACGGCGAAAGATCCATGGCACCCATCCCGAAAAGATTAGCTTGGGCTCACGCTCCCGTAAGGTCGTTAATATCGGGGCTGGCTCCTACCATTCGTTCGCTATTGATGACGAAGGTGACGTATGGGGCTGGGGCCTGAATACTATGGGACAAACTGGCATCGGCTGGGAGTCACCAAGTGACGACATTGTCCTCTCACCCCGAAAGGTTGAGGCGCTCAGCAAAGAGAATCTTGAGGGTGATGCCATCGTTCAAATTTCTGGRGGTGAACATCATACCCTCTTCTTGACCACATCTGGAAAAGTCTATTCCTGCGGACGTCTTGATGGTGGCCAACTGGGCCTGGAAGATGATCATCCTGCTATTGCCGAATGGAAAAAAGACTACTCTGAGAAGTTTAAAGGACAACTCCCCCAGTTCCTCCCTACTCCAACTCTTGTTACCTTCCCGGACCCCGATGACCCCGTTGTGCAAATATCTTGTGGTTTACACAACAACTCTGCTACAACGGAGGGCGGGGCGCTGTACTCGTGGGGCCAGGGTCCGCAGGGTGAACTCGGATGCCAGGATGATGAGGAAGTCCGGACACCCCGGGTCGTCGTACGGAAGGATGGTGGTGCGTGGTTTGCCGCGGCTGTTTCCTGCGGCGGTCAGCACACGCTTGGGCTTCTAAGAAAGAAGCAATAGGCGCCAATCACCMACAATATTTGATTCAAACATGTTCTTCGTTGCGCTCAGACACAAATTATTTATTTCCAGTACATAAATGGCCCACTAGCACCCTTGCTTTCATGTTATCCAGATGTATCGCTTGAGGTCTTCGTTGCCCCCGTTCAGTAATTGTCATCCTCTCAGYTTCCTACTTTTGACACATCCACACATACCGTATCTCTAGTTTTCTATGTTGGTTACTATTACATAGTGTGCAAATTTTTATTTGAGATCCACAAGTTTTACGACTGGGTGTACGATGTGACCGATCTGGTCCCTCAGATGATCGGTCAGGCCGGCMAGAATTCATGATCCTTATTCGACATGGCCGAGATGCTGTCATCATTGGGTCTATAGGAATTCAAAAGACGGAAAGAATCGCCTCGTTTTTTTCCTACAAAACCCCAATGCAGCTGGATCCACCAAGAGACGCCGCCCCCCCAATTGCTACCTTCATTTACCCCTCTCRTTATCATGGAATCCCAAGCGTCTCCCACCAAGGTCGGTGGTTTTTGTGATGCCAGATAATGTCCAGATACCAATATCTTGTACAGGTTCTCCCTCAAGGATACACCTTTATCCGTGCCGAACTCTTTGTTTCCGAAAAAGCAGACAAAATGGTCGAYGACCTCCTCCAAAAGGCGGGAAAGAGAAACCCGGATGCGTTTCAATTGTACATCTACAACGGTAAGGCTGTCCAAACCCAGCTGAGAACTTGGGTCGGGATTGCTCAACAAAASGTCGTTTTACTTCTTTCCTGTCGGTTGCARCGGTGTCTTTGAACAGATTATTATCCATATGCATTGCACAACCTCATTGAATCGGCATTCATTGACATCCGGTCCAAAATCGCCAAGCAAAACTGGGTAGACGCATTCTACGCTATCGAAGCCTTGACCCTCTTCTTTGAATTCGAGTCGGTCTGGGTATGTGAGTTTAATTTTCGTTGCCATGGCCCTTTTTGCGACATCCATTCACATATGGTCTTCTCTCCCTCCTCGCTTCTCTGGCTATAGCTGCCGATGATGGTGACCTCACCCARAGCGCCAACAAGCTCTACGGCGCTCTCCTTCTCTCAATCTTTAAAGGCCTTGAAGATGAGGGCAAGCTCAATACCRAGACCTTCCCGAATCTTGAGTTCGTCCTCCGTGCTGCCTGGGAGTTCGGAGAGTCGATGAAAGAGATAGACTGCAGATCCCCGTACGCAGCAACCTGCAAGRCCATTGCAAATCGGCTATTCAAAGACACCACTGCGGCTGATCAGGCTTTGTACGAAGCCCGGCTCCGGGAGTATGCGGAAGGGGTCCAGGACCCCGAAAGGAGGAAAGCGAWGCTTGAAGACATAGAAAATTATTTGAAAGAGGCGAAGAAGAAYAAGACTTGGTATTTGAGGGGGAAAGTTGGGAGCGGTGAGATAAAAAATGCCTCCGGCGGATTAACGAAAGCTTGGAACGATTACAAAGGCAAGGCTCCTCCTGTACCGTTCAGAGGACCTCCAGAGTGGGATTTGACCAAATGGACGGACGAAGAGAAGAGGCTATTCTCGTTCGATAATATGGACGATGAGTTTGGGAGTGATTTCGAGTAATGCCTTAGTCTTTCCCGTGGGGCCCGATCTCTTGTTACGTCTGAGCAGATATAGATAGGATATATTCTTGAGCTAATTCAATAAGTCGTATTTCGACCTACTGTKAAAATTCCATAGCTCAGGTATAAGTTACTGTCAAGCGTCCGACGATGTACTCGCCGGCGTTAACAGCGGGGTATTTAGGTTTGTCTCCACAATTTGGGAGGCAAGCAATCCTGGCGTCGAAATTGGGATTGCAGAAGAACGCAATGGATTGACGGGCTGGAGTCAACGTTTCGTTTGCGGTGACCTGTTTGGCAGGTGGAGCCGCGACTCGGTGCAAGGTCGAACGCAGAACATCGTTGCTCCAACGCGCTAGAAGGTCGCCAACGTTTATGACAATAGTTCCTTCCTATTTAATTGTAAAAGATTAAGTGAAACTTGTCGCAACAGAAGAAATACTAGCATACAATTGGCGTGGCCGGGATAAATTGGCCAGTGTGGGGATTTTGAACTTCCAGGCCCCCAACCTGATGGAAACCCGTCAATGACATAGGTCATTTATTGTAAATTGACTTACCGAGTCTTGGAACAAGAGAGTCAACGTTCCGTAATCTGACCGATCGCACATCATCAGGAATCGGGGTGTGAAAGTTTCATCGTGAACTGACCACTGTGGGCACCAGCACGGGCCTGTCCTTCACCCTCCAAAACTGCTCTCTTCACAGCGGGGTAGTGAAGAAGTCGCAAGTTGTGGCACTGTTCGTTAATTTTGTCATCGAAAAACCGTTCTCCAAGGTTCATCCCAAGGGCGATCGAACGCATGACGTTGACATGGAGGTTATGGCATGTCTTGAGACAAAGGGGGTCAATCATCCATCCCCATGAGTTGAGGAAGAAGCACAAGGTCTCTTTTTCATACATACCCGATAGAAATCCAACATCGTTCGCTTGAACCCGGGTGCATCAGCTTCACGAGGCCACATATTCTTCCATTGGCTATCCCAGTCTCTCCCAATTTCCATTGACTCCTTGAAATCAGGGGCGTTGGCGCGGAGAGCAGCAATTTCATTGAGATCTGCCGACTGCGTGACTCGCTCACGACCAACCTCGACGTAGCCGCGATTGGAGCGTGGGTCTTCCCATGCAAGTGCTGACTGAAAAGTGGCAGACGGACGCGCTGTGAGATGGTCGAATGGCCAATCCGGGGGATCCACCCACCTTGACGTTGCTTGGTAATCGGAAGAATTCAGCACTCTATTGACTATCATTCAACACGCGGTTCAAGACATTCATCGATAGTCGGAACTCGCCTTTTGAAAGGTGTTCTGGATCGTATCTACGCAGCTCCATAAGATCGTGTTGACGCCACGGTCAACAACATTTAGACCTACCAGGGGAAATACCGTGGTTCTTGAGATAAATGAAACCGCTCTCCTTGAATGCTGTTACAATTTCCTCCGCTGTCTGCTGTCTCTCCTTTGGTCTGACTTCAGATTGGAACTTGGAAAAGTCAATGACAGGGATCCCGAAAGCGCCGTTGGCTGGAGCAGCGGTTGCAAGGCCGCGTTTGCCAGGGCCGCGGGCGGTAAGCAGATAATATCTGTGGAGTGACAGCATCACCGTTCAGTGTCAAGGGATGTGCTGTCCATGAAGCGAGATGATAAGACTTATATATATGGAATCGTGCCTGCTAAACGCCCCTCTAACAAGGCCGGATCAGCGGACCCTGACTGGCCTGAGAGTTGGTTGTTCTGAGCAGAATACCTCCACGTTGTAGCCCTGTCACAAACAATGTGCACCGTCAACGATTTTCTGTACCTTTGTCCCAACAACATCGTTGCGCCACCGCTGTATATAATAATTCATCATGGTCTGCATAGCGTTCATCCGCTACGAGCATCCCCCCACTCACAAACTTTGACCGGGTACCAGCATGCCCAAGATGAACAGGCAAAATCCTCTCATGCGTTTCGCTTTCCGCTTCCACGTTCTGATAGTTTTGAGTAGCTCTACTCCCTCGTATTCCTTCCACGGCTCCAACTCAAGCCACTCGAAAGACAGCGGGTATGTAGTGAGCCACCCGCTGACCCTTTATTTTATGCAACATTCTACTCAGACAAGGAGGACGCACCTATCATGTCCCTAATTATGCCACAAGGTTAGTCTACCGCTAGAGCACATTATTGGGTCAATTCATAAACAGTAGCATCAGTTACGCTAATGAAAAGTCGCATCTGATCTCCGTTACCTTTGATGAGGACAAAGGTGCAAAGAAGACAATCGTAGCCGTGGTGTTCATGTTCATTATCCTCTTTGGCTTTTCCGCTCCTTCTTTCGTGGAGGGCCTGGGGAGGAGCTTCAACTGCTTCCCGAATCAAGATGCAATGGCCGGATATAGAAGACACCAGGGTGCGATAGAATCATCTCCACAGTCAAAAGAGGCCCGCCTTCCAGTGATCGGCTCCGCGGAAACCGCTGGCGCCGACAGCCGGCCAACGGGAGGTGCAGGCAATGGAGCAACATCGAGTGGGGGAACAAAACACAAAGATGAGAATGCCGCGAGCCCAGGTTTATATTGGGTCGACCTGCAAGGAAGCAAGCACTGTATCGCGTATGGCACCAGAAGGTACACTGCGCGCCTGCGCAACGCGTCGTTCTGGACAAATTATACCCAAGCTTGCACAGAAACCGCCATTCAAATCAACGGTGTAACTCTATCATCGCCAGACGAATGCGAGGTCAAGGTGAGGAGTTAAGTGGTCTGCGGCAGTGGGTCATTACTAACGAGAAGGCAGTGGCCATTTGGTGGTGTGAGGGGGCACTGGAAGGTCAACTTCAAGGAGGAAGACTGTAACCCCGTGTGGGGTAAATTTACTGATAAGGTAAAAGGACTACGATCGTCGGCCAGAATGACGAACTCAAAGTTTCATGAACTAGGGCTGCGTCATGAAGGGTTCTCATAAAAGGGTGTGTTGACGTACTTACCACGAGAGTTGCGCTGTTAAGCTAAAACTGTGACGCAGCTTTTTCGATCGAGGCTCTGGAATATCAAGAATGGAGAGGATGGGCTGTTGCTTTGCAAGACTGCGCCCGCCAATATATTAGGTATTCACCACCCCAGGCCAGATTCTTGTAAGGACGAGGTAGGCCATTTCCAACTTGGCACAATCGTCGCTCAATTCCTRCAGGGAATTTGGGGAACTTACGGCACCTGGACTGTTGAAGACATGAAATGTTGATATGTGACCTCCTRTAATGTCGACGATGGTTCAACGTAGGTGCCAGGTATATTACATGGGTGGGTCATACGAGCCAATTACAAATAGCTGAAGGGCCTCATGGCTCACCCAACTGTGCTAGGTGAACGCAGGCGACGGAATACAGCCGTCAGGGTTTTTCCACCATTTGGACCCCATCTAGATTCTAATTAGGCCAACCACTCAACTAGTATAAGAGATAGAATACATACTCTCCCGCAGCGATCTCTTGGCAGCAGTGTTCGAACTCTTCCGATGCAGACACTTCTTCCCATTTCTCGATTACATAGTCCTAGACGTCAATTATGTATGTGTAAAAATTAACATTCTCACTGAGCAACTTGCCTGTATCAATGTATGAAGCTCTTCCCATGTGGTGGTCGCGAGCAAGAGCGCAAAGCTGGATTGTGGCGTAATCGTGGACATCATATGCTCCAGAGCTATATTGGCAAGTCCAGGCATAGTATAACGGTGAGCTACTTGATACATTGACAATGCGGAAGCAGGCGCAGGTGCAGGCGTTGGGTGTGAGTGTGGATCTGGGCTCGACAACAGGGTTGGTTGATGTTGCCTGGTTGTACGGGGAGAGAGAGGGTAATGCTTAGGTGGTGCAAAGCGGCTAGTAGAGATTGGGACGGGCTCGGGCTTTGTCCTCGAAACTCCGGATGCGCTACCAGCTGGCACGGGGAGGGTGCTGCTGGTACTTCCAGTTGGCCGACGGCTAATTGGACGTGCTGAAGTGCTTGTGGTTGTCTTGGATATGTTATTACCAGATGAGCTCGAGGAGGTAACATGGGCCGTGATAGGTTGCTGGAAAGTTTCTGAGGTGCCACTCGTGGACTTGCTCACAGCAGCACTTGCTGCGAGGCTTTCGACACTCGTGGCACTTCTTGCATCAGCCAGGGTTTCATCACCGGGTCCGGGTTTCTGGAAGGTCTTCCACTCCCATTCACCATCCCGAGACGTTAGCCACTTGGCGCTCCATCCTGCGCCGATTCCTTCAACCGCGGCTCTTGGATCGTCGTGCTCTTTGAATAGGAGCCAGTTGGCGTAGCAAAACTTTAGCAGCCAATACATTGTCTCAAAGTCCGCCTCCTCGACGATCACTGTATATACCTTTCTTTCTCCTGCAACTAGTTCCGCGCCCTCTGAGAACGCTGAGGATAGCATAGTTGCAAAGTATTCGGACCTTCTGGTCAGRATGTCCGAGTGTGCATATATGACCCTTTTTCGAGCTGTAGTGATCGAAGAAAAGGCAGAATGTGAAGAGTTTGAGGAAGATGGCCTCTGATGGTGTCCAGATCCAAGCTCGGGGCTCTCGGGCGCCGGCGTATTATGTACATCGGGATTGAACCTTTCCAAGCAAATGAAACGCACGTCTCCCGTGTCTATTGATGGGGTTAGAGAATCCGAATATACACCAAAGTGTAAGACTCACTCGCGTTGTCAAGGGAGGCTTCTAGGCCTTCCAGTAGATCTCTTGGTACGTATGCTACGAAGGGTTGCTCGGGTATGGAGGGACCGGCGGGCGAATGGACTTGAACACAGATAACAAACGAATCTGTGGCCTGAATCCTCGGGTTCTGAAGAAGTTCGGACAAAGATGGCAAGGGACATTCTGTTGAACATATCAACATTGGCAAGGGATATGCGAGACCAATCAAACGCACCCCAGACCTCGCTCTCTTGTCGAAAGAYCCAGTCGTGTTGCCAAAACTGCCAGATCCAGTCGGTTCGTACACCAACTTTAATGTCATGATACCGAATGGCTGCCATCATGGAGGCAGGCATCTCATAATCACCCTGAGCGAAATCCATCATAAGCGACGTCACAAAGAGTGAAAGAGCTTGACGAGATGGGTTCAAGTTTTCCTCGCTGTGTGGTGTGCTGGCTGCCATTGGAGTCTTTGTTCGCCCTTTCTTCCTGGCATGAGATTGTTGATACGCACCAACTTCCAGCTTGAATTTGTCCCCCATGATTGGTGATTGCTTCAATACTTCGAATTCTTCGACTTGGTTTTGGCTAGCACCATCGTGCTGCTCGTCGCCTTCAATAAAATCCCGGAGCTTCCGTACATTTCGTACTGTCCACTCCAAGCCCTGTYAAAGCCCGTTCAGAGAGCCCGAGAGTGGTTTGAAAGCTCTGTACAAGCTGACCGTGAAAGACCACTGCTTAGTCGTGTCACCTTGACTAYTCGGGAGTGAAGACGGATATTTGAACCCAGGGGTCGCAGTGGACCGCCAGCTCGATGGTAAAGATGTCCCRCTAGAGCTCGCTGCTGAGCTAGCAGACCTCGAAGGCTCCCAACTCGTCTGCAGGTGACTGGATCCTAGTGTACTGGAGGTGGAATGCACGGAAGATTGTGAGGCCCTGCTATATGGGTACGAGCGCGTGGACCAAGGCCACTCAGGCCGAGAAATAGGTGGCAGACGTCCCGGAGATGCTGGGAAGGGCGATGAGAGCTGGCGCTGCTGTTCAGACATGGCCAGCACTGCCGGTGTGTTGGAGGGGTAAACGGAACAAATAGAACTAATAATAATATTTTTGGCAGGCACAATACTAAATATGGTCTTTTATCTCAATAGGTCTCCCAGTGCAGATCCGGCAACACTTTGCGCATCACTGTCGATTCGGTTAGTCTGTTGCAAATGGGCCAATGCTAGCGAGCACCCACATTCCCAGTGATGCAGCCCTTGTTTCCTTTGCAATTCTCCCAGAGGGTTCTTCTTGTCCGTCAGAATATATTCAGCCGGATCTTCAACCCGCACAGCGTCTAGGTTGACTTCGCGCGTCGCTAGGCTTTGGAATACAAACCTCCGAATGGGGGAGCCAAGATAGTCCGACCGTTTGGGTTTGCGGAAGGTTAGGGGTGCAGCAGAGTTTGTGCAGAAAAAGACCTTCGGAAGCATRCTAAGCATATGGATGGAAGTATACCAGGGAAATRCCCACAATGTTGACAAATTCAGTRTTATATTGGTCTTCCGTCAGATCGTCCATCAGGTCATGGAAGGCTCGGCATTGCTTGAAACTGTGCTCAAGCGTGTGTAMGACSAGTTTGGTGGACTCTGATTTAACTATYCCTGCGAAATTCTAGTGGAAACCTGAGAACAGACTTCATYGAGCAATGTTGAACACTCACCACAACAAGGATGCCTTCGGRCTGCATAAGCTGCCTCAGGCCAGACCAAAATTCAGCCGTGAAAATATGCGCCGGAACACCACCTCCAGAGAAGCAATCATGGACAACAATATCATACAAGCGGTTCTCCAGGCCGGCTTCGACTTGGTGGAGCCTCCTYTCGCTCCAGGCACGTGCGTCCTCGAGGAAGACATTGTCAGGGCCTGGATCTGGGAGTCCGAACCAAGTACGTGCAGCATCATACACTGCGGGATCAATCTCCACAACAGTTGTCGAGAGGCCATGTTGGATAAAAGCACTTGTGGACAACCCTGTTCCCAAACCACTGCAATAGAAGACTCAACGGGAGAGAGATGTGCCKGGATGGACGGACCTACATTGTCAAAGCACTCTTCCACGCGCCGGTCCTTCCCACCTCGGTGCTGTTAACCARCCTCGCGGCTTCCTGCAACACAAATGTGCTGTAAAATGTATCTCCTAGAGGCATCCCGAATGAATCCAACACGGGTGCCTCATCATCCAACATCTGAACTTTACTCCTCACCCAATACCCGCCAAGAATCGAATGGTCCGCGCGGAGATACCTTGCAGAGTGCATAGGATCATCTCCGCCATCGGGTGGCGGCAACGTCTCACCAACTATAATGAGGCCCGTCGCAGATYGAACTGCGGAGAGGATTTGGRCCTTGCCCGTTGGATGGGTATAGATTTCTTCCAAGGGGTGAGGAAGAACTGGATTTGCCAGAAGCGGGTGAAGAGTCCACCAAAGGGCGGCAAAGGCGACCAGAAGAGTRGTTTTGATTTGTGWCGAGGAGAGCGAATATTTCGATGCCTGTTCTTTGGTTCGCTTTTTTGGCTTGCTCGTCACCGCGGTTCTCAAAGAGAAGTCGAGGCCGAGGATGAAGAGACCAAAAGCAATGGCTGCAAGAGTGAGATACTACGGATACGTCAGCGAGCAGACATTTAGAAGCACATACGCATACTTACAATCTGGCTTTCTGAAATGCTACTCAAGTAGGAAAAGCCCGGCCATACTTTTCGGGCAAGGGACGTCAGTATAAAGTAGTTAGCCCCTGCCCGAAGTAACCGGTATTGYAGAGGCTGTCGAACATCTGGATTCGTTCCTATGCTCGACTATGCACATTTTTCATGAGCACCAATCCATTAACACRAACAACGCACCTCGGGCAAAATCGTTRTAAATATGAATACTAACGGCGCCAGCACAACTGCATGCGTAACTGCAGGGCCAAATACCGGCCACCTCTTCCTTGACGTCCACACCGCAACCCAATATGTACCATTTGGTGCCAGCGATAGCGCTAATGCTCCATATAACCAACGCTTGCTTTCATTCATCYTGAAGGGAAATATGGTCGAAGCCAGGACGGCTACAGAAGTTATTGCATCAAGCAGATAGTTCGTTGGGTACGAGCCATACAGCGGAGTGAGCGTGCGTTGGTGTGCAAAGAGGACCAGTGAGGCCGGAACCAGCGTTCCGGTGAAAGCCTTGAGAGTGTTGAGAATCGATGTAGAGCCGGGTTGTATGGTTCCTGTATTGGCCATGGTGCGTTCTCTGTGACCTTGAGCTCAGCCAGCRAGCATAAAACAATTTAGACAGGTGTGCGCAGTTATGCAATTGCGCTAACACGGGCTCGGTGAGATTCGTGTGTTTGTGCTTGCCTCTGATAGACCTCGATGGTTCTTCCCATGCCCCACAAACACAGGAAATCCAACCAATCTCGTTTRTTTTATGGCAACGCTAAGCCCACGGTCAATGCTCTTTCTGATGCCGCCTTGCACAAAGACTAATATGACAGTATGTATATCGATCCTGTTCCCAGCCGAATGGGGAAACATTCTATTCCCTGCTCGGCAACCCAGCACATCCGCAGCCAAGAAATGACATGTGATGTCCTTTGATTCTCTCCGTGCCACACTGATTTCTGAACAGAAACTACAACCCGCGCCTGGGATATGTTTCAGTCCCAGACATCAATAAGATACTGGKTGGACTGTGTGTCAATTGCATTACGGATGGTATCGACACGACAAACACACATCATCTAGTTGTCTTGCTACGCATGTCYCGCTAGGAAAATCAGCAGGACATTCCACAATGGGGGGGGGGGGGGGGGACACGCATGTCTGCGAGCAGCTCTCACTCAGTTGGGACTTCGTATGGAGAATTCTGGGAATATCAATGAGGTCTCAACCGGTTGGCATGTGCGCGAACGCACAAAGRCCCCGAAGAGAAGTCAAGTAAGCTGGGTGTTGTGAAATACTTTGTGATGCCTAAAACCAAACTAGCTCGGTCTGACGAACAATACACCATCCTCGACTTAAATCCAACGGCAGGCAATGAAAAAAGGAAAATGTCAAGAGCACTCCTAGATGACGAGGACTCTCAAGGTTGTACAAGCCGATGTTGACGTCCGCCTGGTGGGAGATAATGCTGAGGACTCGATCTATTTACTAGGGGTATCCAAACACTGAAACCCCACACCCGAGGACCGGGCTCCCCAGCACAAGATGGCCCATTCAGGCGAAGCAAGGGTTAAAATAATTTGTTGGGAAGTGTAAAGAGGTAGAGCCCATGCGAAAAGGACAGAGGCAGGAGGTGAACATCGGGAATGGGAGGAAGAGACGGAGGGGAAGGATAAGTACCCGAGAAATGCATCTCTGCAGCTTTCTTCATCCAAGGCATCACTATCCCGGCTTCCGTTACCTCGTTGAAGCAGCTCTTTTCATTCGAGTAGCTGCACTCGGTCCGGGTCCTGATATGATTCCCGGTCTTAAATCCGCAACAGCTCATCCGACACGGCCTCGCCAGCCCTTAATTGAGGTTGGCCATCACTTAAATGCACCCTTTCCCCCGACTTGSGATCGCCTCGGACGGGCAGTTTCTCTGCGGCACGATATAACAAGACCTGGCAGATGGTAGAGTTGTGTCAGGCTGCTCCACCGGACGGAAAGGTCGACATTCGGAGTTCCTCCGAGATATCATTCTGATTCCAACRCAAACACTGTGAACAGGCTTTATGGTGGATTGAAACTTGATTCACTCTTTTTCTCGCAGATGATATTAGGTACCTGCACCCGACCGTACTCAGGCCCTATATCCTTTCGAGATGTTGACTGTCGATGTATTCAGAAACCCCACCAATATACTCTGGAGTAGGACGTTCCCGGGACTTGCCCTTTTTTCTTCACACTTGCCAACACACCGTCCATTTCAGTGCACACCGAAACACATGCATAGCCTGGCATTACTGGTACAAGTCAGCACTTGCGAGCGGCCAAGCCATCACCCCTCATCGCACACTCCCCGCGAGTTCCGCCTTTGCCTACGAAAACTAGCATAGATCATACACTAATGTGACTAGAAGCAAAGACTCAAATGAGCCCCTTGAGGATATTCGGAGTGTCACATAATGTCAGAGGCCTTGACTCGGGATTTCCCTGTGGCAAACTTGCATGCGTCCAAGAGCTTGGCTAGGGGGTTACCGGTGCCCGTATGCTCACCGTCAGATCATTCGCAACCCACTGATACTCCATTGTCCAGGGTATCATAGGGTAYAGGACGCCCCTCCGAGCCCGTGCCCACCCATGATCGAAGTTAATCAGGGGACAACACGCCGACAGAGTTGACAGGCTACACAACCCCAATAAGAGTGTATTAGTATTTTAGAGGTGTATTTACAAATAATATTTGCATCCGCGAGTCACCGTAAACGACACTGCGTGAACTTAGATGTTCGAGTCGAGTACTACGAAGATGGTTTTGAAATCAATGGGGTTAAGTCTCGGGCGTGTTAGTGATTCAAAGGATTAGGGCAGCTTCTATTTCCCCGCTAGAACCACTTTTTTCAAAAGCCGTCCAAGAAAGCACGTAGAGCACTCGAATGAATAGCTGAGTACAGAGAAGCGACATAAGCCCACGCACTGCTGATCCCCTCAGCTTTTGACTTTGCGTCGATTAGAACGGCGAAATGTCTGTAGACCATTCTGATCACTGTCAACTGTCATTGGCGCCTTTCTTTTCCGTGAGTTGATAGTTGGCGCCACCACTCTGGAGTTGGTGGCAGCATTGTCAGAGTCCTCGTCATCCTCGAGCGAGCTTAGTGGGGACTCGTCGSCATCGTCGGTRTTGGGTTGTTTTTTCTTCGTAACCACTTKTCTTGCTTCTTTGGACGAGGCTGTGGTKCCTGTGTCAGCACCCTGGGCTTTCCTTTTCCGCCCGATCTTCCGCGCCTTRAGGCTCATTTCCTCCCATCCGCCATTCTCGGCCAAGAGCTGAATCGCCTCCCATGCGCTTGCTCCAATCCTCTGCACACTTAACCGCCCGCGGGACACCAAGTCCATGTCTAAGTGGRGATGAGYACAGGAATAGAACATAAACCAGCACATACTTTTTATAGCCTGAATGCCGYCTCTTCCRATRTACATTATCCCTTCAGGCGGGTCGTCTGTTGGGGTATCGGCAATATAACGGAGTAGGGTGAGGGGAATGAAGTGTTTTGCACGCGCAGTAAACATCAAGTCCACCATGTACCATCGCGGGTTGTCCTTGTCCGATTTCTGCCGCATTTTTTCTTATTTGTGGAGCAGAGCCTGGGTGRCCAAAACAGACGAAACGCACCCTATCATARTAGGGATGTGACCTAAATGTTTATCAGTATGACATATGCAATCAGGTTCGGTCGACCTACTCATCCCAGGCCGTGTCTGTTTRCTGCGCATTAACAGCAGTTTACGAAATTCGGATGGAGCAGGGCTTACAATCCGGATAGGCTTCTTTGGAAACCTAAAGCATGTATAATGCGCAGCCAATTGGAGGATCAGCGTGTCACATACCTGGGCGAACGCAGCAATCCCTAGGATAAATTTCTTGGTATGAAAATATGATTGTTTCAGTCTGGACGGGTGGCGYACCTGGATTTTTGCAATTGGAGTGATAGAACACAGCCTAGGTGCTCCAMATTAGAACCCAGTAGAAGCAACATGTGCACCAGTTACTTTTTCACCCACTCGCATTTCTTTCATCAGATTCCTGGCTTCATAGTTCCGAACGCCTTCCCAGGGCGAGGTCTTAACGCGTTCGAAATCATCGACACTGAACTGCCTCGGATAAGGACGCGCGATTGAAGTRTTAGWTGAGCTCTGATCACCTTGACATCTTTTCCCTTGACAATGCGCGAGTCGGGCTCTGCCTTGAGCAACCAACAGTTGTTCGACATGGTCGGAACGGGCGGCTGGTAAGAGAGGAATGCGAGGGGACGCGCGCGAGCCCCGCCACCCCATATTCCCCATTTGGGCATCCGACAACAGCGCCTTGGTGTCGGAGGGAATCGCGACGACAACGCCGCGCCGCGAATATCTGCGCGACCTCTTTACAGCTCCAAGTCCGTCCATATTCCTTTGGAAATGCTGTGGGCTTCAAGGGACGATACGGAGCCAGGATCACGCGGCGARTTGGCTCAAGGCTGTGTTCCGTGACTGCGGATGGAGGTCACTGGTGACTACTATTTATACCCAGACACACTCTCACTCCCACATATAAGTAAACGCAAGCCACAGCCCGAACACTCCCCACATCTCCCCAATGTCTACCCACAGTCACAACGGCAAGGCGCGCCTCTCCCCCACCGCTTCCATCTCCGACCGCGGCAACGTCGTTGACCATGACTCACCTGGAGGTACCTGTACATCATCATCCCCCTCTGCCTTTCCCACTCATCCCAGTTGATAGTTACCGAGGAGCCCCATCCCATTGGGCCCAAGAGGCTTGCCCAAGGCGCCAGCAAAGGGCATCTGATTACGGTACAGCCGCTAAAGCGTAGTGAGATGCAGGTATGCCATTATATCACGTCCCCCTTATACTATTCTTAAATTGTATCCACTAGCCTTCCTACGCCCAAGATTTGGGCACGACTGAGGTGGTCCATGGTATTTACGGYTCGCTCCTGCAAGGCTTGGGATCCGCCATTGGTTTCTGTGGAGCTGTCCCGTGCCTCCCATGCCCCAACCCCTTCCGCGAAGTTTACCAGGGTATGTTCTAAAYACATTCCCATCARCAATTCTCATACGACCAATAGGCTCCGTTGGCTTGGTGTCTCGCTTTGGCAAGTTCTATAAGTCCGTCGACCCTGGGTTGGTCCAGGTCAACGTCTGTACCGAATCACTCAAGATCGTGGACGTCAAAATCCAAATTAGTCCCATTGGGAGGCAAATGGTCATGTAAGTACCCCTCACTATACCCGTATTTCCACCTCATAACTTTGTGATCCAGTACCCGGGACAATGTTAATGTGGAAATGTAAGCGCAGATCTCCCTCTCTCAGGATTCGTTTCTCATGATCTATTCATAGTGATTCCGTCATCTACTTCCAAATCACCAACCCCTATCGTGCAGCCTTTGGTATCACTGATCTTCGTCAAGCATTGATTGAACGAGCTCAAACTACCCTCCGTCACGTTGTCGGCGCCCGCGCTGTTCAAAGYGTGGTCACTGAGCGTGAAGCCATCGCCTTTGAAATCGCTGAAATCGTCGGTGACGTTGCTGACAAGTGGGGTGTTTCTATTGAAGGCATCCTCATCAAGGATATCATCTTCAGCGCCGAAATCTCTGCCTCCCTTTCCTCCGCTGCTCAGCAGAAGAGGATTGGCGAATCCAAAGTCATTGCTGCTCGCGCCGAAGTKGAYGCCGCCCGTTTGATGAGGCAGGCTGCCGATATCTTAGCCTCGCCCGCTGCAATGCAAATCCGTCAGCTYGAGGCACTGCAACACATGGCCAAGTCAGCCARTAGCAAAGTTATCTTTGTGCCTATGCAGCTACARAACGATATAGCCAACCAGCTAGGGGGACCAAGCTCTGGCTCAGGCATTAAAGATGTCGTGCAGAGCGARGTTGGCGAAGGCAGCCTGAGTGCCGCTAGTCGTGCAGGGCTTCTCAACAGTGTCTCCGAGGTGTAAACGCCTCGACTGCAGACCGATCTGTTRATCCATTCATCTATTCTATCCATCGAGGTTTTGTCGACTTCCTTGGCTTTTTCTGTATCATACCTTACTTTCGGCCGCTTTGTCTTCTCAGCCGACCTTATTACCCGATTTACTGTTATGATACCCCTYATGCCTGTAGCCTTGACCGTACCCTGCTATTTTTGCGGTGACGACAGATGATGMTGATGATTTCACATCTTTGACTTCCTGTACTACGCCCCATGTTCTACTCCCGACTAGTTATGATGTTCCCACAAAATCCAATTTGACAGATTATGTTCACTCGTGTGGAGTGACWCCTTATTTATTCACTACAAATACACACATAGAAGACCGTACAAAAGCGTGAAATATTGGGCAACGGGCCGCATTGCAGATTCRTTGCAGRTGATATAAGCGGAAAATAAGCGCAATACGTGTCRTAGATCGTGAAAAATTATGGGGAAAGCCATCCCCACTTGCAATCAAAACAAAGGCTCAGGGTTTAAGCGGCGGTTACAGAAGCCTGCATCACGAGTAAACTCGTGTGGATTCCTTTCGCGACTAACGCAGCACCCACATCCCCCAATGTCTTGGGAACAGAAGACCCCATATGGCCACCTGCTTCCGCCATAATCTGACGAAGTTCTGCCTGATGAGACTCTACAGCCAATCTTCTCGAGCGTCCGAGGATGATAATCATCGTCTTCCCAGCTGCTTGTGTGTTTGGGATCGTTTGCGCGAGTTCGATCACGGTTTGAAGCGGTGTCAACGAACTATCCGAGCTGAACGTTATCCGTGAGAGAGCTGTTCTCAACTCGGCGCCGCGTTCTTGCGAGGGCGAGGTGTACTTGTCCCATATGATACTATCAGCCGTGCTAGACGCCAACCGTGTCTGAGTCGTTTGTTGACCATAAACCGTGTCAGCCGCGGCTGTCATGTGCTACAACAAATAGCCCCAAGTCAGCTTTTAGATTGCTTACAAGGGKAAAAGGATTACTCACGGTACTGGCATTGGCGATTGCTGGTGGACTCGGGAGATGAGAAATGACACCCTTCGCCTCGGCGATAGTGCTGAGCGGGCTGAGCTCCTCAATTTTCCTGATGTGCACCACGGTCGCAGTGATGAGGGGATTATGGCAGAGTTGCACGAGGAATGAAAGCGCAAGACGATCATCAGGCCCTCCAAAGAAGGGCAAGAGGAGATGTCGCTCGGTGGAGGCCGTCTGGCCACTGAGGCCGCGGTCGACAAAGAGTGCAACGTCACTTGGWGTCTTCAAAAAAACTCGTCTGATAAACTCCGAGTATATGACCGAACTYGTCTGATCTTGGACATGCAGATTAGATTGGTGGAAAACACCATCAAAKGGGTTCAGAGCTGCGTTTTGAGCTTCACCCTCGTACACTGAGGCGGGACCTCTAGCCCAAGGTAAGATGACCATTTGAGAATCCGTGGCCGAGGCGTGATTGGCGATWGCCTCTGGGAATTCATCGTGATTTACAACAGATAGTGTTGCAGAAATAGAGAGCTTGTTGAGAGACCCAAACGTTCTGAAAACTGACACCACCGGGTCATTGTGGATCAAGGTTTCAGCCTCTTGGGACCTGAGAACCGCGGATGTACGGCTGGTCAGTTCAATCAAGCGAAGGGCATCGACAGTAATGGCGGGAGCCAAAAGGTCCGAACTGGTTTGGGTAGGGGAATGACTGGTCTCCGCGAGTTCCCCCTTCTCGTCAAGAGATCGCGCAGAGGATAAGGATGCGGCAGATACACGGGCGTTGAGGTTGACAAGTTGGGAAAGCGTCATGGCAGCGGGCAATTGGTCTATTTTGTCCAAGACGATGGAGAACCTAGTTTTGAGCTCATCGCCGGGAGAAGGCCGATGAGGTGTAGCATCCTCTGGAGAAGTAGTAGGCTTGCTTTTGATTTTGGCGCCTTCGTGCTTACGAACCCGTTCAGGATAGAAGAGGAGGGTAAGAGGAGTGGTGATGAACGTCAGAATAAGGGCATGAACGACGAACATGGAAAATGTTCGTGTGTCCAGGATACCTGCTTGCAGACCAACATTGAGGACGATGAGCTCCACCAACCTAAACGCTGGTATCTCAACAAAAGGTCGAGCAARTAACAGAAACACCCACCCCTTACAACTCATCAGGGCACCAATAGCGCCGGCTTCTCTCCAATTGAACTTCGCTTGCAATGCTGCCCCCCCACAAGCGACAAATTTCGCCACAAACGAGACGAGACACAGGAGAATTGTGTATCCCCATGTAATTCCGTCATTAAGGAGTCCGAGGTCAGTACGGAGGCCTGAAAGTGTGAAGTACTAATGGTTCCATGAACATGGATACGGCAGAAACTGGGAAAACACTCAGGCACTCACAATGGGCAGGAGTAAGATAGAAATAAAATCTTCCATCTTCTCGACGAGAGAAATAGCAAAACCGTTGTCATGAGGCATTATAAGACCAGTAAGGAAGCCGCCTGGAGCAACATAAATGAAGGATCAGTGAAGAGGCTCTAAATTAGGAGGTGGGCAGATCTTACCGAAAATAGCGTGAACGCCGATGATATCAGTGAAGAAGGCGGATATAAATGTGAGGAGTAATGTGACTGTCATCATGAATGGGGTCGGGGATCCCTGTTCCAAGCTTCCGGTGCGACGAGCGAGCCACACGAATGCCCATCGACCCGGATACAGGAGGAGTAAGATGTAGCCCACGCAGCAAAGTAAAATCCACAGCGCGGTCAACCCAGAGGAAGCGTTCACAAGTGTCACGGTCAGGGCCAACAATATCCACCCAATCACATCATTTCCTACCCCGGCGGACAATGTTACGATCCCAACGGTGGTATCAAGAAGTTTTAACTCGGTTAAAATGCGACAAAGAACCGGAAACGCGGTTATCCCGACAGCCACGGCTACGAATAGTAAAAAAAAGCCAAAGTTGACGGAGGGATCCACAAATTCTCGATAAATGCCGACGCCAATTGCTGCGCCCAGACCAAGAGGGACAATCAAACCCGCGACGGAGATCACAAAAGATGCGGCCATGTTCCGTTTCATTAGGCGCGTGTCGATTTCGAGGCCAACAAGAAAGAGGAAGAGAATGAGACCAATGGTACTAGTCAGGTTTAGCAATGGCATTGCAACRTCAGGAAATATGGTGTCCCTAAAACCAGGGATGCGTCCCATCACAGTAGGCCCGAGCAGGATGCCGCCAATAACCTCTGCGATGACTCGTGGTTGTTTGATGCGCCCGAGAATCAGCGAAAGGATTTGGGTCACGACGATGATGATTACTGCGTAAACGACGTCTATTAGCATTGACTTTGTGCGAGGAGCCAAGAAACACGCATACCAACTTGGATCACCCATAGACGAATAGGATCTGAGGGGTTGTATTTGACCGGATTCTCGCCAGATATTATACCCCCCTGTAACATTAGCCTTCAAGGTCGTTCAAAGGGCGGCAAGATGGTATGAAGGTGACGAACCTGTTCACCAGCGGCTCGAGAAAAAAGATGTGCTGACAGTTCCAGGACCTCCCTCGAGAATTGACCCATGACTGTTGAGAGAGAGGAGATATGGAAGGGGAAAGCCCTGGACTCGGGCTTGTTTCATTCCATATGTTATATGGGCCAAGRGGGTGACTTCCAAACTGGGCGATGTGACATTTTGTTATCAGCTGTGGGTTCCAAATGGTGCCTTGATGTGGCCCATCCTATTCATATGCCAAGTCCTCGGGACAGGTATGAAAGCCCTTCGGGRCTATGTACGAGAGCGTGGAGCCTGGTGYCCAGACAGGCCAATGATGCTTAATGCTTGGCCTGATTGTCGCGCAAAGGCAATTTATCAGCACAAACTAATAAAGGCCGTTGCCAGTAAACAACGCCAGGGTCATGCCCATCAGGCAAAAGTGCATTGAAACGAAATGGGGAAACACATGTAGTCTCAGGAACGACTTGGCAGAAGCCATTCGGCCCGCCATGCATCACATCTGAGTGGAACGCACTTCGCGATGCGGTAAGGATTCACTTTGCTCTGCTGATTATGTATTGGAAGCTTTTTCGACGTGAGATGGTTATGGACCCAAGCGGCTATGTAAAGGAACAACAAACATTCGGTGCTTAAAACAAACGGTTGTTCTCCATCTAAATACTCGCATCTGGCGACTACGAGTCTGAACTACAGCCGCGGCAACCTAGGAGTTGGAGCAGCTTAGCAAAGTTTCAAAGTTTCATCGTGAATATTGGTAGATACCCACCGCAATGCACACATTCCACAATAGTACCCTCTTTCACCTGTGCTTTGGGAACTCTGCAGATGCAAGTAGAGCCCTGATAGTTCATGTCCTATGCTACGTCAGCTCGTTGGCGAATACGATAATTATAGGAGTGGCGCACTCGGGTCTGAATGCACCTGAGGCAACATAGCTTCTCATATCCTGTCTTTTTCCATTTTGCAACGAGACTTGAGGACGGGCCGGATTAATAAATGCCTGGTTCAATATGTAATGTGCAGTTGAACTCACTTGGGGTCAGCATAACCTTCCTTCAGCAGCCAGTCATAGAGCTCTCGAGAGATCGCTTCACGCTTGTAGTAAAGCTCGTATATATAGCGCGATCGGGCATGTGAAATACGCATGATGGGCCACAAGGATTCAGCTCTGCGCTTTCCCTCATGAGATTCGTTCTCTGCATCTCTCATTTTCTTTGCGTAGTCATCGAGGATCTGAGTTAACCTCGGTGAACGGGTTGCCGTGAGCAACAGAAGATGGGAAACATACGCTCTCGATCTCCTCATAGCCCTCGGGAGGTTTCTTCGTCCTTGAAGTTCGTATTCTGGGCATGAGGAATGGTGTTGAGGGAGCTGTGCAGAGAAGCGGGAAACGACCCAAGCTGATTACATAATCACATTGTGTTCTCTGTTTTCGATCAAGCCAACTGCGTGCCTCATGGCCAACCACCATCATCGTCCCTAGGCCCACACTTGCGACGCTTGCGGTTCTGGTGGTGCTTTCTGCGCGTGTGCTAGAGCTGGCTCTTGGAACTCTCCCATATACACTAGAGTGCCAGCTCCGACGTCTCTCATCCCTAGGAACATTTCTTCACGATGGCCGTTTTTGTTCGCGTCTTTCGCCTCGCTATGGTCTTCTTCAACATCTATGACTCTTACAAAGTCCTTAAGCTTCCTCCCCCTTCGTCTCGTAACAATGGAAAACCGAGCCTACGCGCGATGTCCCAAAGAAAGCGGGACATGAAAGGCTGTCTAGCCATCTGGATTGTCTGGGTAAGTTGGTCCGTCTTGACATATACACGCGCTTACGGCCCGTTTTAGTCCTGCTTTGTGATTTATGAGCGCTTTGTAGAAGGTGTYGCCAGCCTTTTTGTGCCGTTCTATGATGARTTCAAGTCACTTGTGATGCTATTCCTAATCACCACCCGTGCCCGAGTGAGTCTAAACATCCCAAGAGCGTTCAAATGCTTACTTTTATRATAAGGGAGCAGAACCGATATACCTCCATGTTATTCGCCCATTTCTCAAACCATATACGACCACAATTGACCAACTACTCGACTTTGCTCACGTTGTTGGTGATGTGGCTCTTGGGCTAGYAGCCCTGCCCTTTATTTACGTGGTCAAATGGTGGACCAGACGGTTTGGCTYTGAGGTCGAAAGTTTAGATACAGAAACAGAAGCCTCTTCAAGCCCGTTGTCAACGGTTCCYCACGTGAAWGGCCGACCACCCTCACGCCGTACCGTCACATCTAAATCGACCGCGTCAATGAAGGCCTCGGGGTCCCAACGCCAAMAGGTCGTCGGTGATCAGAATCCTCATGTTGTCGTTCATGAAACTGATAAGGTGTGATTCTCGCCAAAGCTTGCGCACAGCCTGAATTGATACTCATTTTCTCGCAGAAGCCATATTGCGCGGCGCCTTTCACTTGCCAAAATGCCGACGGGGCTCAATCTTCYCTTGCTTTGCATGGCTCTCATATTTCGCAGAATATTGAAATAACTCAAGTTGACGAGTGGAGGCAATATCCTGCTTTCCCAGCGGCCTATCCCCCAACCCCTTTGACGAAGCAAACAAAACTCATCGCTACTACGGTCGTATCCGCCCCGAATGCCTCATACCCACCCATCCCTGAGGAAGTACCCCAGCAGGATTTTCGTCAGTCGCTTCTGCCGTTGCATAACACCTCGAACCCCGGTTATGCCAATGGCTCAAGCGACAAAGTCAACCACCCCGGGGTTCAACCAGACGAAACTGAGCATATCACGATTTCGGTCATGGAAGTCGATGAGGTAGACGAGTCCATGGACAGAGCGGACGAGTACGAGTCTGAAGATGATTTCAACATTACCCTACGCACCCCCGATCCACCCCTGCGTATCCTAACCTCGCTGGGACCTCCCAGTGCTACGCCAGCTGATGGTATTTCGCCCCTYAGTCTACTCAGCAGGTCGAGTGCCCTGACGACGGTTGAYAACGGGTCGTCCCTGCGAACCCCATCGTCAGCCGCATCCTTTGCCTCTTCAGATATACATGGCCAGCCTCCGGCCCTRGCTGGTTGTAAACGTCCGCTTCAGCAAATCTCGTCCAATGTCAAYTCTCGCTCTCGCACTTCCCGCGCAAATAGGATGAGTGCAACGATCAGAGTGGCTCGCACAACGCGCGCACCAATAAAGCGGACTGTTGTTAGTCCTCAGCGGCGCCACCTGCGATCACTTCAAACTTCCATACCTCAAACTACCGCGAATCGTAGCCTCGCTGAACCTGCAATCGTATCACCCGACCCCGAAGTTGGTGTCGATGATAATGGCCAGGCAGCCTCAAAACGGCTACGCGTGTCGACGAAAGCCCCCCATGCTGCCCAGCCCGCCAGGCGACGCGTTGCTCGAGCCGCCTCACCATCCAAGGTGACTAACACTAGATCCATGGGYATTCATCGCCCTTCACGTTCGTCCGCACGTTTACGGGGGACCTCAACTGCGAAGTTGGCTACCTTTTCTGACTCCTAAGACAGTCCACTTCCTGTTGAGATGATCTGACACTCCCACGATGTGGCCGATTTTAAGGCATGACGAAATGGCTATTGCTGGGCTTGTGATCATTTCTTCCTGACTGTTCTTGTTTATTACTGCTGCATCGCTTTTATARTTAGAGAACACTTTACATCACACATACTGTATCTATTGGCCCTTACAATCAGGTCTTTATTTCTGGCACAATAGCGAGTCATTGCATGAAAATGTTGTCAACATAGGCTCTTCGGAACGGAGATCTCAATATTTTGGAATCACAAGCTGTCTCTGAGAATAAATTTGACAACCTGACTCCTCTTTGCTGACCTTGTTCTTTGCTGACCTTGTTCTCAGCTTGGTTGGAATTAAACTCGACGTCCAGGAGATTGCGGTAATGATGTCCTCTATCATCCGACGCCATAGCATCTCTCAGAAACCATGAGTTCTTGGYGTTCGTGTCCTGGAGACATAGCCGAGGCGACGCGTAAGCGTGCAGTCCGTTGAAACTAAAGGCCGGAGCGCTTACGATGGGGTCTGCTTTCATCGATGGCCGTAGCACACCATGCGCCACACAGAAGGCCGCCACCCCAAGATCTCGATGGGTGATGGGTTCCATGAACACCGCCACCGTACAATGTGTCCGTCCCTGAGTTGGATAAACTTACTTTCGCCAAACAAGGAAATTGCGCCTCACTACACACCCCATCGTCCGCCGCACGAAAAGCTCGAAGGTCTGCACAGTTTCCCGAAGGGCACTGCCTTGTGCATTTATCCGGGTTGATGAACACGCGTCGTTGTTGTACGGGTGCGCACCCCACCTGCTCCAAGGGCGCAATGGGTTTGTACCGCCACACCACTTAGCACCCATGGCGAAAAATAAAGAATTCACTCGGGGGTTATATCTATCCGCACGTAAAGTCTACACCGGCTTTGTTTTTCATATCGGCCACCGCGTCCTATTTACAGACTTTCGAGTGAGCTTGTCAACCTTTAGTTTCAAGAGATCTGGCTAAATATTCCTTGCTCGTGAGTCATGCTGTGTGCTAGTAATCTATAAATCTGAAAGCGCGTTACGCGTTCTATGCATTAGAATCCCTTCGAATGGAAGCCGCCACACAAAGGAAAAAGAGGTCTCGAAGGCCCAATCCCATAGGATCTAGAATGACGGTGGTGAGCTTATTCRTCCATATGTTCCTCTTTACCTGCTCACTCAATCTCCCAAGTTCAAGGTTTTCCCGGAAGAGTCGGATGGYCCAAGCAACGGTCAGGAAATGCTTTTGAACCCGATCCCGACTGGGCATAGAGGAGGGAGGAGATCGACTAAACGCGACAAACGCGTTAACCTCAAGGCTCGATCAGCGCGTCAAGTCTCTTCACCACCRCCCTCTCTGACTCCCGATCCACCAGAGGCATCAGGCCTCTCCATAGCAGGCTCTGCAGCCTTTGTCCCGGTCGTTGACCAACCTACAAACTATCACACGGCACACTCGCTACCCCCACCTCAGGTCTACTGGAATACTGGTGGYCCAGCTACGTTTAGAGAGCATGATTATAATTCTGGCATGGCGGATATATGTTCAACGTTTTTGAACTATAATTTACCACCAGCTCCCCACGAAAGGAGYCCTATGGTTCCTTGTTCTCCCCTTATGGGGCCTCGCGACAACGGTGTACAGGGTTCCTATCTCGACCCCCTGCCCCTAACGCACAATATGCCTCCCCTTCCCCACCAATCCTTCTACACCTCTTTTCCCCAAGGGATGCAGCCAACTCCCCTTGAGAGTCTCACAGAATATTATCCTGTAGTCGGAGATGGGGACATKACGCAAACCTATCCAGCCCAGGGATCAGATTATTATTTCATGGCCTCGGGTGTCMMCGACTCAACAATGGAACCTTTCTCCGAGGTTGTGTGGACCCAACAAAGCGGTCTTGCCGGTCAGGTATTAGAGAGCGGTATTGGGTTTCCGATTTATACCTCCAATGGGTATGGTCCTCATCGACATCCGGGTTCAAATGGAGACAGCGCCGACMTACGTTTCAATATGTTCTAACCGCTAAGCCTRCTCCTTCAATTTAAGCTGTCTAAATTTAWATTATTATACCTTCGATTCCTTCGCAGTACCATATCCCCTTTAAAGACGTTCGCATCCTCTTCGTATCGTTACTCCATCTATTGCAAACGTTTTTACTGGTTGTTGATCATGCAATTAATGATGCAATAAATCAGAGTCAGAGTATTTGCACAACAATGCCAAACAATATCAACGGGTTCCCTTCAACCCGGGATTTTAATTTCTGGACYAGTTCACTACTGCTTAATCATGCCGGTTCCCTGGGAGGCACTCATTCCTTTCGGTAGGCAGAACCGTTACTCTCGTGCTTTTGGCCGTATCTRRGGTCAACTTAATCTTAAATCTCCAGGTCTTCTGACTGCCATGTTCGGGGCCGCCGGGACGCTGCTAAACACCTCGACGCGGTTCCAAAACATGGGCAAGGTATGMCTTTCACTGCCTCGACGTGTGTTCAGTGTAACTTATGAGTGYGTATCTGCTGTAGCCCCCTCGGTATCACATTGATAGGTGGGACGAGATGATGATGAGCCGGGACGAGCGACTGACCGGGCATAAACGGGGGCAGACGGTGAGTTCTCTACCCTTTCATTTACATCTATTTATCTYTATGCAACAYTGGTCCACGTATACAGAGCAATCCTGTCGCTCCACCAGAATTCGCGACGAACAGTGTGTGGTATACAGAACGTACTACATAGGAGCCACACTTTCTTTTTTTTTGTTTTTGTTTTTTGTTTTGTTTATGTATTCAATTCCCTTTTCTGAGCATCGTCAYAATAGAACGGGTTTTCAACTGGGTGTGGCTGGTTGACTACCTCGTCTTTGGGTTGACTATGTGCCGCCGGAATCCGATCAAACCTCGTGGTTCACGATTCAACGCGCCTCGAGTATGTCCTAAGCGCGCTCTGGTAACGGATCCGATGGGGCTGTGGGTAGCGTTTATCCAAAATTCAAACAAGGTGTAGGAACTCGGCACGTTCACGAGCTTTTGAATTGGAAGTGCATAAGAGAAAAGGCTGTGAGGTCTGACATCTAGGACATGATGGTCTTCAACCACGTCAGCACGTCYGATGTRGCCCCACCCGCGGAGGTCGCGTTGAAGGCGTCATCCAGGAAGCCGTACCGCTGTCCTTCTACAGTTTTAGCAAGTCCGAATACATTTTCCGCCTGTTCGGAAGAGAGACATGAGTTGGCTATGCTCATTGTACACGTGTGTATCAAGCCGTGTTTTGATATGATCTTTGCGGACTAAGCAAAGGCGAGGAGGATAAGTCATTCTGTGGGTAGCATCGATATATGTTAGCACTTACCACCTCGCCCCAACGGAACGTGTGATCCACCGTATACGTGAATTCTGGTGTTTGACCGTATGCCCAATCCCAGCTCTACAGCAATTCGAGTCAGGAAAGGAATACTAGGGTATAAAAAACACCATTATTCACAGGAAGCTCAGCCATCCCTTTCCTAACGTAATCCAGAGACAGCARTTCCTCAGTTTCCTTGATCTTCACAGCCTATGAGCAACGGAGGTTCAATGTAGCAAGCGTCTAAGAGTAATAGAGAAACCGCCAACCTCTTCGTTAATCTGGTATTCTTTCTGGAATTCCCTTACCACAGCCTTAGTGAAAGATTCATGATCGGCACTGGTGTTATATTGTTGGATATTGCACACAGGTGATCGAACTGAGGCTACACCTCGAGTGATCATAGTTTCCTGTTCGGTTACGTTGAGCTTGGGGCTGTTGCGATAAGAAGACGGGGCTACCTTGTCAGTGCGGAGGAGATCTCCTAGGTCACTGAGTCGTGTGGAAATGAGCATGGTACCATGATGATATGCCCTTTTGTTAACGATCTTGTATGCAGAGCCTGAAACGTAAAAGGAATCAAAAAAAAAGTCAGGCCAAAACGACGTGGAAGGCAGATAAAAGGGAACATATCTTGTCATTTCCAATACAAATATCATTCCGGTCGTTCACCCGCGCATCGATACCCATAGAACGAACMGCGCGTAGGATCACCTGGGCCGTGACGTGTCTGTCGAAAGAATTTCGAGGGAGGTGAATAGAGAAATTAGAATTTCCGAGGTCCTAAAAGGCATGTTGTCGGGTTAATTTTTTGTTTTTTTCCCTGCTGCTCGCATTTGAATGATTAAGAAAACGTGCATGGTAGACTGTCCCGCCTCCACTTCGTCTTCGAACAAAGCGTACTCCTGGGCGGGCGTTGAGAGCTTTGAAATTGACTTCTTTCCATGGGTTCTGATTTCGCCCGATGATGACGCATGGGTCATCGCGGTATATGAGCAAGAGAGGTTTTTCTGGGTCCTTATGTCTAAATAACCTTTGGGCAGGTGCGTCAAAGGCCAGAGGAGGGGCGTAGGAAGGGTTGACACTCACCAGTCTTCAAATGTCAAATTAAAATATGGGTTGGTAGATTTAGAAACGTATATGGAATGGTGTAGGCTCGTAACATTGGAGGAAGCAAAGCGACGGTGCAGATTGCACAGTGAATGGGTGTGACGAGACAGTCGGAAAGTCTGGAAGAGAATCATTTGGATGACTTTGTTTGCTTCCGCTGTCGTACAAAGCCGTTCCAGGGCCTACCCAGAGTGAATGTTCATGACTGGGGGGGAACGTCGGTTATGCACACGATTCAGAAATGTAAACCGATATCTTGAAAGCTTCAGAAAATCACCACATTTGGTAATGTTGGCTGCAAGTAGTACAGAGAGTATTTATTATTGGCCTGCCACCAAGGCTTTTTGGATGCACGGGAGTGAATAGAATTTTCACACAAATAAAACCGCTTAGAGCTGGTGTATTATGTGGTCATCTATTTCTCCGCCCCGTCTAAGTAAATAGTCTCTTTTTTTTTTTACTTTTGTATGGGCTTGAAAACAGGATTCTCTACTTCATGGATAGGTTTCTGGCCCGGCGGCGTTCCAGGAATGGTCTTCTTCAGACCCTGCGAAGCGGAGTGGTGGTGGTAGTAAGTGGGAAGACCAATCCGGTGGGGGCCGAACAATAACTTACGAGCTTTTCGAACATGCAAGAGTTCAGAGCCCGCTCTGGCTTACGACAAAGGTGATACTCCTAATAGCAAATTGAGCACTTGGTTCTAGACACATGTGCATTGGGAGGCTCACCAAATTGTTACGATCTAGGCAATCCCAATGAGCGTCGAACTGCTGCAAGCAATGTTCCCGCATCTTGGTGATCCTAATTRCGAAGAGTGAGCTCGCGAGAGCACGGCTAGYGAGGAACAAAGACTGACATATCCGTTGCACACCTAGTGACCCGCCGACCCTCCTTCAAACAATGCGCTGGATCCCGATTCTCCTGCTTACAGAGCATAAAGTCCTCTGAACAGACCCCATTACAATGGAGATGTCAGCTCCCAACACGTCACGGGTGTGTGCTGCTCGCAAAGCGCGCTCTTCGCGGGATCTGCAACTTACATACCATTGAACTCCTTGCAGTAGGCGCCAATAAAGAACGCGGCACTCTTGAGGGGAGCACTTGTAACGCCGAGTTCCGCGACCTTGGGAATCTGGTCGGGCATGGGTGTGGGGTCCACATAGCCCTTTGTTGGCCGAGTTCCGGGTTGGAATGTGCTCATGACGCTGTGAATAACTRGGAGAGGAAGGGAGGAAGAGGCCGGAAGTCACGTCGTCTGTTTTGGGAAAGAGTCGGCTCCCAGCCAATCACAGCCAGCGACACTCTCCCAATGACCTCCCGTCTCTCCAGAGCCAACCTCAGAGCAAGGGACTCCATATTCTCCTCAGCACCCTCCCTCTATCGCACGGACATCTTGACTCCATGTCCCCCAGACCTCGAGGAGTGTGTCGCTGCCATTGAAGACTGCTGCGAGGAGGTGCCTGCACGCCGTTCCCTCCCCATCATCCACTCACCCAGCATATACAGGCTTATGGGGCACAGCAGCTCCTAAGAAAYGAAACCCGCGTTCTCCCGAGGATGTCCAAGGTTCTCGAAAGCGAGCGGGTGCARCCAAYCTTTCGGCGCCAWTGATCGCTCTGCTAATCTCCCCTCACAGGTGTTCTTGCTTGTCAAYGAGGAGACCATCAAGCGCTACAAGTCGGACTTGGCCGATGAAATYGAGCCTGCTATYAGCGAGCTCATTGAACGTGCTGAGCAGGGGCTCGCAGCTTTGGAGAAAAAAGAAAGTTTGCTAAAGTCCAAAGTGGGCCTTTYGTCAACTAGCTTCTTGTTCAATGGCTGACTGGCTTGCGATATCCTTGTCAGCTGGAGGGTTTCCAAGCCAGGCCAGACAGAGGGCCTGCAGGCACTACGACCACGCAAAAAATGGAGGCGCGTCGTATGCAGCTACTAACCAAGCAAAGAGTGTGGTTAGAGGATCAAGTCAGRACACTGGAAGAAGAAATCATGCTTCTGGTACGACGCCCATTCAGTTTTTATTTGCGCACTCTTACACATCAATGCGGCAGGAGGCGAAATCTTCGAGGAGAAAAGGGAAATTTTRATATCGGCTGCGTTCAATGCGCATTATAGACGATAACACCGCTATAGAGCACTCTGGATCTCTCCAATTAAAATCGCATCGATCTTTGTTCCAACCTCGAGCCGTCCTATTCCACTTTCCTTGCGTATTGGCAGGACTACGAAGCCATTGGCACCACTCAGGCTCGCYACCCGGCTGGACCTTTGTCCTCCTGTGCTATATGCTTTCAGCCCGTCCCTTTCAGCCCGGACCACCACACGGTGAAACTCCGTGCGAGGGTCCAGGGGCATGGGCGATCTCAGCTGGGAACAGAGTTAGCCCTATTCAACACCGGGGGCGTCTTTCGTACTCACTTCAACGCTTACTCTCGGAAGCTGGCAGAGATGAGAGGGCCRGCCTGCAAGTTGACGGAGGGCCGGTATCACAAAAATATGGAATGTCACGAGGGCCGATGCAGGATTCCCGGGCAGAGCAAACAACGGTTTTGTTGCTCCTTCACCTGTTGGGATGGTTGCAAAAGTCGTCGGTTTCCCCGGTTTGATCGTCACTCGTCCAAAGTGGACGGTGCCATTAAAATGGCGTTCAATAACGGGCTTCAACAAATCTGTCGGCCCCATGGAAGTACCCCCCGTTGTTATCAAGATATCAGCCTTCTCGATTCCCAGGCGTATCGCAGTGACATGGGCATCAACACTAGTCACAGTAGTTAATACCCGCTCCCATTTAAATTACCCCATCACCCACCTATCTGGAACAATACCCAGGTCAACCACCGAATACCCCAAACCTTCCACCGCTGCTCGTAGTGAGGGCCGGTTTGTGTCAAATATGCCTCCCCACTCCTCTTTTTCCGATGGTGCGGGAGCATCGAGGTCTACGATCTCATTTCCGGTACTTAATATAGCCACGATAGGTTTCCTGTAAACCGAGACCTCCTTCCTTCCTACGAATGCGAGTGTGCCAATTTCTCCACCATTGCTCAGGATTCTTTCACCTTTCTGCAAGACAAGCTCTCCCTTACGTACGTCGGAACCAGGGACCCGTACGTTCTCTCCAGCTGGTACCTGTGCCAGTGTTTCGACCTCTTTTTCCTCTCCTTCGGGGTCATCGCCAATCGCTTCGAACGTGGATACGAGCTTCGTGTCCTCTACCATGATAACAGTGTCTGTGCCACTGGGGAACGGACCACCAGTGTTGATGCGATAAATGTATCCGGGCGGCAATGGTCTATCGATAGGGTGATTTCTTGAGGTCAATACCTTGTAAACCCCAGGGGGGTCGGTCGCTAATCGGATGAATCTCAGGCGAACTATTGAGAATGGGAGCGCTCACAGCGTAATGCATAGCCATCCACACTGGTAGTCGCCCTTGGAGGTGCATCTTGGGGGGCGAAGACATCTTCGGCAAGAACGTGATTACGAAGYTCATAATTGACCTGCAACGATTGAGCACCTGGTTAATTGGAGATGARGAGTAAATTTCCACTTACGGGCAGAGTCTGTGTCGGCAGGGTTTTGAYATTTGCTTCTATCAGTTTTATAGCGGCCTCAAAGGAGATGAGAGGATAAGGGGAGTGCCGATGACGCGCGGAGACTTGGAGATGTCAGTAGGGCAGTAGSACAAAGCAGGGCATGGATCGGATAAGCGTACCAGGAGCAGATAGGTCATGGGACAGAACTGTWYGGGGGACGGGAGCTGAATGTCCATRATCATGGTGGTGGTGGTGRTGATGATGATGATGAGTATGTTGGCTTGAGGACATTGCCAGTGCAGCGTGTACTTCCTTCCCACTTCCTCCYCTGAGTAAYTCTATTGCGTGGTTAATTACRCCCCCATTGAAYAAWGCGCCGAGRTTCTCTTTTACAGCTTTAACACTGCCAGGGAGGGTTGTTATGAGGGTGCTTTTCCGTGAGCCTGCAACAGGACGGGAGAGAGCTGCAAGTGGCGTGTGCTTGATAGAGGCCGAGAGTAAGAGATGRACAAGACCAGATGCCTCGCGGTCGAGGAGGGGTTTGACAGCCTGRATCTCCGTGAGCATARTGCARTGTCGTTCCTTCGAGAACTCACCTCGGGTGTAAGATCYCTTACCCCAAATCCTGTRCCTCCAGYCGTGATAATCCAGTCGACTGGATCATCTCGATCAGTCCARCTCTTCACCACGTCCTGAATCTGACTCTTGTCGTCGRGTACAATCTTGTGGAATTCATCTGTCGGTCCGGATCCTCCACGGGCAAGCTGGAATCCTTCCTGRGCATTGAGGATCTCAACGATCACTGGGCCGGATTTGTCTGCGGATGGGTCTTTGGACGCAGTATCACTGACTGTCGTTGGAGTGAGTTAGGGGGTTTTCGATATCGCGGGTWACACGKCTAGCCCACCTGTCARWACCGCTACCCTGAAGGCCGACATTGGATATACTTTATGTTGGTCCGAGCTTAACAAGTGRCRWTGATKTATACAGTRCGCGCATATGACATCAGCTTACATCTCTCCGCAAAATTGGGTCTTTGTTGTGGAACAACTAATCCGACACAACCAAAGATATGCTCGTATACAACACAATTTTCACAACACAAGCTTTTCCAACTGATACTCCCCAACAGCCATCCCAACTTGCTCATGCGCTTCCTTCCTCCGCTGCCTCCAATCCTTCTTCTCTTCCTTCCCACTACCATTTTTACCCGYTTCACCATCCCTTTTCGCYTTCGCGTGCGCCCTCGCGAAAACCTCAAATAAACCCCKTAGTTGTTCAGTYTGTGATAGCGTGGCAATTTCAGGTTCGATTTGTACCTTGAGGCTTTTGAGGACGTCGTGTGCGGGTGGATGTTGTAGGAGGRTRATGAAAGTCGCGTCCAGTAGAGATTGGAGGAAGTTGAGGATCTAAAAGGAGGGAAGGGTATTGATTTATTCCGGTGTCCAGGATAAGACCAGAGGAGAAGTGAGGGGTAATTACCTGAGCCATCGACGGCAAGTGTTGTGCGGATGTGGGTTTGACAGGCTCTTGCTTGAGAACAAACACCCCGTGTTCGTTCTTCGTTACATCCTTCTTGGAAGGTAACAGCTTCGTTTCCTGCAATTTCACYTTTTTGATCCATCCGTCCAATATAAACGCGAGGGAGGTGGTAACCTCGGCAGTGCGTAGATGTCGTCGAAACGCAAGGATCAGYTGCGGAGCTGTGAAATTTCTATGCTTCAARAGAGACGCTAAGAAATCTGGTAGTGGAGGAGGTAAGTCCARTGGCGCGGGCCCAGCRTCGACCTGCRTGTTGTTGGAATCTGCAGTCTCGATCGATGGRTGACTCGTRGCGACAGCGTTGAGTGTTTCAATCAGCTCATTCTCGGAAAGGTCGGGAACATGGTGAAGGGCAAGATCAACCGATCGCTGTGGAGTGATTGAACCCACTAGGTTTGGGGACGGTTTAGTAGGACCGAAACGTACCCAGTCGTTTCTTGCTCGTAATACAGCTAGAAGACCTCCTTCAAACATTGCGCTGCGGACAACTYCTTTCTYTAGCAGATATCGAACCGTGGCGGATGAATACAAGAGGTTAGGAGGTTTTTGAGGTTGCACGACTATCTCCAAGACTTCTTTGACGAACGTATATCCGAATTCAACCTGTTTACACCAATTAGTCTTGGGTTATATTCGTCCATGACGCCATACCGATTTTGATGAATCCTCTTTGACAACTTCCTGCTCTTTCGCTTCCCATTCAGAGAAAAGGGCGTTAGCGGCCTCGGGTCTATTTTGTTCCATAKTCGTCCGCATTTTGGCAAGAAGCTTCGATTTGGACACATCCTGAAGCGACTCGCTCTCCTGCTCGTCCTCTCCTGGAATACTGTCTTTTAACCATCTCTTCGCTGCGTTCGCGTGTTTCATAGCGCTAGCGAGCGTTGATCGAGCGGGAACACTATATGGCACCACATAGATGCTTGATTTAGCTGGTGACTTGCCGTCCGCATTGGATGCAAGTTGTGAAATCACGAGAATAGCTTGTTGGCTCCCGGCTTTGACCAAAGACGAGCTTGGTGACAGGAGAGAGAATACAAGAGAAGAGGTTGGGTTAGAGAGGGGCTGGGGAAGGGGGAAGGAGTGTGATGCGAGAAGAACAGAGTACTGTGTGTCCCATAGAAGTAATACGACCTCGTTCTGTGTCGTAAGCGAGGCCAAGAGAACGTGGAATGAGGTTAGAGGGAGAAGGCATGGGGCTGGAGACGGAGATGAGGTCTCGGCATTTCTTTGCACATTTGAAGAGGGCGTGGTAGAGGATGCGATGAATGATAGTCCGGTCAACTGGAGTGATGTAGCCATTTGGGACAATGTGGGGCTAGAGGAACCGGGTTCCAGCAAGAATGCGTGCCACCAACCAGAATAGGCTTGATAACAGTAAGTTCGTGGTGGTAAAGGGAAGAAATTGTCTCGTACATATGAAGTTTACAGCTCCTGAGGGACTGCAGGACATGGTTGCCAGTTCCTATGGATTCTATGGTAAAATAAATCAAAGAGGGGCACTATGGAACACACCTGGGGGGCGATTGACAGATCAGCAGTGAATTTTAAGCTCACCGAATCCTCGGTTCCAATACAGTAGACCTGGATTCGGGTCGAATCCCTAAGCCCAAGGGCAAGAACCACGATTGCACTTTCTGACGCAAAGTGCGATGGTCCAAGGAAAGAACACGAGCTCCGCGGGAAGAAATTGACTTGCAGTAGCTCGACATCTTCAGCATCGGACAGAATATGAGTTGTTTTTATCTCCAGGTCTGCAGTCAAAACAGAAATGTCTCCGCTGGGTGAAATGGCAATTATCCGGTTTGGTAGCTCATCGCAGTCATATAGACCCCAGACAAGATGCGGAACCTGTTTTCTTGTGGTCACTGAGCATTCTCTTATATATGGCGCATCCATGGCGTAACTTACCACTACAGCCTGGTGCTGGTTTTTGGAAGAGGAAGCACGGTCGGCCAACGGACTCGAGAGATCTTCGATCCACTTCCACACCGTCTTCCCTTGGTCGCTTGCATCAACTTCAGGTGAAGTTGCAATTACTGCATATGTTGTGTGTATGTTTTTGGGGGCTTGGTGTTGAGTCAAAGGTGGGCAGGCAAAGGTTGTGGAGGGGCCAAGAGTATGAGAGATAATTGGATGTAATGTGGCAACCTAAATTTATAGGCGTTAAAAAGTAGCACATAATGATTTTAAGAAAGAACCATACATCCAGGATATGCACTCCGTCTGACTGAGCGGCAACGGTAACAAATCCGTCCGGATTTGACGGGGGCTTGTGGTAGCTCGCATAAATGGCCGTCTGCTTTTTTCGTATTTTTGCCGCAGAACCAAGCTTTGAAGTGCGTTGGGTCAGGGAGTAACCTGAAAGCCAAAATGGCTCGTTTATAGTTGTGGGAAGGGTGGCCATTGGGCTACAGTCAAAGGTCGATTGGCCCAAAAGACAAGATTTTTCGAAATCAGTCACGTGGGTGCGGAGGGCGCATGTGCCATTTTAGGAAAACCACACTTGTGCTCATGTCTTTCCGCGTTCTCTCCCGATCTCTTGCCCGGCCTTTGTGTAATCTTGCGACGCGCACGACATGGACGAAGCGGATGCATGGGCTTCAAGTCAACATTTCTTCATCAAGGAGGATTTGCACGACCCCAGCATGGCGGGATCAGTCGTTCACAAACCTCCTTGCGGACGAAAACCCTCCACCAGTCCAAGTGAGCTCCATCACGGACGAGGGAATTCAGTTGGCAGATGGACTGCTTCTGCCTTCGTCCTGCATATTTCTTGAAGGACAAGTTCTATTATGGGACGTTCCTCAGAAGCTTTGGGAAGGATGGGGCCCCGAGCGATTTGAAGTTTTTGAAGCTACTCTTCCTCGACCGGGTTCGTTTATCCGCTGCYGCACTCCCATCTGCGTCGTTCATATTCAACTCTACAGAGATACTGATTCTTGGAACGGGACGGAGTTTAATCCAACCACCCCTTTCTATCCGGTCACACCTCAACAAGTTGGGTATTCAGCTTGACGTCATGGATACAGTAAGTCATACACCAAGCTTCACTACGCTTTCCACTCACACACATTGATAGCGGAATGCTTGCTCAACCTATAACATTCTAGCAGAAGAAGGGCGGCGCGTGGCAGCTGCTCTCCTGCCTCTAACACCTCAACCCTGGCACAAGGCGCATATATCCAAACGATCAACCTAAATTAAGCTCTCAAACAACTATTGAAACTGTATTTAYAATAATCTTGGCCGCGCTCCTCTCTACTCAATCATCTCCRCGAGCCTTGCGCTTTCCTAAACTTGCATTCGATTGCTCTGCTTCAGGGGGAGCGCCCCCGTCCTCATCGTCATCTAGGGGTGGGAGGGTATATTTCACGGGTTGGAGTTGGCCTGGGATCACCGCCAAGATATCGTGCGAACGAATTTATTGCAACAAAAAGGGTGTACAAAGGAATCGTCAATTTTTCCACCGCAGCGTTCGGGAGAAATTAAGATTGATAGAATTAAATAAACTCACCAGTCTCCTTGTCTCTAAACTGCACAAACAACACTTCCCACCCCGTAATTCCGCATTCCTTCAGCTGGACATATTCATTTGCCTCAATTAATTCGAATACACCCGTCATTTTTCCTTTATCCTTCACTGCTCGGCAGATCTCGAAATCCTGGAGACTCGACACGTGAGGGACGACGTCGTCCAGAGTGGGCGGCAGTCCCGTGTCGTAGTTGATATGGAACTGGTCGTAGTCTTCCTCCATGTCATCCACAGATATGCCCTCTTTAGGAGGGCGTGTCAGTGGTTCTGCAACATCCGACGCGAGTGCTTCGAGGGCCTCTTGCTTGAGCTGTGCAAGGGTCGTAGTAGGGAGGGCTGTTATATGGATGCTAAGCTTGTGCGTTTTTAGCTGGAGGAAGAATATTTTCGGTTGGGTACGAAGAGGCTTCGACTGCAGTCAGTATAGAAACATGCGTGAAGTTGGAAAACTACTTTACCATTGCTGGAAAACAGAAAAATACTTCAAATAATTCAGAGGCGAGACGACCACCACATCACATGATCCCGGAACCACCCATCCCGATCACCCAATTCTAAACCCAGCCATCAAATCCTATAAAAGAGCCGCCAACAAACTTCTCTTTTTTCTTTCTTCAAGTGTCCGAACTTCAACCACAGAAGCGCCAACTCTCACACTCTGGGAGTCTAACATGGCGTTAAACTTTCGGGTTGACGGAGCGAACGTGTCCGCTTCCCTTCGGGGGGGTGTTGACACTCACGAGAAAAAGCAGCTTTTCATGTGTCCGTTTATGGCCTTTCGGCATCGTTCTCTTCACGGGGGCTTGATGTARATTGGTTAGGGCACGGAGACTGCGTCGTCATATTCCTGTACCTTTTGTACATGCTACTATGTGGCCTTGACATTTGGGTCAAACCATGACGAAGACATGCCTTGTTGCTTGCTGAATGTTCTACATGTATATTTTAGTCATAATAAAGTTCAAAAATTCGATTAAGTCAGACGGCATATACAAATACTCCGAAAAGAATAAATCAATCTCCTCTGTATTCTATTACCTCGATATACTATGGTTATGCGCTTCCTCATCCTCTTCATCACTCCCAACATCAAAAACCATAGCCCTCTCCTTACCCTTCCTCGCCCTCATCTCTGTATCATCCTCATCGCTAAGCCGATGCCCATTTATAGTGGATGTATTGAGAGGTATATTTTCTTCATCCAAGGCATTCGGCTTGTCTGGCAACTGCAAACGTCTCCGGCGTACACGGCACCAGATGAAAGTACCAATGGCGAGGAAAACCAGAAGCAGGACGAGCGCTGCTGACCCAGCGTTGTAGTATGCTAATACAGTGTCCGCATCGTTAGCCACTCCAAGGGACCAAATAACTGGGGGCACTGGCACTCACCCTCCCACATAGCCTTGTCCTGCTCGGGCGTCTTGGCGGGCGGGACGTTATTTGTTGGCTTCGCTTGTACCTCTTCTGCCAAAACTGGTTTCGCTTGTGCTCCAATACTGCTCGGTATCTTGGCAGACCCGTCGATGATGGCTGAAAAGTTGACTTTCATGAACCGAAGCATCATGTCGTGTGCGACATGAGGGACATCATACGGTGCCATGTGCGATGCGTTGAAGATCTGTTTTATCAGGAGAGGTTAAGAACAAAGTAGAACGACAAAGGTCGAAGGCTTACTTTGACATAGGTCATGTTCCGTGATTCAACCCACGTACCCGCAGGCGCATGGTTCACATTCCATGATTGAGTTTGTACAGTCTAAAAACTTTTGTGAGCGGGGAGGACCAAAAAGCCTAAGAAGGTAAAACCAACCCCGAGGCCCGTTCCCCCATTCCATGTCAGATCCTTGATCATGGCTTCCAACCCAATATAATTACATATCAGGTCCTGATCTCCGGCAAAAATCATGACTGGGATCTTGGCTAGCACTCTGGGAAGAATTGTAAAGGAAGAGTTCAGTTTGGTTTCTTGGAAGGCACGGTGAACATCCCCCCGACACTCGACCCAACTACCTGGTCGTGCCGATGCATGGAGTGCGCTAACAACGTTTGGCCGCTTAACCCAGATATTAGCCAACAGAACCAACAGGCGGGAAACAAACATACACCAAGGAACGCTGTGACAGGATGGATTTCGGGAGGCCAGTTCATGCCACATGCAGGGCTCTCATCATCAAGTCGTACGTCATAAATATTGATACACATGTCCTTGCCATTAACCCTGGCACCAACCGTATCAGTCATAAAACATTAAAGAAGAACAACCCAATGATTCACCTTTTCTCCCTGGGTTTTGCAACATCTAGAAGTAAACCATCACATGCCGTGACGGACATGATATCTCCCGCCTTGTGAACTGCTTCGAGGCAAGCATCCGTCGCCTTCTTGGCTTCCTTCCAGGCCTATTTATAGATTAGTCATATTTTGTTCCACATCCAACGACAAGCATCCACGTACATTAGAGTTTTCTTTGAGGATACCAACTTTGACGGAATAGTCAAGGTAGGAGGAGTAGTGCTTTTTGGGGTCTATCCAACCATTACCGATAGCAACACCCTTCAATGGGACCTCCAAGTTGGAGCTGAGGAGAGCATCGGCTGTAGGAAATATTATAAAAGACACAAATATGACGAGTTGCGCAAGAACTCACCGTAATATGGTATCCACTGTCCTGCAAAACTCTCGCCAGCAAGATAGGTCTATAGAGAGGGAGATCATGAATGAGAAGCATCAAAGCGCAGTTTCAGCCACTCACATCCATCCGTTTGTACTCGGGGAACACATCGTAGAAATGTTGGAGGAACTCCAGAAATTGCTTTTGTGCCTGGAATACATGAGGAATCAAGTTGGGAAACAGGGGGAGGAGATAGTCACCTCGTCCATGCGTTGGACATAACGGTCTGTACTCGTGTACGAGAAGCCCGTGCCCGCGGGCTGGTCGACTGTGGTGCTGTGGGTGGGTGTATGAACGAAGGGGAGGGGCGCAGGGACGAACCAAAAACCATGGTAGTGTACTCCTCCCAGCCACCCTCTTGGACGCGGAAGCTGTCCCTGCCGTCCATCCGCCACGGACCGACCTCCATCATGAGACCATCAAAGGAAGAGCAGCCAGGTCCACCCTAAAAAGTTTGGAATGAGATGTCCGAGAGATATTAAAAAGATGATGGGGAAGACGTGCATTGAACCAGAATATGATACGCTCTCTGTCGGCTGTACGACGGTTTTTGACGAGGACAAAGTAAAGGTGGGGGGTGACTTCATTGGACTCGATGCGGGAGAGATTGTACTCTGATGAGAGATGGCCGGCAAATATTGTGAGGGGGCGGTTTGGGTCCTGGTAGATGCCTGGTATGGAGGGTACGTAGAAGGAGGCTGCGGCAGGAGCTAAATGAAAGGTGAGCGAGATGTGGGCGTTGCAAGGCGCGGGGGGGACAGACTATCTTTGAGTGCGGCAAGAGCATGGCCCAGGCAGAGGAGAAGGAGAGGCACGAGCAGCAGCAACATTGGAAAGCTGGCGGTGGGCCAGGTGGCAGAACGAAAACGATTGCAGGCGCCTGATTCCAGCCACGGCCATACATATATCTCTCTGCCACCAACCCCCACCACACCACCATGCGCCTCCTCCCTCTCGCCCTCGCTCCCCTCGCAGCCGCCCAGTACTTCTCTGCGGGCTGGCAGCCGGGCCAGCCTGTCCATGATGTCGACGGTGCACCACCCCCGGTCCACACCGCTCACACAGGGCAGGCCCAGCCTCCCCCACCACCAAAGAGCCTCTCGGAACTCTTTAGTATCAACACCCTCCTCACCCTGCCTCCCGTCGTCTCCATCTTTGAGCGCCTGGGCATTAATATCACCGAACGCATCGAGTTGACAAAGGTTAGCCTCTGGGATGATCGGATAACGCTCATCACAGACGACAACTACCAAGACCTCATTGTCAACGAGCCTCTCACAGAACAGGAGGAAAAGGACCGCGTTTGGGTCGCAGTAATGCGAGTTTTTTTACCTCTGCTTTCCTGTCGCCGATGCAGAAAACCACTAATACCAACCGTGCAGCTCCGTGACGTCCGTGAAGCAAGACAGCATCTCCAAATACCTTGACCAAGTATTGGATTCTGCCTACAATACTAGTCTCTACCAGAACGACCTTCCCAACGTCCGCTGGGGCCGTATTGACTATCTCAATGTGACATACCTTACAACCAAGTGGAACGTCTGGCAGTGCGCACTATCCCTCCTCTCGAAAAGAGCTCAATTAAGCACGGCATCCACAGGGCTCCCTATCTCGTCATAATTACAGACCGAGGTCAATCCCTCCGCTTCTACACACCCTACCAGCTCCATCTGAAGGAGGAAGCCCTCCGCGAGTTCCTTCTCACCGACGGTTGGAAAAACACCCCCGCGTGGAAGTCGCGCTACGGACCAGGCGGTGACCGGTAAAAATATCTGAATCCTTAACTGTCCTAGGATCTAACACGGAATTTCTAGTGAATGGGTCCTGGATCTTGTTGCCACCTATACTACCAAGGTTTACAACTTGATTGTCCTCATCCCCCGCTGGCTCCTCTTCATTGCTACTGGCGGCATCGCCTCGATTCTTATCAACTTTCTCCACCGCCCCTCAAAGAACAAAGCCACYCGCAATCCACCCACTAAACGGGAGACTGCTCCTGGTTTAGCAGCAAGGCCCGCTTCGAGCACCTCYGCAACATCCGAGCCTGTTCCCGTCACCACGGCTCAGATCAAACCGGAACCCACCGACGATACTGCGCACGTCACCGCTACCCCTACTGCCACCCCTGCGTCAAAACGCGGTGGGAAAAAGATCAAACCCAAGAAACGGACAACATGAGTTGTTTCTCCAAGCGCAAAAGTATCTGCTGCACAGTGTATATCTATTAACTGCATGCCTGCTTGCTCGTCTCGCGTTCTTTTTAGTTTCGGCTGCATTATACCCTTGTGCGCGGCGCATTCGCCAGGTATCTATTACATGACACGCTATGATCGCAAGGTTGAAACTTAGAAGACATGTGATATCATGCGTATAGAAGAGAGAAACAATGCTGCAAATCAGACTCAAAAAAAAATAAAAAGAACGCTGCATAAAGTGTGGATAAAATCTGCCGCGATTACAGATCATCAGCCTCCTCGACAATGCTCATAAACTGGCACTTACGGTACCCAGCTCGATCCCTAAGTCGAACGATCACACTTTCCGGGGCCCTGGTCGCGATTTTTGCCCTCTGGAATCGCACCGTCGCATTGCTTCCCATTGGGGCAGCACGACCCTTCTCCAGTCTTGGACTTGACACAATAGGTGCCGGACGGACAACAGCCACCATCTGAACGCGTTAAAATCAGACCCGGAAGACCTCTGACAGGAACCCAATGAAACCCTGACCCTGGCACTTGGTGCTATCATTGGGACAGCAATTGCACTCCTGTTTTTCCTTGTTCCACCAACACCCTATAAATGTGCGTCAGTACAACTGCAAGGAGACCAAGCAATTATGGAAGGTAAACATACCAGGACCACACTCTCCCCTCTTGTCCAATTCCGAGCTACCAACCACGCGGCGAGCAACGATATGCCTTCTGTCGGACGAAATATCTCCTTTTTCTCTCTCGGGCGCAAGAGAGGATTGAAGCGCTGGCGCCGGATCCCCACCAAAATTGTCATTGTCGCGGGCAAAATTTACGCCACCGGACGTCTTTTCTGCGGGATTGAGCGATTTTGTGCCCGATTGTTGAGCTCCGGAGGCTAACGCGCAAAGAGAAACGGCGGCGAGGAGGGTGTTGGAGAGTGCGCGCATGGTGGGCTTCTGGCGAGGGATAGGGTGGTTTTTTTGGAAGTGGTGGATAAACGACTGGAGAAAGGCCTTGGGGTGTGTATGTTGAGCACGTCGAGACTTGGTTTATATGGCATATTCTTYGGATAGGGCATGCGATAGGGGATGCATGAAACCAGCCAGAACAGACGGCCAACAGGCTGGGCTAAATTTAGATCAGGCCTATTACGACCTGAGATCGGGCCATAACAACTCGTATGAACGTTCTTTCGTCGACATCTCTGAGTATACGACAAGTCGAGGTGTTATGACGGGCTATGTTCCATATTTCCATCCGCGCATTGGTTAAATTCAAAGCATGGTCCACAAAATATCATACAAATCAATTGACGTCATAAGCAAGAAAATACCCTCATATGTACGGAGTCCAGTCGCAATCAAATCTTAGTGACCACTACGGAACAACCAGACATTACAAAATGAACGTGAACACGACCAAAACCATGGCTGCAAAGCCACGGCACCAGGTCGCCTGCACAGCTCCCGCTCCATTCGTCGCGAGAGGCGAGAGCCCTGATGTGGTCGCGCCCGCCGGAACCAGCATGCTAGGGGGGGGGGATGAGTATTAGGACTATAAGCGTAAYGATACCCATGGGGCTCTAAATTTCACTTACTAGACTTCGTTTAATTGGAACAGCCATTCCGATTGCCTTTTGGTGATCCCACTCAGRAGCGCACCGTGAACTACGACTGTGATGTTGATATTCGTCCCGATGCCGTTCGGCAAGGGRCACTGTCTATATACACAGGTTTCGGCGCTCGTGAAACTGCTGGAGGTGAAGGCTGTCTTTTGGCCATTAACGTATACGTCGTAGGCGACATTCAGAGCGTCGAGGTTAAGATAAACAGCGGAGGCTAATATATACTCCYGAATACTCTTGACGTACTGGGAAAGACGGTTYAAAGGAACGTACCAGAAGCAACGATCATGGTGAAAGACTGGTCACGCGTACCAGTGCGCCTCGAACTTGTCGTGCAACTCGAAGCTGAGGAGGAAATCCAGCCGGTGCCGCTCCATGTAATCCTATCGTCGTTCACCGTGATGGTGAGGGGGGTCTGCCCCGTACTTGGGGGTGGGCGCAAGGTTGACACAGGTTTGACTGTAAGCGGCATYAGCACCGGAGACTACATGTCGAACGCAATTGCTTACCAGAAGACGACGTGGGGCCTGGAATGGGTGGTGGTGGTGGAGGAGGAGGAGGAGGAGGAGGAGGAGGAGGAGGAGGAGGAGGAGGAGTGTCAGAGCGGCACTTAATTTGGTTGTTATTATCTCTAACACACGCGTTACCAGATGCTATTAACGATTGAATTGTCAAACGATACGGTCCCGATCAGCATCTTCAATGCACAAAGGGTGAACAATACTCACGGCAACAAAAGTTATCATCATCAGGGCAAAGCTCATAGCCGGCATCATCACAATGTCTGACCGAACCGGTGCAAATCTGTCCGTTGGGGCAGCAACGTTGTTGAGAGTCGATTATAACACAATAGGTGCCCGATCTGCAACAATCACCCTCTTGACATCATATTACCATCGGTGAGTTACCGTCGGAGTCAATTCATCAAAGCTCACCGCTGCAACATTGGGAATTAAGAGGACAGCACGAAATACCACTACAGCCTCCTTCACTATCCAGACAGCAACCTGGGGGTGACGTCTAGGTTTGTTCAACCGCTTGATCCAATTTATGCTGACCTGAGTCATAGCACCAAGATCCCGGATCGCAGCACCCCCCTGGCGAGTATGTCATATTTTCCTGTCGCAAGTAACAAGAGACGCAGAACTTACTCGTACAGCACCTGCCGCCAAGAGGGCAACATTTCCCATTGTTACATTCTCCATACCCCCTCGGGCACGATTGCCTGATCAATAAAAGCCCCTCAATGACTGTAGCTTCACGCGCCTGGATTTGATCACTACTGGAGGGGGTGATCGGATTACCCTTAATGCGCAGTTCGAGCGGGGTGCTTGGTACTGCAGTTCCATTGGTGTCTGCTACGGGMGCAACCCCTGAGATAYCGTGACCGTCCCGCGCAAAAGAGAATGGGAACACTCGAAGCGCGAGGAGGAACACCGCTGGTAAGAGAGAATGTCGCATGATTTTCTCCCAAATCTTGACTCGTCAACTTGGACGTAGAGATTTCCTCTTCCCTGCTCCCCTGCCATTTATAATGTGGAGGGAAGAAGGGACCATCATGCTGATATAGGGGTCGCACGTTCCTGCGCCCAAGCGCCTCTGAGCGTGATATGTTGGTGCACATTGCTGGGACGGCTGTCAGATCCGTTTGGGAAAGTGTAGTGCTATACCCTGGATCGACGATAAATGCTGTACCTTGATGCATTGCTGTTATTCGAAGTTCAGGAAGCTGAACATTATTTGTGGGGAAATAAACCTTATGATCGTCACCAARTAGAACAAAAGATGGTTGTGCGGCGAGGAGATCGGACAAAGCTGCCGAACGCAGATACCTTCTGGTAAGTTCGTTACCCCAAATTCCGAAAGTCCGAGTCTGGTGCAGTGGAGAGATATACAGGAATGTTATTATTAAACAACAGCCCGACGTTTTACCCATGTGCTCTGTGTTAAAGCCAACAAAGCCACACACTGYATATCCAAGTTGTTAGCACCTATTTGAATTCCAGCACAGAAATATAGACCCAGTTTAGCCTAGTTTGATAATCACCGACGGGTTCTGATTTCTTATGTGCCATTGCGCTAAATTGATTTTGAACGTGTGACGCGCCCACGATCGCCGATGTTGGTCGAATTGGGAGAAAGATATGGTCTCGAGAACAGGCCCAACGAAATTATCTATTGGAGGTGCGAATCATACTAATTGTAACCCCRGTAAGGCTGGCAGCTCGGGGCGCCGGCGGTGTCCGCACCCTCCGCTACCTTTTCTCTCATCAGCTTACTATCCGTCCGGCAAGCTACTATTTAGCGGGAATCACCACCCCGTATTTTAAACACCACTTCACTTTCGACTGGAACGGGAAAAAGTCGTTTAGTAGCGTGCTGACGACCTGGCGCCAATTTCGTTGGCTACGCCTCCGACTCCGGAGGGCCTTTGATGCATTTTGGTGCCATAAAGCCCATWGGATCCAAGCCATCGGATATATATAGGTTTCGAACATCTTTTTCATTCCCGTTCCCATGTCTTCGTCTTTTTCGAGCTCGACATTACCTCAATACGTCGTTCATCTACTTCTTTGYCTATTTATCAAATGGGCCCAGATCACGACACAGCCACTCGGCCGCGGCGGCTAACAACAMATATAAGTAACACCTCAAAAAAATGGCGTGCTGCTGGAGTTTTAAGCTAGTTTGACAATGATCGAGAAGGGCAGCGTTGCTTGGGGCTTCAAATATTTTTACAATGCCGGTGGACGACCTGCAGAGGAAAACCGCATTCTGTGGATTGAAAATATGCAGGCCCTCTACCTTAAAAGGTAACGGGAGTTTGCCTTAATGGGAAGCCATCAACCCACCAACACAAACTGTAAAATTTGAACCACTAGTCTGCCGCCAGGACCACCTCCAGGCTCTTCCTTCCATAAGGCTATCTGGATATTTAGGTGCGGC